>JBAMIG010000009.1:8827489-8846914 GCA_037177335.1 Kiunga ballochi | reverse complement strand
TATTCTTACTGGAATGTTTTTCTTTACTTTTTTATTTTTTTTAATCATTCTTCTAAACACAAAAGGGACCAATTTCATCCCCTAGAAACCCATGAAAGGTTTAGAAACTTTGACTTTGACTCTATGAATGTAATGTTGAAAATTAAGTGGCTAAAACAATGTTCACTAGATTGAGACTCCATTTGGTCTTACATTCCTAACCCAGTGTTTAAAAAGTAAGATGTCCTTGATTTATTTTTAGATGAGACTTTGATCTTACTAAACTCCTAGTGAAATTGTCAGAATTTCGTCAACAGGTCCTTCTTTATTGGTAAAATATCTCCAAACAACTTTATCCCGCACAATACTCCAAATGTGGAACAATAGACATTTTCTGATGACTCAGAAATCTTTATTTACAGATGAATGGTTCTCTAAAGGGGTGTGGGCTATTGCCCACTTTGTCAATTAAAAAGGAAATGTTTTGCAACATGATGAATTCTGTGCCAAGTTTCAAATAAGCTGTAACCAGACAAAATACTAAAAAAATATCAAAACTTTCCCTCACTCACTTCTAACTATGGTTAAACAGGATGTAATATATTCTAAGGTCTCTCCTGCTTTAAAAAAGTCTTTATGTAAATTATTCTTCAGACAATTTATGAAGGATAAAATGAGGGAGATTAGATCCAAACATTTAAGTTTCCCCCTTCCCTCCAAAACAAAAGAAATTCATTTTAAAATTATGACCTGGATTTTTCCTACTAAGGAGCTATTGAGACCGATTTAAGGTGGATGCAGGTAATTGTGTATTCTGTGAGATTGTAATGGATTTGGATTACTTATTTCTAATTTGAGATTTTGTGCAGGCCTTTTGGCTAAACCTTACCCAGTGGATTTGCTCTCAAGGGATTCAGATGGCCAGTTTAACTATACAAGATGTAAAATCAGGTACCTTTATTAAGGACAGTATCATTGACCATGGCAATATCATTTTATTAGCTAAACACTATATAGGCTACATAAATGTAGATTTTTCAAATCCACTCCAAATCTCATACACTGGACGAATTAATTCAAACTCTTTTACAAATCACTTTCTCTTGTTAAGACTAGTAATGCTTGTAATCTCCTTTAATGTACTGTTCTTCTTTTTGCAATGAATGCCCCTTCTTCTGTTAAAAAAAAATCGCACACTATGGAAAGTATCCGCTTTATGCAAGTCATTTCATATGCATCTAAGACACTTGCTTGCATAAGACAGAGAAATACCCGGTTTTTATGTTATGAAACATTTGTGTTACTGTAGTGAATGTTTTGGTTGTGCCGCTGCTGCCATCCTGTGACACGGAGGGGTAAAGTGCTGTGTGTTGTCACCATCATGGTGCTTTGTCGCCACCTACTGGTTGGGAGTAAACACTGCGGATTTAAACAAAACACTGAGCTTATGTCTTTTTTCTCTTCTTTTTTTTCCTGATAATTCATTGCTTTTATCATCATTCTGAGTGAATTTTTATATAAATTTTTAATGTTGCCTTGTGTGTAAGGCAAATAAAATAGTTAGATAATCAGCAGATTTGAGTGCTTGCAATTTATTTGTGAATCTGCTGTTCCAAAATAGCTTGTTCTTCAATTTATTGTTTGTTGCAATTTATTGGATTGGATTTTTTAATTCCGTAAAGATTAAACATATTAGGTCTTTGACAATTTTACACACTTAACAAAAAAGGCCTCAGTAGCATGAGGCAGAGCCGTAACAAGTACAGGAAGGAAGCACCGGTTCCTCATGCTGATCACAGCTTGGCCACTCACTGCATTGCAATATCATCTCATTCTTCACCAGCATACGTTGAAAATCAGATAGCATGCTTGTGTAGATCAATGTGGCACTGAGAGCATGTCCAAGCCGATTCTACCAGTGTTCACAATCCTGGAGGTTGTCTCTGTGGGAGGGCAGGCGTTGTCATCTTGGCAATATATCCAGGTCCCAAACTATGTGGAAATGGGATTGTTTGCAGAATCTTATCTTGATATGGTTCTGCATTGAGATTAACTCCAATGATACATCTTGGTTTCCAATTAGGGAAATGCTGCCCTACGCCATCACACTGTCTCCACCTTCCGGTCCAGAATCAACATGGTGGTTTCCACGTCCTCTCCTTATTTTGACCATAGATTCCTAGTGACCACTATCGCAGAATCCACCCTCACAGATGCCGACAATCAGGGGCCCGATTGTCCACACATAGGGGTAGCAGATGCTCAAAACATACCAAAACATGTTTTTCTTTTTATATTTAGAAAAGAAGGGAAAAAGTTATCAAAATCAAGGGAAAAAAAACACTTTACATGTATTTAGCATGCAATGTGTAAATACTGAACATTCAGAATACATTTCATGCATGTTTTAAGACTTTTAAGCTTTGAAGGTGAGCTATATGTTAAAAGAAGTGTTCGTGATGTTCCTGTCCATCTTTTCTCATCTCTTTATCACCCAGTGAGCTGTGTTGTAACAATCTGCTCACATTCCTGAGTTATTGTCGGTCATAACACATGCAGCGTAGATAAGATAGAACTCACATTCTTCATTGACTGAATACAGCGTTCATGTTTCTTATCTCATTTCCCACTTTGCACACATGCAATTCCTTTATTTGATTTCTCTGTTTTTGTCTCAGTGCCTCCCATCAGAGATCCATCCACAAGAGTCGAGGTGACTGAAATTTAGCAACATAAGTGAAAGCTGTCATCTCAAATCAGCGTCTGGAAATTATAACTTGTGACACAGCTGCATTATCTCTCTTATCTGTTTTATAAGCTTTAAATCTGAAGGGAAGAGACGAGAAACTGAAAATAGACAATAGCTTTCCCTTTTGAGTCCAGTTTGATCTTATTGCACTTTTACCTCCTGCTCAGTTAGTTAGATACTTATTTCTGAGTAAAGTCAGGAGGAGTTTCTTTCATACATTCTTTTTAGAGTGAACGTGTGGCACTGACAGAGGTCAAAGTTCAATTTACTGTACATTTAGATATCTTAAATCTTAACTATATGCATTGACTTGTATTGTATCAGGGCTGTTCTGATTTGCTATCTCTTGCATTTTTCTTTGATTTACATCTGGTCTGTGGCCATCTTTATGTATTCCTTCTCTCTTTTCCTCAAGCAATGCAAGTGTATTTGTATTGCACAATTTATGTACAAGACAATTCAAAGGACTTTACCTAAAAACATCAAAAGCATTTCAGGTAAAGAATAAGAGGAACAAATTGTAAAAGTTACAATAAAATCCTAAATTAAATTTAAACAATTATTAAAGGTTACTACACAGATTTCATATACAAGAAAAGTCTTTAACTTGGATTTAAAATTTGATGAAAGTTTAATATCTACTGGCAGTTTGTTCCACATGTTTGCAGCATAACAGCTAAATGCTGCTTCACCATGTTTAGTCTGGACTCTGGTCTGGACTAGTTGACCTGTCTCTAGATCTTAGAGCTCTGCTTGGTTTATATTCTGCGCTTAAATCATTTTTGGATTTATAAACAATCAGCAGGGTTTTAAAATCTATTCTGTAACGGACTGGAAACCAGTGTAAATAATTTAAAACTGATGCGTTCAGATTTTAAGCTCTGGCAGCAGCCTCTGGATGAGCTGCAGATGTTTAACTCTCCTACAATCTTAGCAACCACAGTCTACTTGCCCTGAAGTCAGTGTGTTGGTGCAGAGGTGGTTAGTCACAGTAATCAGGATTTTTTTTTTGTTTCACACTGAAACCATGTCAGAGCCTGAGCTTTAGCATCCTCAGGCCAACATGATGCAGTTTGCTGCTGAAAACAATGCAATTCTGTGGCAATTTTTACTGTTTCATGACAAGAAATGTGATCATTTAATGTAAGATTATTTGAGTTTGCTTGTCACTGTAGTAAAATGGCATTTGATTCCTTGCTTTTGTGTCTGTTTTTACCCTCTATCCGTCTGTTTTACACTGCTGGCAGGCACCTCAAGGCATTGTCTGGCATACTGTCAGCACTGAGGATCTTCCTCATTTCTGTATGTGTGTGAAGGGTCTGTTGGAAGAGGATTAGCACATCCCTCCCCTGGGACAGGCTCGTGTACTCACGGTCAGATGAGAAATAAGGTAAGTGTGCTGGCCCCAGGTGCAGAGGAGGATCTCTGCATAATAAGGAAAGGAGATTAGAGAGGTAAAATCAATTACTGACTTTAGCTTCGTCAACATTTCAAATAGAGAAAGAGATGGAGGTGTAGGGTGTGGGGACTGTCTTTCCTATTGGGGGTTTCTAATTTATCTTGACAAAAAGATTGTGTAGCTTTGTGCAGGTTTGAAAGGTTATCTTAATTCATTAACATATAGATTTTTCCTGCTTTGGTCCTTTTAATTCCATCAAGTCTTGTTAAAAAGATTGGATCACTACAGAATACACTCTTTTACTGCGAACTGAAAGCAATCGTTTTGCAAACCATGCGTCAGCCTTCTTTATTTAATTAGGAATCCTCCATGTTAAATTATGAGTTAGGCCTGCTAAATTTGCTAGCATGTGTTCACAGAAGCTCCAGAATATTTCTGAAAAGCTCAGTTCCTGCGACAGCAATGTAATTTAGCGATAAAACTCCCAATTTTTCAGTTCACTTTATCTTGTAGTTCTAGTTTTCTATTCCTACTTTGTAGCTTTGATTCTCTCTTTTAAGTTTGACTGGTTGTAAAGTATGAAGCAAAACATTATCACCCAATTCTGTGCTGAGGGCAAAATAGTCTTTTGAAAAAGTGCAGGGGACTTGTTCACTGTATTCTCACCCTTAAAATGTATCCATGCTCCTAGCTTTTTCAATTGTTATTGTTCAGGATTAGGAGATATTTATTTTTACATCTGATCTTGTATTAGGGAAATAATTTCTTAATTCATAAATTTTCAATGGAGTGTGTTTTGAAATGGTCAAACATTTTTGGAGGACCTAAACTATTTATTAACATTACCCTGTTTCTTTCTTATCATTCTGGAAAGAAATTGAGCTGACTACCATTTATGTAGGCTGCTTCAGGTTGGATATTTTTGAGCTCAGCAATCCTTTCTCCAACAGGGACAAAAAAGAAGATGACAAGTTTAATCTATTTCTATTTTTTTCCATCAAAAAATAAAATAAAATAAATAAAAGCAGAACTTTAAATTAAATTCCCCACATTGTTGTCATAAAATATATCAAGGGTCACTAAGTTATTTCCTTGCTTTGATAAAAACCTTTAAAGTTATTATGGGAAATAAAACCTATTTTGCACAATTATTATCAAGCACACTGAGACGCATTTTATTTTGCACACAATGTACTTTTAAACGTGTGATAAGTCTAAAAAGCTTTGTTATCTGGGTATGTTTTTGCTCCTGGAAGCGACAAATTTGTTCATTGTCCAACAGCAGTGAGGACTGGGTGTTGTAGTGTTTGTATGAGATGCTGTTTTAAACGTAATTATCAATTACATAACATCACAATCACAACACAAACAGCCCACAAACCCTAACTGGTTATGTATCCTTACCCTCTGCCTCACACCTCTCTGAGCGGAAGGAATTTGCCGGTTGATTTTGAGGGCTGGCAGAGCATGTTGTAGCAGGTGAGGATAAGGGTTGTTGTTAGAGCGAATTAATTTGTAGCTGCTGTCAGCATATGACAACAATGGACTCATGCCTTGTTCCTCTGAGACAATCTCCCAGTCAGATTTTTCACCTTTCATCCATCTTTGTCCTCCCATAATCACAGACAGGCAGGAGTGAAATGTGTGTGTGCTGCAGTATAATTTCCCATCATTGTGAGCAGTATTTCCATCGCTCCATTCATGATCACAGGAAATTATCTCTCTATTCAGTAGCATCACTCATTGTTTAGGAATGTCCCTACAACTGTTAATCAAGTTGTCTTGTATGGATGTGATGTGTTGTCAAAGCGGGGTCGTGTTGTAAGCGATCAGTTTGATAAACATGCAACTTCCAGTGGTTCAGAAAGGTGTTTTCTTAAGTTTTACATATGAAGTGTCAAATTACCCGTGCACTGCATTTTCACCAATCATACACATTATATAGGATGATGTGTAAGTTGTCTTGTCAGCAAAAGAAATCTTTTCTTTTCCAGCCAATTATCAAACTAGATCAGCATCTGCTCTCTGCCAGTAGTAATGGCTCTCATGGGGTTTCAACTAATTATTCTAATTATTCAACCAAATGTGTCATTTGTAGTCATGGATGGCCACTTTTTTAAATCTTTGAGGCTTTTTCATATCAAATTACTCTCAATGTTTTCAAAGATAAAAAAAAAGAAAATTGAGTTTTGGTTTAATCATTTAAAAATCTAAATAATATGGACATTGTGGCAGCAGCAGTACATAGGTGGTGCTTGTGAGGCTTCTGCAATTTGACAGGTTTATTTATTCATGTTTAAATTCAGTCAGGAATATTAAGGTGCACATATGTCTTTGTGTAAAGTCTCACAGTTGACGGTGTCAGAATGAAATCATGTCATGAGATTAAACCAGCAACAGACGTCCTACATCCTACCCATGATTAACTGAGCTCAAAGTCTAACGGTCACTGCTAAACGAGTGTGTGTTATGATTTTCTTATGGAAAACCCATCATTGTAGCTCTCCTAAAAAATATTTATTGAGAATTATTTTTATTCGATACATGTTATGACAGCTTACTCTCAGCTCTCACAAATGCAGTCAAATTTCCTCAAATGTTAGAATGAATATATCTGAAAATTTTAGATCATAAACCCATATTTACTATTATTATTATTATTATTATTATTATTATTATTTAGATTAAATTTATTTGTAGAGGAGAACAGCCACAAAATGTGACATCTGCAGCTGATTCTACAGTGATGGGAGCTTCATTATGAGATTGTGTTATAAAGTATGACCAGAGAGAACAGGAAATAATTCTCAGTATCTCCGGCTTGTGTAAAGATTTACATTTAAATAAAACATATACCCGAAGCATATTGCTGAGTCAACTTAGTTTGTGCCCTCCGTAGATCAATTATGTGGCTTCTTGATTTAAAGGTGGAGACCATAACCTTAGTTTTTCATCTCTTTTTTTCGAAAATGTTTCCCCTCAAGTGTCAATTTGAGTGATTTGGAAGAAAATAGGAATGATTACACCATCAACATGTCAAGCTGTAAAGTCATCTTTTATCGTTCTACATTTACCCTTTGGTCATATGAAAATGAATGTCAGAACCTAAAAGCAGCAGTTTGTTTCAGCACAGTGTGAAAAGTAGGATGATAAAGTCTGGTATCTGTGCATGCACTGCAGCTGTGGGACGAGGTGAGCCGCTCTTCAGACAGTGAAGGTTCAGGAAGAAGCGAGAATTCAGAACATCTGCCCGTGATCTGTGGTATGCTGGGAATCTGAAAGAGAGTCAAAAAGCGGCAGCCTATTGAGTCAGACTGTGGTATTGCAGGAATGTTTTCTAATGATGTTTGCATTTTGTTGCCACAGCTTTGTACAGTTTGTATTGAAAACAAGCAAGGGTGCTGTTTGGAACATTTACGATACTATAAATAGAGCATATTGTGATTTTTAGCTGATAAATACTGTAATGTTGTGCAGGTGGTTTAGCTCTGTCAGTCTTTGCTGTTTTAAGGAATTCACTCTTCTGTGAATAACATTTCATTGCTGGCAGGCAAACCTGCCACATGTTTCAGCAACACAACCAGCTCCATACTGTTCCCCTTACTTTAATCTCACGATGGGGTGTGAAGACCACAGGTACTTTGATGCGTCTGCTTTGTATTGACTGCCATGTTGATACTGCTAATAAGGGCTAAGAACAAAAGAAAGGAGGGTGATTGAAATAAGAGCACTGAAGGTGTTCCTCGGTTAAATATCCTTTTAAATCAGAAGCTTGCTAGCAGATGATTGGATGCAATTGTTTTGAGGTAACCTGGTAAAGCCTAAGCTAGGAACAACTGGGCAGAACTTTTTTCACTCTTTAAAACAATCTGAATATTAAAAAAAAGCTATTTATTTATTTATTTTGACATTTTTACCTAAAAGTGATGCAAAAAGTCTCATTTGGCTTTTATAGGGTTAAAAAAAGAGCTTGTGGACTGAATCCACAAGAATCCACTTTGCAATGGTAGCTCATATTGATATAGTATATTATTTATTCAAATACTCATTACACAGCACTGTACACTTAACACACCAAGACGTATCCCTGTTGGGTATCTAAAGAAAGATATTTTAAATGATTTCAAACATTAAATATTAAGATGATATATTAGATATTTCTAATTATAAGGTATTAGCTCTTTGTTAAACTGTTTTAAATGTAATAGATGGTCAAATATAAACTTTTAAAATAATTGATTGTAAAAAAATATGTTAGAAGTTCATTCCTATTAAATTTTAGCATAACTTTCATTCATTTTTTCACTAGTTTGTTTAGAGCTGAAATATATTTACCAAGTTTTGGTTAATGTGATCCTTCTGTTAAACTGTCACTTTCTGGCTGACACAAAAACAGACAAGTAAAGTCCAAATAGAAGCAAATGTGTTAAAATGAAAGTGTATATTTCCAGCATGGCTTCGATTAATATTTAACTGTTACAAGTTGTGTGTACCCTCAGGTGCTGGATATCCTCAACCCAAACCCTTTCAGTGTCCAATACTTCCAGCTGAAGTGAAGTATAACTGAATGGTGAACAGACCGGGAAATCATCATTCTTATCACTCTGAAAATCGAACAAACACAAGCAGTAATATCCTCTTTGTCTCACATTTGCTTCTTTCTCAAGGGCTTGGCACTGAGCTCAACTGTTTCTGGGCCTTGGTATGCCCGCTGTCTCTTGCGACTTGCTTTTCTGGCCTGTCTACGTCCCCAAACTGTAGCCCTGTCTGGACATAGTTGTCATAGCAGTGATCTGCAGCAGGAAGTCTTGCCTTATTGCATTTAATTCAACACAGCTTTGCCCATGGCTGTGTTTAGTGCTGACTCTGTGACGATGCAGAACCCTCAGACAAAAAGAAGCAGAGGCTTTAAGATATGTATGAAACAGCAAGTTACTCAAAGATCTTTAGGGTGTTGCAAAATAAATTTAAAAAAATTATTTGAGAGTTACTAAAATTTATTATTTAAAAGGAAAGATTTACATAAAAAATCTTGATGCTAAAGATGCATGCAGTTCAGAGCATTTTCTGCTCACAGATAACCCTGCAGAGGCTCTACCACTACCTCAGGCTTTATGGTCCCATTAAAAGCTAGATTGACCTGAGCAAATAAAGCTTGTATGAAAGAAAACAACATTCTGAGTTCAAAATGAGATGATATACTGTGTTATGTAATGATATGGTGGTTATATAACATGATCGCAAATGAGACAATAAAACTGATATATACTCCAACATCGAAGCAGAGACATGTGGTGCGATTAACAGCTTTAACTTAAGCAGCGATACTTGGTGCTTCTTGCTGTCACTGGTTTGGACTTGTATCATCTTAAAAGGTACTGTTTTTTGTGGTGTGTTTTCTGGGTTGGCTTGTGAGAACACCCAGCTGTGTGCAACCAGAGCTGTTCTCACTCCCACTGGCCTTGGACATTTCACCTCCACAACTCTCACATCTGTTCTGTGTCTCATCCACAGATGTCCTCTCATTAAAACACAACTACACAGTTCTCTTTCCTCTCAGGCAGAATAAATGTGGACATGGCATCTATTTATGGTTGCATTTCTTTGCACCAACATGGACGTGACCGAGACAAAAAAGTTTAAATTCTAAGAAGAAACTTGTGTTCAGGGTCTTATGTACAATGTTGCAAAATCTCTTGTGTACCTTTAGCAACTTTTCTATTGCACTGTTCAAACAATGGGGGAAATGCCAACAAGGACATCATGAATGTCACCAATAGTATGCAAAAAGTAGGAAACTTTAATACTTTGACTACGTATTGAAATACATGCAAACATTGGATTCAGTGCTTTGTGTGACTAATGTCATGCTTTAATGATTTTTCCTCCCTAATAACAGGAAAATAGCACTAATGTCTGAGTATCTCACTAAATAGTATCCAACTACTGCTGCCTGTATGACAAAGAGAATCAAATTTTCATTTTCCAATCTGTTTGTTTTCTTATTGAGCAAGAAGAAGGAAGTTTTGTCATATTGCATTCAAAGAAACACAGCAACAGGTCTATTTTAGCCTTGTATCAATGACTGATCCCTGTAGGCACTCTTTTTCTCTTCCTTGCAAGAGATCAATCTATGTTTAAGTGTTATTTATTGGTTGGTTTTACTGCTTTTATTTTATTTACAGGACAATCTTACTTCATAATGACTCCAGACCTGATCTCGTAGTGGTATAAGTTAGTCTACAGCTGATAAACAAACTCAGAGCAGCTGTTTTACATTCACATAAGACTTCATTTCTTGGGAGTCGGTTGACTCTTTTCCTTGTCACTGGTGTTAGTTTGACAATTTGGTTTAAGAGAAAGTTGTCAAACAGTTGTTTTGATGATGTTGTTACCTGACCGGAAACTTGCCCGGACCGGTAATGTATGCAAGTTCTTCTCATTTACTATTTTTTAATTTTATTGAGCAGACCGTCAGACTTTGCAATATTATAGATCCAAGTAATAATACTAATAACATGAATCGTACTTTTAAATTAACATTTTGAAACATGCTTTTGGTTTCAGTTCATCATCAGCTCTTGTTTTGAAGACAACATACTGTATGCTTCACCTCCAGCTTGATCCTGCAGGCATTCCTCAGTCTGGTGTTTTTGAAGCGATGGTTCAAAGTGGTGGTTCATCTTGCTCCCACACACTTCAGATATTTTTCACAGTTTATTTGTGAGTCCTGGAGGCTCATTACAACTTGTTCTCTTACAGTGCCAACCATTGCTGCTGCCTACACTCCCCATGCCCGCCCCCGTCTCCTTTCTCCTCCCCTTTCCATCTCTCAACAAGTACACATTCTCCCTGCTCTTACGCATATACTGAATGGTTTAGTCACTGCTAACTGATCATTCCTGTAGCCCCCAACTCTCTTGCCCCCCTCCCTACACTGAAGGAAACACATGAGATGGAGGGGGTGATGACAAGCTTGCCAGAATAAGCCTATGGGAACATAAGTGTGGCTCCTCTAGGGGCTGTCCAACTCTTTCTTACTGGAACCAGCCTTGCTGCCACTGTTTTGCCATGATTACAGTGACACTGTTTGGACAACACAGACAATTGTTTTCCACTCATCAGGTAAGTCCTCCGTTTTCCATTTTCCTCTGGCTCCATCTCAGTGATGGTTTATGAAAGAGGAGTCAATAAGAACTGCTAATGTCTCTCTTTGCTGTTCATACCTGGCAGAATCTGTGTTATACACTATATGTTGCTTCTACATGAGGAGACTTGTTCTGAATCTTTCTGCTGAAAAGTCTCCAAGACAGGATGTTTTTCTTTTCATTTTTCTAAATAAGTTGCGGTCTTGCCTTGGCAGTCAGGCAACGCTCATTTTCACTCTATGACTTCTCCTTAAATCTCCCCTGTAGTCATCTGAGAATAATTAGACCTTCTTTGCATAGTGTTAGCTATTTATTTTAACCCAGGGGTTGCTTTGAGGGAGCTCTAATTGCCAGTGCACTTCACATTCACCATGTAAGGGCAGCTTATGCTGCAAAGTTGGTTTACTTGTTATGTCATTCAGACTATCTATTCAGACTGTATGCAGATTTGTTAAAATAGCTCAGTGATGCTTTGTTTGCTTTTGTTCTGGAGCAAAATAGTTTCTCTGTGTTTATGTGTGTTTCTATTTGAATTTGTGTCAAGTATCTCAAGGCCATTGGTAAGGTTGCTGCCATATGCAGCTTTCTCACAGGAACAATGTGTCCAAAATGACAGAAATCAACACTTTTTTTTGTCTTTTTCAAGTAAATGCTAATATTGCTGATAATGTGTAGGAAACATTTATGGGCTTCTGGCAGTCTGATCACGTGTGTGTGTTTTTTTTAAACATTGATTGGAAACAGCAGGTCTGTCTTAGGTTATGTTTATTCTGGAAGTTGCCAGGTGCAGTTGGACAGTATCAATTTAGAAGAAAGCCCATGTAGTTGAATAGGATGATAAAGCTATTGCCTGCTTTTCCATGTTTAGATTGTGTCAGAGCTGTCAAATATGTGTTAAAAAAAGTTTAATGAAGGGGTGAGTAAGATAGTAACCACGAACTGGAGAGATCTTCTGCTCTGATGAATGCTGTAAAACACTGTAAATCACCGACTGTGGAAGCAGTCAGATTCCTCTGTGCAGTGATGTCACCATTTTGTGAGTGAAACAGATCCGGACTTGATCAGCTCAGCCTGAGACAGATGTTGAGTTTGTTGGCTGGATGGCATGTAATCAGAACTGCTCAGAGCTAGGTTTAGAAATGTCTCCGTGTGCAGTGATAACACAGCTGATGGTCACATAAGAGAAGAACCTGCTGGAGATCCCCTTGAAGCGTGTGCCATTTTATTGTTTCTATGGAAAGGATGTAGTTTATGTGTCTTTTTTTTATATATATATCACAAGACACTTATATTTTATTTCTATTCATTTCAGGTTATCTGGTTCATAGTTTGCCCCCTGGACAAACAAAGATGGCAATGCGATACATGAAGCTGAAATACCTGTGGATTTATGTTTTAACATATGAAAAACTGTAGAAAAAAAATACAATGGAGACTCCACCTGTGGTGAGTTTGGAGGAACATTGGACACATTTAGGGTTGCACAACGTTGCTCTTTCAACACAAGAATCATCCAACAAAACTACTGGTAATTCATCTAACAGCTCACCAAACCACAAAGAGGATGACTGCATCCCTGAAATCGGCATCTTGGCATTAAATGAGGAAACACCTGATGTTGGGAAGGGTTTGGTTGACTGTCACAATGTGGGATTTTTAGATACTGTGTGCTCTCAAGAGCCTGAACTTCTAATGAGAACATCTCAGGATGTAGCACATCTCATTAATAAAAAGGTTTCCATGTCACCCACTTCAAATAAAGAGTGCTGCATGAGCTTTCCGCCTCCTGCTACTACAGCAAACGTCCAGTCAAAGCAGACTGCTCAGATTCATCCTGGTCAGACGCTTGATTTAAACTCTGAATGTGTAAAACAAAACTTCAAGAAGGCAGGAGCCATCTCAAATGGCTCCCTTCTCAGTCTGGATTCTCCTCCCACCCCTGTGGTCTTATCTGACCCAGGTCAGGCAATCCTGGACCAACCAGCTATTATGAAGCAAAGACGGACCACCATCAGCAGAGATGTTCCTGTCCATGAAAGCTCTTTTAGTGGAGAATCGTCACCAGATGAGGAGAAAAAAGACAATGATAGTAACATTGAAGATGTTTTATTAGAACTGCCTCACGATCAAGATTTTGTGAGTCCCAGCCAAAGAAGCACAAGCAAAGAGGAACAAAAGAGAAATGGTTGTGTGGGTACACAAACAGAAATTGATAACACACGGAGCAGCTGTGGTTATGAGGCAGAGGGGGACACCAGCAGTATGGAGGTAGGATTTTCTCTTTATTCAACTATTTAAGTTCCAAAATTGTTCTGCATTGTGTTATTTATCAAGAAGTCGTTTGCTATGTAATAAATGTGTGTGTTTTTGTGGAGAGAGAGAGAGAGAGAGAGAGAGAGAATTTTTTCTGTAGTCAATTTAGATGATTTTGTACATGTTATGAGCTACCAAGCATACCAGGAATATTTTTATTTTGAAGTATTATTCAGGAAAGGCTCCAACCCCCCTGGGACCCTGAACTGGATTAATCAAAACGGAAAATGAATTGTAGAGAGGAATTTGTTTCAACCTCAGTGTAGACATAAAATCACCAGCAGACACCAAAATGATGAGATGTGTCCTATCAAGCACTATTAAGTTGGCTGTGATGCTTTGTTTTCTACTCCTGTGACTGAGTCGTCCTGAAGCCGGCACAGTGCACTGCTAACTCCACACATTATGAATTCCTACAGCACAGTCTGTAAGAACCACTCACAAGATGGTCAATTTCCCATGACAGGCTTGTATGATTATCTGTATTGGATAAATGCCCACAGTAGTGTTGCGTTTTCAGGTCAGTTTCATTCTTGGTAAAATGAATTCCACTAATCTTTACATCTTTCCTCTAGAAATTGTGAAGAGTGCTTTGTGCAAACACTGGCATACAGTGAAGATGCATTACTGTGATGAGGAAGAACAGTTAACTTGTTTATTTCGAGTTCAAGTTAAACACATCTGTAAAAGCCTCTGTATTTTGTTTTGTTATTAGAGGTGAGCTCCGTTTTCGCTTGCCATTTCCTGCAACATGCAACAGTTTAGACCTCGGATTAAAAAGCAGAACAGAGGAGATGTAAAATAAATCAATTAATTGATAAAAGAAAAGATTTTACATATCCTTCACACTTTGGTCAAACACACCTCTTTGCTTTTTAACATTCATTCATTCACTGCCTAGTCCAGTTTAGGGTCTCGGGAAAGCAGAGGCATATCCCATAGGCATGGGATAGGCATAGGCATGCTTTTTGACAGGGTGGGGGACCATTGCAGGTCATATTGTAAGAAAATCATTTTTATAATGCATATCTGAATGTGTTTTACTCCTTGACTTTAGAGCTCTCTTTGGTTCACAGAAGAAATCATACCAGAACAGCTTTGCTATCATTACACTGAGAAATAACACTTGCAAGTGTGGAGGAGTTCATCAATGTCCCTTTGGTCTAGTGAAACAAAGCACCAGGAGGAATGCAAACAGCTTCTGCTTTATTTCCACTCCCTCAGGTGGCAGCAATGTTTTGACAGAGCCCAACAGATCACATTAACGCTAAACTTGGCCTTTTATTATTAAACTTTTTCCTACTTTTTATCTCTTTTAATCAAGACACATCGGTGCATCCTTTTCACACACTCTCTATGTAACCCCTCCTTCCTGTTTATGTAAAAACTCAACTTGAAAATGCATAGACTTTACCTAGGGGAGACCCATCCATGTGCATATTACCGCCATGCTTTCTGAAACAGTGAGAGGTAATGGGCCGGTCAACATGGGATCCCTGTGTGGCGATAAAATGTTGAGGTAATGCCTACTTATTGTGCAGAATGACACTCTGCTCTGAATGGGTTGTTTTGGAGAGGATTGAAGGAATGCAGGGAATTCAGGGAGTCTGTTGTAAATATTATCAAAGGAGAGCAGTAAATGCTTTTCATGTCGTCACATCGCACACTGGTTTATTGGGTGTTAGGTATTACGTGCATTACGTGTTTTCTTTGTGAAAGTAAAATACTTTCAATGCACCTTTTAGTTCCTGAGCATATTTTAAAAACATGCAACATAGCAGAATATTAAGGCTGTTTTTGAACATCCAATGGAGAGCATCTTATTCCCCTGTAGACATATATGTCTGTAATGTTGAGGTTGAAAACCATTACTGGACTAGGACGTGAATGTAGTTGTAAACATTAGCCATATGAGGGCACTATTTCCATATAATTACCACTCATTTCATGCCCAACTTCAGTTGAGCTCATTTATGACTCAAATCCTGTATGGAAACACATTTCTCCTTGCATCTTCTTTCTTATATAGCCATGGCTGTGTCACATGGTGTTTAGCTTCACAGGATATTAAGAATGTAATTTATTCGTCCAAGGAGCCAGGTAGCCGTTGCCCTTTCGCATGACCGGCTGCTACATTTGGAAACCTCCATGGTGATCTCTGGCACTCTCTGTGGGTGGTGTAGACTAGGCACCGAGCCCAGAACTCACACACTTAACTCCTCATTTCCATGTCAAAGCCACTGTGTTGGGGTTCACAATGTGGCCAATTTGCGCTGATAAAGTTATAGTCAGCTCAGTTTTTGCTGTCCCCAAAAGATGACATTAATTCATTTATCTCAAGGAATGACTCATACCATCTCAGTTGCCATGGTGTGGGGGCTTTGCACAATTGCCAGGGCCAGATCGAGGGTAGAGGCATGAGGAGATGAATCAAGAGTGGTGTCTCACTTGAGCGTCAAGCCTCCTCTGGAATTTGTCTCGTTCTAAGTAGAAGTATCCACATTCTCAAACAGCACCTTGAGGGGATGTCACTGAAAGGAGACCATGTGAGTGAGTTCCAGATTTGGCTAGTGTTTGAGCCAAAGTGGGGCATCTGCTTCTTGCATTTGTGTTTGTCTGACACAAGGGGTTAATTAGCAGTGCAGGTCACCAGATTTTAAGCTTCCTCTTATATGTTTTCAGTCAGTGGGCATAGTATGTCAAGCCACCCCTTCACCTACCAGCAAATATAATCCACAGTCTTTCCATTTCTGTTTTTTTTTTTACCTGGTAAGTTAAAATAGACACATAAAAAGCACCTACAGGAGAACCACTAAAGATAGATGTTGACAGTAAAGCTGACAGCTCGTTTTATTTGTGAACCAGGCACACAGGATTGAGCTGTCCAAACATACCAATCCAGCGTCAAACATTTTGCATTCCCTGGTAAGCCCTATGCTGAAAAGACAGACATAGCAGAGAAGGGAAGCTTTTTTTTTTCCTCTTGATGACCCCGGGTGATTCCACAGGCCTCGGAGGTTAGCTGGGGATTGTCCGGATTTAGACCATTCTTTAGGGACTGAGTAGAAAAAAGTACTTTCCCCCAGTATTGGGTCAGTCAGCTGACACTGGGTGGTCAGCAGGCTGAGATGTGTGTGGTTTCTGGTCAAGTAATTCCTCAGAATATTAAAAAACTTCAACATAAACATTTATCTCTATATGACTCTTTAGATGATTAAAATACAGTGCCTAATCAAACTTGTTGAACCTGGAAAGATATTTATGACATATCACAACAAAAAGAGAAATCCAAATGAAACAGTTTGCAACTACATGGTAAAGTGTTGGGACCTTAAACTCAATGATATTTTCCTTATAAAAAAGTAATGGATTTTGTAAAACTGCTTCAACCACTTAGATTCAAAGTAATTTAATACTAATTATGACTAAATTAATTATAAATAATATACTAGTAGGATAAAAATATTATGGAAGAACATAACATTTTTAAAGGTTCAACTTCACATGGATGTCAAACTATTCCACAGACACTGTAATAAACGAACAGTATAAAAAGTATTAATGGCACATAATGTGTAAACAATGGAAGTGCAGCCTCTAGATTCTGGCACCTGCACTCTCCTGGACCTAAAAGCTTTGTGGAGACGAGCAAGTTGTTTTAATGTTTAATGAGCTTAATTCACTCCATCTGTTCTGTGTGGTCATGATTAAAACGTTTACATTCTTTGGTAGATAATAGAGCCTCAAAGAGGTTTAAACATTCATCCTGCAGCTCCTTCCTCTTGTTCAAATATTGTCACTTCAAGCATCAAAATAATCAAGATGGTGTTGGCCAACTACTGTACTCAAGGCTTCAAAACAGTTGTCCAGTCTGTCTAATCAGTAGCTGGCATAACAATATGAGCTGTAAAGTATTTGGGTAGCCTGCCTTTAAACAGAGGTGACTGTTTTTGGTCTTCCACACTGTCAAGGTTAGAATTACTTGTGATAATAACCATAATAGAGTTCAGGTATGCATTTCTTTTCAAAAGTAACATTTTCCCTGGAGGACTTTGTAAATTCATTCTTCAAATATCATATTTGTTACTGAGCTTACTTATTTTTCTTTTCAATGCACACCATGTCTAAAAAGTGAAGGTTTCCTCTTTCAGACCATTCAATACCACGTCAGATCAATTAAATGATTGTGACTTGAGAGAGTTCTAATATTTTAGCCACCAGAGCTATTAATACATCCAGCCATTATCAATATTTATAGGTCTATTTGGACCCATCTTGCTCCGTGTTCAGGCTGAAAAGCTTAGAACCATTCCCTCTGACCATATCCACAAACTTTCTTAAACATTCTAATTTAAATTCTCAACTTTGGTCACGTTATCATCTCCCTCAAGGGTTGCTTCTGGTACATTATTATTATGGATGGATGCATGGTTATTTCTAACAGAATCATTAGTTTCACTGTCACTAGATGTGTGATTGTCAACCTCAGGAGGTCATTTTTTCTTTTACAATCAAAGATGGCTAATAGCTGAGAAAGTACTTTATCAGCAAAGAAAAGGTGCTTTTATATTGTGTGCTTTGTCTGTAATGTACTCTGCATCACAGACTGTGAGCACTCCCTCATTGACCCTGTATGGTGTCTTTCAAATGATAAAGGTCTTGTGAATCAGTGGACCAACCAAAGCAAGCCTGGACATTTCAGGATCACCTTGGGATCTAATTGATTGTCTTGACACAATCCATCCATTTTCTATTGCTTATTCCCTAAACGGGTCATACGGGGGCTGAAGCCAATTCCAGCTGACTTCAGGCGAGAGGTGGGGTACACCCTGGACAGGTCACCAGTCCATTACAGGGCCATCACACATAGACAAACAAACATGCTCACACTCACACTCACTCCTATGAACAATTTAGAGTCTCCAATCAGCCTAGCCCCAAGCTGCATGTCTTTGGACTGTGGTAGGAAGCTGGAGTACCCGGAGAGAACCCACGCTAACACAGAGAGAACATGCAAACTCCACATAGAAAGGGTACTAGTTGGACCTCTCCCCCACCAAGGCTCGAACCAGCAACCTTCTTGCTGTCAGGCCACAGTGCTAACCAACTGCACCACTGTGCAGGCCTAAACTTAAAAGCATAAAATCTAAATATCTTTCATACTCATATTTGAGTTTTTGGATAATTTATTTATCGGTTGTAGTTGGCTTTCATTAATCTGAAGCAAGATAAGTTGAATTTGTCTTCTAAACTAAACGTATACGCATCTTTTGTGCAAATGTGGAAGTTATTAAATTCTCAAACCCTGTTTTAGATTGGATTGGCTCCAGCTCCCCATACATATGAAGTAGATTAGGGGAGTTGCTAGATAGATGGATAGATCTTGCGCATCAGTTTGTGTGGTGGACCAAGTCAAAATAACCATTAGCCACATCTTTTGTTCCACACAATAAAACTGTAACAGACATTTTTTTCATGAAGACTTTCCTGGGAAATAGATTATGCTGGTGTGAATTTTATTTATTCAAAGAAAAAACCTTACATGAAATCCACTCCCCTTTGACTCTAGGATTTCTAACAGAAATACTTTATGAATTCACACGGGGATACTGTAATGTCAGTATCAAAACAGGATTTGAACACCTCAGACTTTCCAACAAACACATACACATATATCCACCCTCCATATCAATCTGACAGTATACCAAAATTATAAAATAAAAATAATAATTAATGTGCTTTTGGCTGAGCATTATCTGCAGTATAGGTACATCTCAGGAAATTGGAATATTATGAAAAAGCCATGCTGCATTGATGCAGTACTTCATGCAAAAGGA
>JBAMIG010000009.1:8813675-8827389 GCA_037177335.1 Kiunga ballochi | reverse complement strand
CTATATGATATATGGGTTTCACATTCTGAAGTGACTGATGAAGAATATTAAACTTTTTCATAATATTCTAATTTCCTTAGATGTACCTGTAATTAATTTATAAGGCCAAAGCCCAGATGTAGCGCCTGTCTGGGTGAATATAGGTTACATGCTGTAGGCTATGTCTCGGAAGTAGTGAGCATGCATGTGTTCCATCATGTGTTGGGTTCCTCACAAGTCTGGAAGTCTTCCTATGCTCTTTCACACAAAGACACAGCAGAGCTGATCACATCATGTGTGACAGCATCTGAAACTTCCAAGAGGCTTTTTCTTTTGTCCAACTTTGCAATTTTGGGATGGTTCAGTGTTGAATAGTAAAGCTTGAAAAAATTAGTAAAGACTAAGAAAACTATTCTTATTTCAACAATCTTGACTTGAGTTTTAAAAATGTAGTCAAAATTAATGCTTGCAAATATTTAATTTAGTCATTTGTTGCATAAATACAGTTTTACAAACAAAGTATGACAGCTAGAAAAATGCACTAGAAGTGTAAAACTGAGCTGAGATCAATGTAGTCTTTGACTCTGTGGGCTGCTTTGCTTATCTAAAGGCTTCTCTGATTACCAACAGGAGTCTCCACAGGTCAAGTCTCCCTGGTCAGAGTCAATGAGCCAGCTGATGAGGAAACTAGACCAGCTTAATCAGGACATAGAGGAGGCTCTCAGTGCAAGCTCGTCCCCTGCCAATACACCTTGCACCACCCGCAAGAAACAGGTGAGAATGTGTTCTCCCAGCCTGGTATCATACATGCTGACACCTGCAAGTGTTTTACCCTGTATTATTACCCACAGACATCATTAACAATACATGCTCTGTGTTTAGCTCATTTATATCTAATGGAAAACGTGGGTTTGCCTACACACATGTTCACAGGGTTCTTTGGGTCCTAATGGGTTAAATCAGCATTTGGACTGCAGCACTTCCACCTTCAGTGCTTTATGGTGTGTGCATTGTCACGCTTGATAGTGTACACATTCCTCTGAAGCCTATGCTGCATACTTGGTCATGCTTTTTAAACTTCCTTAAATCAATTTAGTTTGCTCTGTGCAGAGAAAATCCTAATGGATTATTTAGACCTATATGCAGCAGGTGTTCAGAATCTCATGTCCTGATCTATTGCTAAAAGTGTTGCACATTAGGTTCAGATTCCAAAAAGAAATTTAGCAGCAGTAACTCATAAACTCGGCGTTTGAAGAGAGACAGTGACTTGGTCTCTTGTGAGTTGTTTGGCTATTGAGAAATCAGAATGTTGTCTGTAACACAGTGTAGTTTAAGAGGTCATCTTACAGTGTCTCTGTGCCTCTTAGTCTGTTTTATGATGTTGGTCTGCAGCTCTTAGATGTGACATTGGAGTCTACAGTCAGTGGAGTGCAGCAGGAACAGACAGCTATTGTACTTTTGATGTTGCAACTGGGACCATGCAACTGTGTTACTAAAAAGGGCCCTTCTTATGGTGGTGTGTTTCATGAAATATCCCATTAGAGTTAGCATGCAGGAACAAAAGTGCTCTTTTGGGCTCCATATGTATGTACTGCACAGAGAAGCTGTTGTCTTGAAAGGACTTTTGTATGATTTGGTCCATTAGGAATGGTTCAGAGAGGCTTATATGCCTCCTAGGCATCTGCATAACCATCCCAGGCATTCACTATTACTTGCCTCAACTAATGGCAGGCGAGTGGCCAAGACGAGACATCTTTACTGGGATATTTGAAAAGGTCATAATCTCTGTCCTCTCAAAAGAAGATCCACAGATATAGGCTCTTTTGTGTTCCCCTGTCAAGCTGAATTCAGAGTACAGACTTTGCTTCCCCAACCGCTGACCTCCTCTTCTTGTTTTCTTTTCCTTTGGCCGCCGTTGAGTCCATCCTGTCCTCGTCTCTTCGGCCACACAGGGACAGACCCAATCTTGATTGTTGTTGTGATGTTGTTGCAGAGGGGTGCTGTTTCGAAGTCTACATTGAGCCAAACCCTGAACGACAGGGTTCTCTGCAGACCAGACAGTGGGGAATTTCACAGGAGAGACAAGTCCTCTGCTCCTCGCTGCTCCTCAGCAGGAATACGGACAAAAACCAAGAAGACGGTAAGTTTCTCTAAAAATTTGCTGCCTCCTGCAGGTAGTCGGATGCCTCCCAGCAGTGTCTTGTATAATATACAAGGAGCTATTCTTTAAAGTTTCTGTGAACAGCTAATTTGTTTGAGTATGAAAATCCATTTTTTTTTCAGCCCTGATTTGGATCTTGCACTTTTGGGTGACTGCCATAACCTGTTTGATCATGAAATTAACCCAGTTTGTCTGGAGTGGGGGGATCTTCTCTTTCTGACCACCATACCTAGGCAACTCCCAGCACTAATTAAAATAAATACTGTAGCTTATATTTAAAGTCCTTTCAGCTATTCTTGGTCAACTGAAGATTATATATATATATATATATATATGTATCTATAAAAGAACACAAAAATTCATTAACTAAACAAAGTCAGACTTTCTTGTAAATGTGGTTCATGACCAAAATAACAAAAAAACACCCTCACAGTTCATTTATTTAGTGCTGTGTCAGTTTGTTTAAGCAAAACAAAACCACAAAATGAACCCCTATGGAGATAGAGCCTTTTTGAGGGTAAATTGCTTGTCAAGCAGTTGATCCATTCAGATTATCTTCTGTCCTGTTGCTCTTTTCTCCATGTAACTGTAATTATTTGCAGCTTGTGTTTGCAATGAAGTCAGCTTAAATACTCACTACTTCTGAGAAAAGTATAGAAATGTCACTATTCAGCTTCACTAAGAGGAACAGACAGCTGCAAGGTTTTCAGAACGAAGGGCGGGTTTAATTCAAAGCTTCTCTGGGGTTCTTTTGTGCTCTCTGATGGTTCTGATGCAGTGGGATGGTAAACACCAAGCTTATTAGAAAAGCTGCAAGCTCTCAGTCAAAAACACTCCATCAACACATTAAATCATAAGTATTACACTGTTTAGCAACAAAAAATACCTTAGATGAAATTTGGATATCTCAAACACATGCCGCCTGTCTTTTTGTGATCCCTTAACTAGCTCTTGAAAATCTTGAAAACTTGGCATCCTGACAGCTGGCACTCATCACACATGCACAGACTGGAGTATTTTAGCTGCAATGACCTTGACTATAATGAGATCACACGTAGTCCATGGTGACATGCTTTAGGGTGTCCAGCAGTTATATAGTTGTATGAAAACAGCAATAAATATTGTCAGAAGTAAGCCTGACCCAAGTAGGAGCCAGGAGGATGATATAGCCTGAATTACACTAAGATGAACTCAAAGAGTTTGATTAAAATGTTTTTATTATTAATTTGCTTAATGTGCATGGTATATAGGATAACTAAAACACTGTTTCTGTCACCAAAAGATTAAATCTATATATAAATATATAACCCTTGATGCTTTCTTCTTAATGAACCCTGATAGATTTCAGACAGACAACCATTCTGGATCTGATGCTGGTTCCAGCTCTTTCTGATGATCTTGCAGTCTTCATTCACATCATTTTAACAGAGGATTTTACTCTTCTCAAGTAATTGCATACAATTGCAGATTACAGATCTCTAAAATTTTGCCTTGTATTAAGTCTTCATTCCACCCACTACACTGTTCTGCAGTTTGCAAGATAGACATGTAAAACCATGTTCATCATCACTTTTCCCAAATTGGAAATTAACTCAGGTAAACCAAGCTTTTGGCCACTACAAGAAGGTTGCTGGCTCAAACCTTTATTAGGAGGGTGGGGGTGTTCAAACAGTGGCCTTTCTGTGTGGGGTTTGCTGTTCTACTCGTGTATGCGTGGGTTCTCTCTGGGTAATCTGGGTGCTTCCTCCCACTGTCCAAAGATATGCATGTTAGCCTAATTGGTCACTCTAACTTGTCCTTCAGAACGAGTGTGAATGGTTGTTTGTCTCTCTGTGTTGGCCTGTCCTGGGTGTGCTCTGCCTCTTGCCTGCTAATTGCTAAACTTCTTTAAAATAAAATAGGTAAAACCGAATGTTATAGAGATGTATTTTGCACATCTGTCACTTTAAAAACGAATTGTAATGTAATGCAATTCTGAAAGCTCTACTGACTGACATGTTAAACAGTTGTCTTGTTGGATGACATTGTAATTCATGCCCAAATCCATTTAGTGAATTATAAAATTTTAAAAACTGAAATCTCAGCAATTTATTTACACACTTTCACAGAATAATTTGCTGACCTTTATAATTAAGCAGAACATTTTAGAAAGATGTTTAGACATTTTTTTCTTACATGTTAAATGTGAAACAATTTGTCAACTAATTTGCAAAAAACAAACAATTAAAAAAAATAAATGAGAGTGAAAACACACAAATACATTATGTTGCTTGTGGATGGAGGCCTATTTATATTGAGGATTCCTGCTATTAAATGCTATTCACACTAAGAGCAAATACTGCCTGCTAACCTGTTAGTTGTTAGGGTGATCACCCTACACAGACCTGCAACTTTGTAAAAACATCCGTTGCGGTGCAAGCAGGCAGCAACCCTGACAGGAATTCTGTGCTTCTCTTCTGTGCAGGATGTCCCTTTATCTAACCTTTGACCTTTAACAATTCAGTAATTTAACTGCAGCTGATCTGAACTTGGCCAATTTGTGTTTTAAAATAATTGCAATCTTGAAATCTTGCAAGATGAGATATTTTCTCCTCGCTGTAGGGAAAGAGATAGAGAGAGAGAAAGTGGGAGAGAGAGAAAGATGGACATAGCGTTTAAATTGTTGAAGCCTTGTCCAACCAGTACAGCTCCTCTGGAGCAGAGCATCTGACTTTTGGAGTTATTCTTGGAACTGTTTGAAACAGATCCAGAAGGCCAACTTAATGGGACTATTGCTTTTATTACAGAAAGCACTTGATAGCACAGAGATGACAACCCTGCTTGCGTTCCCATTAAAACCGTCTTTGAGCTCTGTTACAGACATTTTCAATTCAGTGATGAAATTCTGGCAGCCTATGCCAAATCTCTCAGTCAATAATGAGGGACCCATCATGGCTCTGGTCGACTGCTCTATGTTTAAGCAGAGGTAAAAATGGATGCATGAGTCATACTTTATGACCCTGTTTTTCTATCTTGATTCTCTCAGAAAGTTTGTTTTTGTGCCTGGAGATATCTGGGAGGTTGAGCTGCTGACCCCAGAGCTACCCCTGGTGGTTCAGGCCTGAAACCGGCTTTAAATCCTATTTCTTTTAATAGGTGCAAGTTGGGTGGTGTATTTCTATAATTTGCCATGTGGCTTTAGTTGCAAACAAACATCAGAAAACAGACCTGAAACTCACCTGTACTAACTAATCCTACCAATCATGTTTTTCTTTTCTTCTTTTCTTTTCTTACTGCAGCAGCAGAATGAAAGCCAAGTTGGTTGTTCATCTTGCCAACTTCTTCATACACTGCAGGCATTTCTGCTGCCATGACAACGTTGTGAGGTTGCAGCCCTCATTTAACATGTAGTACATGGATTGTTCCTACTTAGAAAGAAGCCATTGCAGACATGCTAAAAACCAAAATTCTGATCGGCATCACAAGAACTACTCGCCAACAGACATTCATGATGGAGGGTCAGCAGAATTACAGAAAAGCATCCTGGGAGTTTATGCTGCATTTTGTCTCTGCCAGGGAGAAATGTGAAACCAGGGCAAACAAAACAAGCACATAAATCAGAGCAGTGGGCCACAGAGGGGAAATGGAAGAGAGAGTTGGACAAGCATCGAGAGGCAATCTTGACTATTCCAGATCAGGAAAAGGTTTTTCTGTTCTCTGTCCTCACAAATTATTTAGACTCTCAATTTCCAGTACTTTTAACCAGGTACTTACTAGTACCTTTAACTATGTATAAAAAAGAAACATTGGGATTTTTGGGGACATAAACAATCGTATCTGTTCTCTGCATTATGCAGACATTTTCTTTTTTTTATACAATACAATACAATACTATACTATACTATACTATACTATACTATACTATACTATACTATACTATACTATACTATACTATACTATACTATACTGAATTATCACCTCAGCAAAAACAACCAACTGATAAGCAGCACATGCTAAATGATGTCATTGCTGTGGTATTTTTTTTATTAACTTTACTGATTTGGAGAAAGCTGGGATTCACCTGCTACCTATAGTTACTGACCATTTATAACATTTTCTGTCTTACAGATGTTCAATAACATGACCAACTCCGCAGGTAAGAATCAATCTATTTATTGTGTTTACTCTCAGCCTGTTGTGACATATTGCTAATGTTTCTGTTGATGACTTTTATATCAGAGAGGAGCAAGCAGGGTGTTTTCATCTCTAATACTAAATGATTTAGTTGCTTTTACCTTCTACAAACATACCCTTCAGAATAAGTGGAAAGCCTAAATTACGTTCCTTTTCCTGGCTTGTGACTGTGATGGATTGGCAAGCTGTACAAGGTTATTTTCCTGCTCTCTGCTCAGTGCATGCTGGGAGTGCAGCCAATGGCCATAAAAAGCTGGTAGGGAAAATGGATGAGTAAATGTCATCATATTATTAACTAAATAGATATTAAAGGGCTAAATACTTTAATTCCAATCCATTTGTTTGGCAGAGACTTGCAGACATCTTCATGCATGCACCTGTATATTAAAGCTATATGAGTCTTTGTTTTATTATTAGGCCTATTTTTCTATAGGATCTTTAATGTGAATGAACATCAAATCAATGAGGACTTTGCAGTTAGTTCAGGATGGAGATGCTGCCTGATTTACTGAAGCTGGTCGTGCTTAACTGCAGCTATTACAAATAGGAGAAAACAAAGAATAACCTTGTTGCCTGCTGGGATTTTGTTTTTTTACACTCTCTGAGCCTGAGAGTTAGAAATCTTGAAAACCCTTCTGATGTTCTTGTGTTTACATGTTGGTCAGATGAAAGACTTGAAAACTTGACTTAACAGCTTTTCTGCATCTATAATTCATGTTCTGTGAATTAAAAGCTTTTGCCTGTCACATACAAATCTCTCTCCAAGCTGATCATGCAGTCTGTCCTAGCTTGCATGGTGGCATTGCTCAGGCTCCAGACAATTAGACGGATGGCCACAGGTGTCGGCTCCCTCCCTCCCAGACTGTGCCTTGAGAATGTGCATTTGGACATTCTTACATTCTTTTATTTTAAAGGCCTTTTTATATGTTGGTCACTTGGAGGGATGCAGTTAAAATTAGGCAGAGTGCCAGATCATTGTTTCTGTTTTGCTGAAGGGAAATACTTGTGAGGTGCCTGGTGTGATGTGGTCCTTGCAAGCAGCTGCTGGATTTGGGTGGATGCCATTTTAGACTCAGGTTACATTCTCACATGACCTCAGTTTTACATGATGGTATCACTCAAGTGGACATAATAGTCTGGAAAAATTCCATGTCACTTTTATGAAGCAGTTAACTAATGTGTGGTCCACCGGTGAAATATGAGGTATGCAGAAAGACCAGGTACTAAGAATGATTTTTGAAATTGTGAGCATAAGACTACTATGAATGACATCAGGAAGTTTGTCAACACAGCTGTTTTATTTTATTTTTTTTACTATATTACATTTATAATGTTTCTCACAATATATTAGGTGCTGGAAATAAACTAGACGGTGTCATGGTCAGCTTTGATTTGTATATAAATGAAATATTAAATGTAGTTTCACTTTTATTCTAATGATAAAAGGACTTTTTATAGTATTTATAGTATACTATATTATAGTATTTTATAGTATAATTATAGTATTTCAGCAAAAAGAAAGGTGGCAGTGAGTCAGACTCATTACGTGCTATCTATTCTGGCTGTATTTTATTTTCTGCATGAACCTCTTTTTAGGACACAAATGTGAGACAGTCAAATGGTTCCCAGTATCAACCATAACTGCACTGTTCACCTCATTAAATTGGCATTATACAGCAGAAGAAAACACATTTTTCAGGTCCATTCTCAAAACAGAAAACCAGCAGTGAGAAAGTTGATGCTGTGTTGTGTTTAAAAATGTTCAACATTAACTTCTAATGTAATATAGGCCTACTAATAGGCAAAATCAACAAACTGTTCTTCCTGTTATTTATTTAATATCATATGAAACATTAAAACAATACTCACAGAAAACATTTAACCTTCTTGACTTGATGTTGTTTTTTTTCTTGTGTAAATAGCAAAACCCTGATCTCCACTCAATATCTGTAAATGCATAGGCTCAGAGAATAAAGAAGAAGAAAAAACAAGTTAATTTACAGCCTGAAATGTTTATTTTTCTACAAGTATTATACTATCCTATACGTACACGATGAGTCAAAAGTACTTCATTCCTTCTCATATTGCATCATTTGCAATAAAATCTGTTCCCCACAGCTTCTTTAATTGCAGTATGAAAATGAATGACTTTCTTTTAGTGAGATAAGGCAGCTATGCACATCCTTAAACCTGATATTAACCATAGAACTAATAGCCAAGGGCTGTTAAGTCATAATCAGAAATGCAGTAAGAATAAGTGGAATGACTACTATCTATTAAAACTACATGGTGGTCAGAGATGAGGATTTGCAGGATTGAGTAATATATATTTTGTAAATACATTTGTTTCAGAGAAAAGGTTAGATGAACAGAAAGAACAGGATCCAAAGGAAGCAGTTATGCGGAACCAGAGTGGCTTTTAAAGGCATAAATAAAAGCTTTTGTTGCTTTGTTATGATAAACTTTACCTTCCTAAATGTCAATCAGAGGGAAAATAACACAAGTGCAGCTTAAATGGCACTCTGTGGCCCAGAACTGTCAGGCCGAGGCTTCCCTCTCAGCTTGTGAGGTTTCAAACAGGCTGTGCACATTTACACAGATCCTCTCTCTGAAAAAATATGCTAATCTACTTTCAATGTGGAAATCGGTAGCAGCTGATTAAAAGAAAAACAAAGAAGAAACTCTGTGAATCCCTTGGAGACGTCTTTGTAAATGTAAGGAAAGAGATGTAAAGCCTTGTGTCCTTCACACATTTGTGTGAATGACTCCAACAAAAAAGCTGTAGAAAACATGGCAAGGGGGTGTCTTGAGTGTTTCAGTCAAGCTTTTTGGTTTGTTTATTGTTCTTTTATAGTAAGTATCAAATGTCACCCGGTGATTGGTATTCAACAAAAACCTGCCTGCTTTTATCAGTTTTGGTGCCTTCTAATGAAGCAGTATGTTTTGGTTCTAAAAGAAGCGTCTTTGGCAGATGTGAAAGTGAGTGCAATTGAATGGTAATTGTGTGGGATATAACTTCCCACAGATGGTAAACAATCTACTTTTTTTTTTAATCAAATGAAAACGGTGCCGGAAGTGAGTAAAGTGACATAATTTGGTAAGTCGTGTGGAGGGTTTTCATAATTATTTATTTCCTAAAGAAATTCAAAGTCAATATGATACAAAAACAAAACAAAAGCAAACTTTTGAAGTTAGAAAAGGTTATTGAAAAAAAGTCAAGGACTTTTCCAAAAGCCTTTTCTACATTAGAAAGGGTTACATTATGCAAAAAATTCAGTTCCATTCACATGTACAACAATCTCCAACAGGAAAAGTTCGAAATAGCTGAAGGTCTTGAGTCTTATTTACAACCCAGATCTTAATGACTCCATTACCATCTCCTGCATAAATACATGTATAAGGGCACTGATCCAATTCAGTGGCCTGGTTGATGCAACTATACAAGTAACTGTGTGAATTTAAGCTATACTCAGCAGATAGATGAACGTCTTTTCAATATGTAAATAGTTGTATTTCTATTGATGAATTTTACTTTGGATACATGTTGCTGAGGGTCACATAGGATGAAGTCTAGCTGGTGTACATATAGTGACAGGCACGGTTCAGGCTGATTGGATCTGGAGTCAGTCAAACAGCAAACACGAACACTACACCAGGTTCCAACTCATGACCCACCTACTATGAGGTGTGACAGCCCAAAACTGACATCATACCATGATTAACAATTAGTAAAGAACTAAAACAACAATACATAAAAACAATGAGAAGAAATAGGCTGTGATGATTTAGATTAGTTGGACAATAGTCAGTTACCGACCTATTTTCTGACTCCCAGCATGAGAGTGATCAAAACAAGAATTCACTGTGAAATGCAGGGCCATGTGTGCAAACCACTATTATAAATCACCTTCCTAGTCACAGCAGAACCACCAGTGGATATTATATAACATCCATGGATACTAATGCGCCACAGCAGTATTGTCTTATCTGTGTTTTGCCTCCTGCATGATCCTCAGCTGTTCTGAGTCTGGAGCTGCAGCCTCACACAGGGTCACTAACTGCTGGTGGAGGCTGGCTGGAATCAGCTGCAGTCGCTTTGCAGGACTGTTAAGGACTGTAATATAGTCTTCTTTTAACTTTGTGGCAGCTAGTTAGGAACAGATTATATAATCTGACACTTATTTATCAACAGCATACAGGCAAATTTGCAATACATTGTTTAGTCTTTAAAAAAGAAATAAAAAAAAGTATTAAACTCCTGCTGGTCATCCAAGAAAATCTGCATTGTTTAATTAAAAATTCATTGCTAATTTTTTGTATGTCATTATCTGTGTGGGATTTTACCTCATCTCTTTTCTTTTTAATAGCAAAACATTTTCATCTGCATTGACTATGAAGAGGCATTATCTGCACTTTGTGAAACATTCAGATATTTAGCTGCTGGGAGGTTTCAGTTTCACGGGACTGTTTCTTTATTTTCTCTCCCTTGATGCATTGCAGAACAGGTGCCAGATCAGTGACATCATAGTCTAAAATTATAAGCCAGTCGTCATTTGTAGATGCAGCCCAGAATATAAAGGGTGCTGCTGGCATGACGAGTGCATGAAAAATTCCACACATGGAAAGATGGAAAATGACTTGTGGTTTCCTGAGTGCAGAGGCCAGCTTGGCTCTTTCACAGGGAAAGTGAGAGGAGGAAAAAGAAGTCTAGTATTTCTGGACTTCTTTTTTTAAACACAGTAAATTATCAAGGTTGAGAACATTAGAGATCTGTCCGGTTAACCGACTCTGAAATATTTTAACTTATTTTTATTTATTTATTTTACTATTTAATTGTTTTTACTGTCATTATTGTTGCTATTTGTGATGGACTGGCGACCTGTCTACGGTGTGCCCCGCCTCTCGCCTGTTGACAGCTGGGATAGGCTCCAGCCCCCCCGCGACCCGTCAGGGACTAAGCGGAAGAAAATGGATTGATGGATATTGTTGCTATAGCTTATGATTTAATTTGGGGTTTAAGATCTTTCACACTGAATAACATGATGCATGTTCAACAATATTCAAAACCCTTTGTGCAGGATTGTCTGATCCCTCTGCATTTGTGTGTATTCATGAAGCTGTTTGGACAGAAACTAATTTATTTGCTCTCCAGTTGGAGGAAACAGGTTTATTGTTCTGATTTTTAATAACATCCCCAATGCCAATCACAAAAGAAGCACTATATAAATTCTTTAGGGAACAACTTCCTCATAGAGACCGAGGTGAGAGTGTTTTCTGTGTGTGAGTGTGTGCATTTTCAGTTATTTAGATCGGGCCTTTATGAGCTGAGTGGAGACGTGGGGAGCCGGGTGATGATGCAGACCAGTTACACTCAGCTGTTACCTTGGGAGGAAGCAGAGACAAGATTTAAAAAGTAATGTGTAATACTATTATTAAGTAATGAGCATTGAAGGTTCCCAAAACGTTTGGGTCCTGGAAATAAAACAACTCCTTTCTTATCCACTCTGTGACGTAAAGTGCAGATAGTGGAGATTATTCATACTGTGTTGGTTAAGATGCAGTAACATTGGTTACTTTAGGAGCCTCAAAGATTTTCCCACACAAACCCCAAAGATTCCAGATGTTGCAGGAGGCCAAAGAGTCTCCTCCCCCTCAAAGTTTGCAGTCTTTGCTTCTGTATCCTCAGGTTGGCTTAGTACATGGCATGGCTCACACCAAAGGCTGTGTCTTTTTGCACTGAAGCAAGGCGGCAGGTGACTCTGCTAGTGGAGATTTACATAGCTGTGCGCTTCCACCTGTACCTAGATAACAACAAAAAACAGTATTTTCTTAAGAGGTTCTGTCCTGGGGTAGTGTAGCAGTGCAGCTTTTTTTGTGGTTTCAGACCTGATTAAACAATTTGGCTCAGTAATCAAAGAGCAACAGGAGGCAGAGGCTGCACAGACTTCCTGCATCCTCTCTGGCTCACTGGGTTTAAGGGACCAGCAGGGCTTGTTTGTGTCTCAGCTTGAAAACAATACCCACACTGTGCTCATGGTTGATGAGTTGAGCAGAGCAGTTGGCAGTAGTCTAGTTGATTATCCTAAGTAGCACACATGTACCATTAATAAAAATGATTGTTTCTTCACTGATATAATCTGCGAGACCTGGTTCAATGTCCAAATGTACATGAGCTACACAGATCTACTACTCAAAATCTGTTAGTCTATTTATTTAGACTTCATGTCAAAAGAAGTATAATTTTCTTCCTGAGAATATAATATACTTTTATTAAGTGGTAGATTAAAAAGTTCCATGTACAATATATTGATTTCTTAACCAAACGCTTTGGTTTCTTAAATCTATAAAAAAAAAAGTTAAAAAAGGGAAATGTTCAAAAACAAATTTAGAAAAGCCCAGCTAAGTATTTCACCATTACCCATCCTGCCTCCTGTCCCAAAGCTTGTTGTTCACTGGAAAATATTTCTTCTTAACTTTAATTTTCTGCAGGACCAGATGAGTCATTTCAACATGCACAATTTCAACAAACGTGTTTATGTCAACGAGGCAGTGACGCCCCTTCCATATGTACAGTTTTCTTTCTGCATAGAGGAAGAAACTTTACAGAAACTTTACAACAAACTTTATTGTGTGCATAGAGATTTTTATTAAAAGCTAAATGTTTTGCATAACTGGTAGCACTTTGGGAATTATGACAGTATGCTCAGTCCTTTGGAATTGAAAGTGTAACAACTTCAAATGGGACCATACAGCATATCTGTTACTGGATAAAAGACATTAGGCCAAAATTCCCATTTAATTTTAAGCAGCTGTTGATATTTTTGTGCTTTGGTCTTGTGAAACTTTTAACTCTGGTTTCCCTAGGGGGAAATGTTAATCCCAAAAAATAAACATCAACTTCCTGTTTGAACTTGCTTCATAAAGGCAGAAGTCATCCTTCTGTATATTATAAGTTATTGTTCATGCAAACTTATTGTGTCTGTCGGATTTATTGGTGATTGTCGTTGAGTTAAACAGACCTTAATCTTTTATTACCTGAATGATAATGTTATTGGTTACTGTAAGAAAAAAATAATATGCTACATCAAGTAGTGCAATATTAATTTATATGTGTGAGAATAACAAAAAAACAAAAAACAAAAAGAGGGTTGGGCAAAATGTACCTCTGTGATTAAATCCTGATTGCAATGATAGAAACCAGGTGTGGGACAGTGGTGTAAATGTTTTCCCATGCATTTTTGTGGGCACTGTCGCCTTAACAGATTTTCAGACTTGACAACATTACATGCTTTGTCATTCAATTAAACAATAGCCACATACGCTTGTCATGCCAGGTTTGCATTCTTTTGGCCCCTTTATGCAACTTTTAACTGAAAACCTTGCCTTCATATGTATGTGTAT
>JBAMIG010000009.1:8774877-8807179 GCA_037177335.1 Kiunga ballochi | reverse complement strand
TCTATCTATCTATCTATCTATCTATCTATCTATCTATCTATCTATCTATCTATCTATCTATCTATCTATCTGTGTGCTTTTTGCCTCTAGTTATATTATTTGTTGTATTATTTGTTTCCTTGACATGTTGTTGTTGATTTTCTGCCTTCTTGCACAGAGCTTTGGCATGTGTTTGTGTTTCTGTAACACGAGTATGCAGCCCTGTTGCCATGCTGTATTGTGGTTGAGCTCTGAAACCCAGACAGACGTGTTGCAACCTGTATGATAAGATGTCAAAGCTCTGTCTAAAGACAGACCACAGCCATTTCTTTATGGCACGCTGCACACAGTTAAACACAAGGACATCTCTGATCACACTGTGGAGATTTGACTGTTTTCATGATACCAGCTGAGCTCTTTGAATTCAGACAGGCGACACCATTAATCTCATTCATTGTGACGTAGCTTTAGCGGTGTTCGATTGATTCTGTAATATGATACGTGGGATGAACAGGGTAAATTTGTTCGTCTAGACGAGGGAGGAAGTAGAAATTAATTCCTTGCACTCACTTTGCATTTGACACCTGAGCATACGCTTTACTTGATGAAGAACACAGGTATTTGTGTGTGTAAAAGAATGAGTCAGCGCTGGATGAACTCATATGAATAGAGCAAAAGCATCACGTAGTACTTTTAAAAGGCAGCAGTCTCTTATTAAAATAGCTCCACTTGAGGGTGTGGGGAGGACCATTAAACCCAAGAGAAGTTTATGAAAATGTGCAGTGGGCTCTGAAGTGTGCTGCTGAATTGTGGTCTTTGTGAGCTTAAGCTAGGGTGGATTTTGCCAGCCAGGGAGAGGAACAGACAGGGGCTGTGTTTAACTTGGTTGCATGCCCAGTGGTTCTCTATTCATGGCGCCATGCTTACACTAAACAGGCGAGCCTGTACGATGAAGCTGAAACGGTCATGAGGAGAGTGGCAGAGGTCTTGACTGGCATTGGGTGTGTCTGCTGGTGCACACACATCGTCTTTATTTCAGGTGTAAGGGGATTATTGTTTCATGTTATCAACCATCTGGGGCAATTTGAAAACAGAAGAGCATATGTTTTGGGTTGTGTCATAGTAAGTTACCCGTTTTCTATCTTTTTTTACATCATCCATATCACATATGGCACAAGATTAACATATGGCAGTTCTCATTTCATTAAAAAGTGATGGTAAATGGGTAGAAGTGACTTGTAGAGTTATTACCCAACCAGAGAATAAACATGTTTGTTTTCAGCAATTAGACAAAAAATTATCTCTGGATTTTTAAAAGTTACTTTTTGTCTGAGCAAGCTTTCCATTTGGCCTCCAGAACAGCATGAATGACTCACTGGTATCATGTGTTTATGTTTAGTAAAGGGGATTTAAGTGACTTGCATATTCAAGCTAAAATGTGTTTTTCCTGTGGAGTTGCTTTAACATAGAGGAAACCTGCTGAGAGGGCTTCCTGTCACTGGAAGTAAAAGTAGGTATTAGGGGTCGGGGAGCAGATTTTAGCATTCTCCAGCCTAGAAAACAAAAATTCCCTCTTTTTTTTCTCTCTTTGCAGTTTTCTGTAAAGTGGCGCACACTCCCTCTTGGCCAGTAAATTTGGCACCTCTGTCACCAGTAACAGCACAAGAACTGTTCCAGTGTAGTGATTTCAAAAGCCACTATTTTTTTAAGCTTTCCCACTCCCCACATCATCCACCACTGCTCCCCTTACTTAGTTCATTGGCATTCCAGTGGTATTTATATTTCCCTCCAGAGCAGGGGGAAGTTGACGAGCCTTCACACAGGCATTGGATTCAGCTCAGGAAGGTGGGCAGTACTCCCACTGCTTCCCTGCCATTGGCTTCTCTACAGTCACATGGCCTGCTGGGCAGACTGAAATGTTGGCACTCCACCCCCTGGGCTCTGCTGTGGCTTCCCTCTCAGCTCACTTCATGCTTTTTGCGCATGTATGTGAAGTTTTCTCTTGGTGAGGCTGTGTGTGTGTGAGTGTGTGTGTTGTGTGTGTCAGGCAGTTTTCAGGGGCCTTTTCGGGATACAGCCTTACAGCAATGTTTCGAGAGCTCCCAGAATCTACGGGTAGCGAGTGTCTGGGCAGTATGACTCCTGAAACTCAGGATATCTACCTGAGAATGGACCATCACCGCAGACGATCTGGCTACAGGCTGGGCAGGATCATTGCCAGGCAGCAGCTGCTCAAGAGGATTGCAGGAGGTAGGAGAGGTGTTAGGGTACAGCTGACAGCTCAGCCTTCTGGTTCAGTCTTTAGATTGGAAGTTGGGGGTCTATATTGATTTCTTTTTAATTTAATCCTTTTTCAAAATGCTTTCAGGAATGTCTAAGCAGGCAGCGTAGTCAAAACATAAAGTAAGATGACGTTCTTATGAGTGTTTATGCTGAACAGAGCATTTGTTGTTGTCGTGACCTTCTTATCTTTGTCAGATATCTGTGTTTTGTTCTGTCTCTTCCTTCGAAAAGTCAAACTTGACCTGAAACCTATTGCTGGTCAGAGGTGAACTAGTTGCGAGTAGTTATTGACTGACTACAATAATATGATAGGGGTTAAGCTGTGAGATCAGTTGTGTAAAAAGAGCCAAGCCCAGAGTGTAAACAAGACATATCAATGTCTTGCTTGACAGTTTTATAAGCTCTTAACTCTTTTGTGGATTGCTGCGTGTAGCTCAGAGAGCAACAACAGAGTATTTTTCATTGTGACACATCCTGACCTTTTATTCAGCTTTCTCGAAGAACTGTAACCTATTGCCTCTGCACCTACATTACATTTAAAATAGCTGCTCTGTGGCTAGGAGGGGGTAGGGCAAGCCCATCAATAGATAGCACAAAATACAGTAAGCCCCCGGTTCCTGTTTCAGGTGTGAACACCCTGATGCTGATCAAAGGCCAGGCCACGTGTCATAACAGAAGGCTCTTCAGAAGCATACTTCTCCTACCAGTCACACCGACCGAAGACTGAGTATGAGTCAGATAAGGCAGTCTATTGTGCAGGCAAGATTTTCTATATCACCACAAAGTTCTGAGGAAAGGAATACACAGTGTTTTTGTTTTTGTCCTGTGTGTGTGGGTAAGTCGCATAGAGCCTGTCCTGGAGCGGTGTGTTCGTTTAATGGTTGGCTTGGTTTTCAGAAATCTCATAATCTGATGTTTGCCGGCATGTGGAGTCATGAAACATAGCACGTTTTCTGATGACAGATGTCTGTCTGACAGCAAACAGTTCCTGTTACATGGAACGAAAATATAAATGCTTTATTGGTGGTTTGGGATTCCTGTTAGTAAAAACTGTTTGTAGGAGATTTAGTTTGATTTATAAAGTAAATAGTCATTTATTCTTTTTGTATTAATCTAGTTATGGTACTTTAATGATCCACTTAATACATGCTGCAGTTTTCTTATAGTGAGTTTTTTTTTCTTCCTTTCTCATCAGCAGGGCAGCGTTGATGTTTCATATCCCACATCTCCATGCAATGTTTGAAATGTTGGTTAACAGGAACATGAGGGGCTGACTCACCCACAGATCTCCCCTGCATTCCATCTGGCTGGACATGTTGACGTTACAGATTGGGAGCGAGTGGGGGGACATGGTCATGAGTAGAGTCACTGATGTATTGTCCCACTTGTAGCTTGTTTGGCCTTAGTCATGTTTCTGGCTTGATGGCATGTCAGGTGCACCAGAGTCTGCATGTGTTCATGTTCAGACAGATTAAAGACCCACAAGATCCTATCATCTTAAAATTCCTCCTTAGTCTCAACATTGTGGGGGCTTGACTAGATAATGCAAGCGTCACAGAGATCTGTTTACTATTCCCTGCTTTTTCACAGATTCTACACAGTTGGCCATTTTTTAGACAGATGTTTTGTCTTTGAGAAAACCTGTACATATGGTCTTCTGTGCTGACACAAGGTTTTGCTTAAATATTGGTTAGCAGAAGCTTGGCGCAAGCTGGTAAAGTCTGAGTAAGCCTTCTAGAAATAAGAAGATGAGCAGGAAAACAAAAAAAATCTCATTAAAACACTCAAACAGCTGCACCAGACTGTCTCCTGTGTTTAACACTTGATTTGCTCCATCACAAAGCTGGTACAAACACCAGCCACCTTTGGATCACAGGAGTCTTTTCATCCGGTTCTTCCTCCAGAAGAGCTCCAACAGATCCTTTCATACTGGTTACTGAATATTAGGAAAGGATCAGATGCATGTAAACTGAGTAAGCTGCTGTTTATTCTATAAATGTTAGATAAATCTGTATTTAACATATGCTATAATTCACATGATTGCTTTTGAAATTGTGTTGAGTTGTTTAGTTATATATTTTTTTAAAAAGTACTGTGTAAACCTGAATATTTACTGAGAACAAACTGAAAAACAACAATTTATTTGTTCTAGCATCAGCTGCTGTAAAAGATGCACATTTAGCTACACGTTGTTAAATAAGGTTTTCCTTTTTATTTTTGTAATGATTGATGTGTCACAGTGTTCTTTGTTGGATGAAAACATCTTTTCCAGAGAACAGTCCAAAAAGGAAAGAAATTATGAATATTTCACGCTGGCAGATTTTAGTATTCTCCTTAACTGTGCTGGTCTGTAGTGAAAACTTTGACTCACAGATCATTTTGAGTGTGTGCAAGTGTTTCTGTTTTGCCATGGAAAAGCTCTGGAAACTTCATCAGCACTTGGGTGGAAAACCAGAGCAACAGAAAGCAGCAGTATGACTAAAAGCTCGCCTGTTGACTGGTACTTTTCCCCTCACAGAGGTTGTTGTCTTGGACAAGAAACTCTTTCTGGTGTCAACTTTAGGCACATTTTCTTGGCCTTGGAGCAGCCTGCAGACTCTGGTCTTAGGTCTAGAAATCTTGTCACTGTCTTGTTATAGTTTTGGACTTTAAACAGCTATTGTTTGATGACACAAACGATTGCATGGCAGCCTTTGTGCATGTCAGTGTCTGTCTGTGTTCCAGACAAGCATCATGCCTTTATGTTGCTGTCATGAAGAAAAGCTTGTGTTTGTTTATTGTGGAGCTGTTTACATTTGTCATTATGACATTGCATATACAGTGGCTTTCTGAAAGTTTAGGGGGAACCTGTCATTTTAATGTAATGGTGGATGCTGATGCTATGTTTTTATAGTCCTACAGAATTTGGACCAATCACTGTCCAGATACCGACTTCCACATTGGAAAAAAAAAAAAAAAAACATCCAAAAGAGTTTTTTTCTCTTCCAGTGACTAAAGTTTTGATGTGCAAGTGCTTGCAATTTTGCAACTTCCCTTGGTTGTTGCTAAAAGATAAATTTTTCTTGTTGTTTACTTTTGCTTACATATTCCATTACATGTATAAAAATAACAAATACTTTTATGACATAATCAAGTTCTTGTATTCTAAAAAATGTCTCAATGATTAACAGGGAAACAGTCTGAGAAGTCGCTGTGCAGAATAATTAGTGTTTCTTACACTTGAAACTTTGAAATGTTTAGTATAAAGAGGACAGGAACACTTGAGCCTTTTAAGAGGCTTTACTGTTTATCTTCTGACTAAGACATGTAAAACAACTTCTAAAAGGGGATTTACATAGTTTTTTTCTTCCTTTTTAAAATTGTTGTAAAGAGTCTTTAAAGTAGACAATCTTGAGTCTGTTCTATCTCTCTAGACTTGTCATCTTTGAAGACTTGATTACTCACTGTGTCACAAATGTACCTGCACCTTTATTCTAATAAACGTTGTAACATAGAGGCTGATTGTAGATTTGCACATGGTGTGTGTATAATTGATATGAAGCATGTTTATCTTCTGTTTCATCAATAAAGTTAGGTTGTTTTTTTGTTGAGCATCATTAGTTATTTTGCACAAAAAAAAAAACTTGTCTAGAATTTTTTTGAGTAATAATTAAATTACAATTTTTCAATGTTTCTCCCTGAGTCTTTAAAAGAAAAATGTGCAATCGGTTGTTAAGTAGTCCTCATTTCCTACCCATCTGATAAAAAAATGAAGAAATTATATTAAGTTATTAATAATAATTTTATTATTAATTATTTTTAATTATTTTAATAGCCAGAAACAGCTGGGTTATGTCCAACCAACCGCTGGCTCACATTATCATCTTCTGTTGATTTTTCGTTTTTACCTCTGTGTGGCAGACGGAGCTCATAGCTGTCTAGGGAATTTGTTTGCCCTGTGAGTGGCTGACAGCTGCCACATGTGCATTGCTAATCATTTATTAAGTGCAGATTTCAGAAATGCCTCAGCTGCACTGTATCAGGAATGGAAAGCCATATATTAACTGCACCTTTTTGACAACGTTTTCAGGTCTCCATGTTTTTAAAATCCAAAAGATTGCTGACTGTTTGGCAAACTTAATACACGCACAGCTTGAACTTGCTTGTTTTTCTAATTCCAATGTAGCTTAATGATACATTAAACTCTTTTATAGCTTGTAAAACGTAATACTTTTCGCTGCCTCTGTTGTAGATTAGGATACCATGTTTCTTTTCATAAGAATCGTTTGTGCTCTAAGTACAAAACAATACGTGTTATGGCTCCAAACTCATTTGTGTAAATTATGCATTCTTCAGCACATTGTACTCCTGGCATAATGGCTGGTTTGTTCTTAATATGTTAGACATTATGTATTCAACATGGTGTGCCTTTTACCCTTCAGTGGCATTTAAAGCATGTCAGAGTTCAGCACTCAGCTGCCCTCCTGTGGTAGAAATGTATAAATGCATCAGCTAAATGCACAGCTGACAGCTAAAAGTCTCCCTGCATTCAGACAGCAGTCACCCAGCTCCTGTCACCCAGCTCCTGTCTCCTCAGGACGATGACCCAGAGGGTGACTGTCTGAACACAGTGTGTTTTTTCATGGGTCTACATGTTACATTTGTGCTCTGAAGGTGTTTACACGAGTGAAAAATGTGATAATTCAGATTAACAGGAGCTGTCTTTAGGGCTAGCATCAAGTGTAAGCTTTGTTTCAGTGTTATTTGCAATCCATGTGGCCAGTATCATCCTATTTGCTGTAACTCACAAGCTCGGTGCCGGAGTGCTGCAAGGCTCCAGATGAATCTAGTTGTCTTTGATGTTGTTAATTAGGACCAGCATCCTTAGGGATGGCTCCATGGTTTTATTATGGAGGTCCTGAGAGGGCTTTCTCACGGTAGGAGCCCTTGTTCTGACACTGGTCCCTGCTCTACCCTCTGACTCTGAGGCCATTATCAGAAAAGGAGGGAACCCTACTTCAGACCCCTCTGGGAATCCGTCCAAATGAGAGGAAGGAAGACCTAATGGAACTCTGCAGGAGTCAACATCAGAGGAGTTTCTTTATGCTTTTTTTTTTCTTCCATATTCTGTACTTCATAGATAGATGTTCACACAATGAATGTAATTTGACTTAAATATTTTTTTCTTTTTTATATGTGAGCTTGCTTAATTTTTGCTGTTGTGCTGACATGTAGAGCATATGTTAGTACCTTTCTTGTTTTTAGGTCAGCTGACTGAGCGCCTGTCAGTAATTCATAGACCCCTTTTAGCCATGTTATATGGCATGGCTGGAAAACCAAATTACAGTGTTTATGTAAGCTATGAAAGAGAAGGAAGAATTACTGCCACACAACCATATATTATGAGTGGGAAAACAGCATGACAAAGCAAGGCACACTGCCTACTGAGCCTTTCATAAAAGAATACATGCATGGACTTCAAATCAGAAGCCAAACAGAAATGTAGACTCATAAGAGCCTGTTGAATAGAGGCACAGAGTCAACTGCATGGGCACACAGGAAACTGTAGAAGCCAGCTGTGAAGGAGTTGGCATTCGACAGAGAAAGGAGCTGAAAAGAAAACGGCTCACTCTTGCAAAAAGAGAGAGAGGCTGACAAAGGCAGAGGGAAAAATGTGTGATATTTTTATATATACACAGAGTAGAAGACATTTTTTAAGTGATGCCAATGTGCTTAAGCAAAATTCAAAACTACTAAATTAATGTAGCAATGCGGCTATATCAGACAGACTCATCCTTTTTTTCTGAAATTTACATCTTGATCAAAGGGAGCATCAGTGTCTATATTGACACTAAACCTCAACACGATCTGTTTCAACAGGCTGCTTTACTGTTTGTTTGGTTTCTGTATAGGTTTTAGGACCAAAGATAACAAGAAATGCAATTTGGCAAGCAAAAAGCTTGAACAGTGAAAGATGAAAGCTGTTTGGAGAAGATAACACTTTATATGTATCATTACTGTCACGACTGCATTATTAATCCTGCATTGCTTTGTTCTTTTTTCAAGTTGATAGTAAAACATTTTCAACTGTATCAGTAAAGAAATGAATACTCTGTAAGGATCAACACGAAGTAGAGGAACTAGGCCAGAGAGGTTTTAGAGAAGATGAAAATAAGCTTTTCTGCAAAAGCCTAAACTGGTGTTTTTATCACCAAAGAAAGCAAATCCTGCATAAAAGCAGCCAAGATGGTTGTCAGAACACTTTAACATGTGTGGGAACAAGGCTGCACTCCAGTGTCTGGAAGTCTTTAGCTGTTGCATCTAGCCTTGGATGTTGCTGCATTATATTTTTCACAGACATCTTACTGATTGATTTCTGCTGTATTCTAATCAGACTGAGATGTCTCCTGCTTCCTAAAAGTTTGGGACAGATGTCTGTTTAAGTGTCTGTTGTATGTCCATAGCAAGTTTTCCCTGTAGTGTGACTAAAAGGGAAGAACACCTGTCTGTGAAGTTGGAGCACACTTGACACTTCCCTTGGTTTTTTTTTTCTATTTGCTAAGAAACCCCGGGGAATCAACATGTGGTTGTTAGGACATTTTTCTCAAAACTGAGCGAATGTGAGACACGATAACAAGTTGCATGAAAACACAGTGGAGCTAATGGTCTGAACGTTACAGCTTTGGCTTGTTCAGAGGCCACATAGCCCAAACATTGTCAACCATTATTTGTCTTTTGGCTGTGACAGCCAACCAGACCGTGTGGGCTATCACTTTACAGTTTGGTCAAGGATAATTTGTCAGTTCTTCACTGAAATGCTGTTTGTGGTAGGAAGACACTGTAGTTTTTCAGTGACTTGGAACACAAAATGGATATTTGCATTACGAGACAGTTCCACAAGACATCATGCAACCCTGAGATGTTACCCTCTATAAATCCCGCTGTAGACAGGAAGGACTGCGTAAAAGAAATGAGTCAACTCTGGCTTTTGTTCCAGCAATTCTGGTTACTGTCACAGCACAGGAATTAGTGTCTGAATTAGTGTCTAGGTATTTAAATGTCGTCACTGGGCATTTTATTATTATTTCAAACCTGTGAATTCTGGAAAATTTGCTCTGGCATTTCCAGATTTGAGAGGGCAGCAGAGAAAGAGAGAGCTGATAGGTTGTTTCCCCTGAAGATGAAAGAGCCTCCTCTCTGGGTGTCCTTCATGGGCGAAGGAGAGTGTTACCACAGCTGTGCTGCTCTTGTTTAAATTCTATACCGGACCTCAAGAGCAAAACAGCACAGATGACTTTTGACCCAGCATGCTTGGGCAATGGTCAACAACAGCAGGTCTCTCACTCACATAGTTCTGTTATTTACACTCAGAATCAATAAGCTCTTGCTGTGAGCATGTGTGTGTGTGTGTGTGTTCACTGTAAAATGAAAGGTGGATCTTGCACCAGTGGAGCAGTTATAAGCCTGCTAAACCATGTTTATAGTTAAACGGCATGTATCTCCTTTGCCGTCGAACAGAGGAGAAAAAGAAGTGAAGCCAGACAATAATACTTGCTATATTTAAAAGACTTCTGTGTTGTATAAAGTGGATGTCTGTGAAACCCTGGCCCGCAGGTTCAACATGCTAATGTCTCTATGGCTCTGGCTTTTTCCTGGACCCACACCATGTCTGTCCTCTTGTCTTTGTTCTCCAGGAACCAGTAAAGTTTTCTCTGTCCATGTGTTACTGGAGACAAGGTCCTTTTTTTGAAAGGCTCTCTCCACAGGTCAATATACAACCACAGATTAAAAGCAGGCCCAGGATTTGCTAGCTCATTTGTGTTTTAGAACATTTTGCTCCGGTGTCTTAGCAACACAGCCTAGAGGTGTTCGTTTTAAACCTGCATCCTACATCAATTGCAGGATAACAGGTCCCCTGTGCACCCCACAGGATCAAATGAGTGAGCCAGAGGTCTCTGTGTGATTCAACACCGCTTCTCTGTAATTACTTGGCCTGTGGAGCCAGCCAGCTCATGTGCCAATCATTGCTTCAAGAACAAAGTCGTATCCACAAAAGCATTGTGTTGTTTTTCACCTTTGTGGACAGATAATCCGGGATTTTACTATTGTTCATTATGTCAACACCTTGTTAATTTTAAGGATGATCAGAAGGCTCCAAATGTGACATTGCTATATTTGACAGTGGTATCGCCTGGTTTGCAGATGGTTGTGACATATTGTGCTATGTGGGACATGTAGAGCTCGGTTAATTAAGACCTTGTCTATAGAATAGCAGGGCTTTATTCCCACGACATTAGATGAAGGGGCACTGCTTTGATAATCTGCCTTGTGAATTGTGAAAGCATTTCCTCAAGAGGACCAGTAGACAAAATACTGGCTTTGAAGAGGGCATTTGGCAGTTTATTTGTTTATTTTTTTTGGTGCAACTGTTTATTTTCAAGTTAAAGAACAAGTGGGTTAACAAGCCTACATGTTGGCACATCCTAAATATGAACAAGAATAAATTATTTCATGACATTGATATTATCTTCCATTGATTTAAAGATGCAAATCAAAACATTTTGTTCTTTGTTGTAGTTTCAAGGTCACATTTATTACTTTTGCAGCTGTGATGAGGAAAAAGTGGTGTCTAGTTACAGGCTTCATTCAGTGGACTATAGGGTTGGCTAAATGCAGAGTAGTGACAAAAATGGCATAAATACAAATTACTTCTTTTTTTCTGAATCTGACACAGACATCACATTCTGCCTTTAATTTAAAACAGTGATGTCTATTTATTACCTAAATTATCCATCGGAGGATTTTTCTTATGACTAGACTTTGCTTGGAGATAAAGATTTATCACAGTATTTCTCTTTAAATCCCACTTTATAAGTTAGGCATTATGTTTTTGTTCAGGCATCCCTTGTATTCTTCTGTCCTTGTTTCATTATTATTCATGCTTTAATTTCCTCCTCCTGTGAACAATAGTAAATGTTGAGACAGAAAGAATTTAAGGCTATTTTGGGCATGAAACATCAGATGTTGTGGCTTTTGGGTAGCATAGAGGAGGGGTCTGTGTTTCCTCTGGCTGGCTGTCTAGTCTTAGCTGACTTCTCACTGTGAGTGGGTGTCTGTGTGCAATTAACATCATAAAGGTCTCGCCTCCAACGTCTCTCAGCATGACAACATACAGAATCCTTTTTCCATATTCCTGCCTTAGCTTTTTTTTCCTCCAGGTGTTCAAGAAGACGGTGTTAGTCCCTAGTAACAGCTGTACTTGTCTGCTGATTCATTCAGTGGCAATGCATTGTGGGGGAGGAAAGAGCAGACATGTATTTGTATGGGAACTACATGGCACTTAAAGAAGTCAGAGGGGGATTCTAAATTTTGATTATGGCTAAGTGTATTTACTGTTAACTGCTCTGTTATTGGGAAGGAAGTGGAGTACGTACGTCATTCTTTCTGTTGGACCTTTATACACAGTTCTGGCCCCAGTAGATTCAGAGAGGAAATGGCAGAAACGTCACCAATTGAGGTAGGAGAAGCAAATACAGACTACATCTGGATTTATGCTCACATGATTGGAAATTAAGGATGGATAAAATGCCCTTATGTAATAACAGAGCCATGGAAAACCCCAGTGGTTTAAAGTCTCTTTAATTACAAATGGATTTTTCTCATGATGGGATTTTTCCCTTTTTTATGTATTCATTTAACTGTATTCATTTAGCAAATCTAGTACCTTTTTGTCTTCTTAGACTTTACATATGAATGTTCTTTTTTTTGTTCAGTCTTATACATTCAGTTTTTTCACACTTTTTAGCTAGAATGCTAAATATATGAACATGAACTACAGGGGAAGTATTTTAGTGTTCTTTAAAATACAAACTAAGTCATTTAAAATATTTGCATGAATGTCTTTAGTAATTATTTATCTGCTATATTCAAAAAGTTAATATTTATCTAATTATATTCTGAAAAACATGTATTCCTCAAAATCTACTGTCTCAGGATGTAGTTACAACTGTTTGCCTGGCATTCCTTTCATTTGATTTGTTTTATTCTTGCCAAAGACATATATTGAAAAAGAAATGAATAAATCTGACGATGCTAGTGTGCAGTCTGAGCCTCAGTATGATTCACTACTGCTGATTGCTGACAGCTTATGTCACGGTTTTCCCCATGTTCAGCTGCTGCTGATTTTCCGTTTCACATTGACCTACTGGAACAACATCTGGACCCTTTAAACCACACCTCTGTCTTTGTTTTATTTAAAGTTGAAGAGTTCCCACATCAGTTTTAACACTCCCTGAATGAAATTTTGGACTATTGCAAAATATAAATTCATGTATTCAAAGTAAAAACAATTACAAACAAAGAAAATCTAAAAGAAAGACGCCTGTAAATTCCCTTTAATACAACAGTTTTTATCTGTGTGTGAGAGTGTTTAAATTAAAGACAACCCTCACTGTTTGGATGCAGCTCAGATCTTTTTCCAAAAATGTGCTGAGATGGGTATGAAAACGTTGTCGTGGGCAGAGCTGGGTAGGAGGGTCGGGCACAAGGAGCTGAAGAGGAGAAAGAGGGGCGGGGGGTTAAGGAGCCTGCCACAGTGGAAAGGGGTGGGTAGTGGGAGAGATTTAGTGTGGGGACATGCATATGGTGGTTGGGGGTAGATGGAACGAGAAATGGGGAAAAAAGGGAGCTGCGGCTCTGAACTCAAACTGCCAGCTGTGTTCAGAAAGAGCTGGAATGCAGTTCAGCGTGGGAATGAAGATGCTTTGACATGTTGAGAGACTCTTAAGTTTTGATGGATATATGAAACACTCTAGCTGCATGATGAAAACATCCCGTGAGTACACAGTCAATTGTTACTGGAAAGAAACTACTGTTAGTTGACTCAAGAGTTGGCAACTTAGGTTTTGTTTAACAAAGAATGATGTGTGTTTTTATTCACAATAGGTCCCATAGAAATAGTTTATATTCTTGCTCTCTGGCACATTTTCAAAAGAAGAGGATTATCATCAAGTTTTTCTCTTCTTTCACAGTTGTCTTTCTATATTTTAAGGAAAGCGTTAAATTCAACTGAACCTTTTAAAATAATCATTGTTTATGTTACTTATGAATGTCCAACCTTTTTCTTCAGTAGTTGCTGCTTGTCACCTCTGATGGAACAAATTGAATAACCAGTGTCCTTTATAGTAAATGTTGCATAAATTGAATTGTAACGGAAGTAGTTGGCCTGGGCGCAGATACCTTAAACGTACATAGCTTTTGACATTTTGGGCCATTGTGTCGCAGTCAAACTGGGTTTCATCTCTTTGTGACACTGTAATTCAATACTGTACACAGTTTTAAAGCTTTGGCTTGTCGAGAGCAAACACAAGTTCTCATTCTTTGGCATGATGCCCGCCCAGCCTTTTATCCACAAGAGATTTCCTTAGAGAGAGGATGAGAGGACAAAATGTCTCTGTATCGTGTTACAGAATGCAAAACAGAAAGGAATTCCCAGCTCATGTTTCTTTCTCCCAGTGGTCCAACCTGTGGATATGGGACACAAGAGGACCTGGCAGCGCTCTCACGATGCCCTGCAGTGCAATAATACTGGTCAGATATTATCCACCTGTGAGGGAAGTACTGATCAGATAGCCTTTGGCTTCTGGCGATGCAGGTGGGACACCAGAGCAGATCAAGCCCTGGTAGCATACACATGTTGACTTAGCTGATGGTTTCAGGGAGTAAACAGTAGACCTTTTGACATCCAAGGACACAGGGACCTGTTAATGTTTATTCAGTGGTTGGTTAGTCTGAAGACCAAAGTCACTTTTTATTGATTTCTGGTGAAACAGAAGTTCAGCAGCAAGGTGAGACACAGATCAACAGTATTTTTACAGAGTGAGTCTAGCATATTTATTTTAAAGGAGGTGGTTTCTATGATCTTACAACACGTTGGGATGAATGTTGGGTTCATGTTGCCGCTGTGGTGTGCTGGACACAGATTGGGACTGCACTGTTGGAGCTGTGATTAAAAAGCTTTTTGTCACTCATGTAAGCAGCTTTTACGTACCTTTTTTTTTCTTTTTTTTAGATATTTTATTCCCTTTTAATACTTCAGAGATTCTTTACAAAACCTTGGTGAAACATAGGTGTGGAGTGAAACCTTTATTAGTATTGTGGCTTTCAATGACACTAGAACTGGTGATTTACCCTGCGTATTCCAAAGGTATTATTATTTTGTTCACTAATCCCAATTAAATTTTTTCTGGAGGACAGTAATCCCTTAAGAAGAGCTCTCTTCTTTTTTTGTATGTGGTTTTCCACTTTAGTATTGCCTTTTCTTCATGCTGGTTTCTTTCTGGTTTGTGAAAGTACCTCAACTGTAGCAGCGGTCGTTTAAGGTGTGAGCCACACAGCTCTCACTACTCTTCAAAATAACTTTGTAGCCTAGTTTACTTTCTTCAAACCATTCAACATCCCATTTGCATTTCCTTTTGCAAGTCCTTCTAAAGACTGCTTTGGGTTTGCTCTGATAATGAAAACCCAGCACAAGACTGCAGAAACCAGCAGGGAATTATTCGGGATATTTTCTAATGATTTTCCTTTAAAGATTGTACTCTTCTGCTTTACTAGTCCATCTCATTACATAAAGTTTTGATAAGTAAATAACACAAAACTCTTCCTCTTTCTGTCATTTCATTACTTGCACAACATGATTGTTGTTGTCTGTTTCCTTATATAATGCAAAGCAGCAGCCTGTGTTGTATCACTGGTATGTTAGACATTGTCTCCTGGAGGTGGTGAATGGCACCCGGCTCTATTTGCATTAATGGAAAGGTGCCAATGGTCTGTTTCCTATCCTTGTCATCAGCAGTTCTGAACCCTGCTGATGGCTCTCTTAGTCAGCCTGATCCTGACCACAGTCACTTCTTTAACAAGAGTTTAAACTTTTTTTTTTTTTACAGATTCTAGAAAAAAAATATTTAGACATGATTCTCTACAAGTTTGTCTTCTATATGAATAAAAGTAGATGTCTGAACTTGTAGATTTTTTTATGTGTATTTTTTTGAAGCGCTTGTGATTTTATCAAAATGAAAATAAACTCGATGTGGTTGAGTTTCACTTCTTATCTCTGTTCTTGTCTTTCAGAAATTGAGGCAAAAGAGGCGTGTGACTGGCTGCGGGCAGCAGGATTTCCCCAGTATGCCCAGCTCTTTGAAGGTAAATAAAAGCACTCAGTGAACTCCCACTCACATTCATCACAGAGGGGGGGATTGTTGGTAGATTTAAAAGATAGAGATTAATGAAGTAGCTCTCTAATAGAAGAGTTCTGCAATAAACAAAAAAAAGCATTTTTATTTGAGATCTGTTTTTAAATATGGCTTTTTTTATGACCATCATTTCAAGATGATGATGACTGGTATGCAGTGACTTTTGGTCTGTTCTCATTACTGTACACAAACCCATGTATTCATGTGCAGCATAAAAAACCTCATTTACTCCACTGTTCCTTGGAAGCCTTGGGGCAAAGGCTCTAGTCAGATCTGGAGACAGCACAAAACAAGTGGAACATCAGATGCTTTTAAAGTCTAATCTTTTCCAAGCTGCGATTACTAAATAAACATGTCCTCTGAGCTTAAAGCCTGAAGTCATGGGAAGATTTGGGTTTTTATCAGCGCTTTAAGGAGCTCCACTCCCACAGATCTTTGTGCTGGAGCCAGACTTTTGATGTGCTTTGCTGCAGTATAGTTGTTTCCTGACAGTTTGTTGGATATTAAGAAGAGAACACATTCTGGTACCAAGGTTAAGTGTTAAAAACAATATTAGTGACTGGGACTATAATTCGGACATAATCATGCTTCAAAGTCCTCAGTATATCAGCATCCCTGCTCTGCAGAACAGGCTGAGCCTCGCTGAGCCCGACGGCTCATTGCAGCTTCTGCTTTTCATAAGAACTGAAGAACTTCACATGAATGTAGTGGAATGTTAGATTTAGTCTCTTAAGTTATGTAAGAGGAAGCTCATACCCAGAACAAGACGTAATGCCTCTACAAGTCTGAGTGCTGCCTTTTGGGCAGATTCTGTCTGCTCTCATTAGCATCACATAAAGTTTGATTGTCTCACTGTACTGTAGGGAAGAATGTGACTTCCAGATCTTTCTTTCCCAATTATGCTACCTGTTTGAATTTTCAATTGAACAGAAGTAGACAGCGGAGTGTGTACTTGCTCTGATTGTTATTTTATTTATTTATATTTTGTGTGTATGTATTTCTTACAGATTCCCAGTTTCCTATTGACATTACCCCTGTTAAAAGAGATCATGACTTTCTGGATAAAGACCTGGTGGAACCTCTTTGCAGGTAAGCAGACTCTTGATATTGAAAAAAAAAACAACCTATTTATAAGGTTAAAAGGACATCTATACAAAGTGCAAACAATAACGGTTGATCCTACATATATCTACTGTCTCTTATGGTAAAAAGGCCTATTTCATGTCAGTATTAAACAAATATATAATTTTACATTTAAAAGGTCAAATTCACCTACATGACACCTGCAAGGAGGTGGTGGTGTTTAACCCATCTATTTAGATTAAATTTACTAAAATAATGCATTATTTGGGGAGTGCCATTTTAATTGACAGGTATCTTATATCCAGAAGCAACAAGGCTGATTGTAGCACCATGGGATAAATGTAGCCAGCTAACAAAACACCTTAGCTTTTGACCCACCTTTGTCCATTTACCAGTTTGCGCCCATTATCTCTCATTAGCTCCAAGTAAACTTTTATTTTTTGGCAGCTCAGAGTTTGATTGAAGTCAGTGTTTCACCCCCGCAGTTACATCTCCCCTCTCAACTCCACCTCTTTGTCCATTTTTTGTATTTTCCCATACAAGTGATCCTACCAGGATCCTACCAAAATGGTGGTGGAGGGAACTGCCCAGTATGTTTCAGCAGAAACCTGATGTTATGGAGGCTTCATTCATATTTTTAAATACGGTCTATGATTCCACCACATATACTGTATTAGGATGGATTTATACTGCAAAGTTAAAAGTAAAAATACATGCCAAGTTGTATAATGTTAAAGGCATTGCATTATGTAACTCCTGTTTGCCTTACTCTACTAAGAAAATGCTCCACAAGCTGCTTCTATATTCATTGAATTAATTAAATCTGTACTTAACTGCATACAGACCCTCAACAGTTGATTTCCCATCTGATGACACAGGAGACAACCAACAGTGTAATTTAATAAAGGCATTAACTAGAATTGCATTTAGAACTGGATTGGTTTGGTACTGGATTTGTGTGTTTGTTTTTTTGGTTGATGTTGTTGTTGTTGTTGTTTTTTTCCTTTTTTGCCAAAATGAATAGAATATAATGTACACCGACTCAACAACTGGTTGTTCTATAGGTTTTTTTTTTTTACCTCGATGAATACAGCACTTCAACTACTACAGGAACTATGGCAACGCTCCTTAGAGGCTAGCAGAAGAAGCATTAGGAGGGCCTTGCACGACTCAATCTACTGTGATTCTAAACAACCCTAAAGTAACTCATCTAAATTCCAAACTAGCTGCCGGATGAGTAGAGGACAATTGAAAAACGGTTCCTCCTCCAATGTTGTTTTGTTCATAACTTTTCAGCATCTCTATGCCAACACAAGAATGGCTTTATTATCCGTTACTGTCTCAGAACCAAATTAAATAGTACTTTACATACTCAATGTGTCTTTGATAGAACTGAAACTGATAGATATTTCATGTGTGTGATCACTTTTATTAAACTTTAGCTAAACACACACTTATTTTAGCAACTGTGTTTAAAGCATGTATGTAGAATAAACTGATTTTGGCACAACTTCCAATTCTAGTAAATATCAAAGACATGTTTAAAGCCAAAAACTTAAAAAAAAAAAAAAAATGTTTTTGAGAGCCTTTACATCATTATTTTACAAATATGGCATTAGAAAAAAAAAAGTAAACTGGAAAAATAATACTGACACAAACTACTTTGTATGCAGCTTGCACACTATGTAGAGGATAAGTCTCTACTTTTGCAGTGAGACACTTGAATAATCTTTTCTGTAATTGGCTGTTTTTACCTTGACCTCACCTCTCTTCACAATGCAACATGCACCCTCTCAAGGCACACTCAGGGAAAAAGAGGAGCTAACAATTACCAGTGTCCCAATGTACCATTAGGTTTGTGTACCATTAGGTTTATAGCATTATGGTATGGTGTTGTACATCCAGAGCAGACATTGATTCAATTAAGTCGTTAATAACACACAGAGAGGGATCTATTTGTGGTCTTCTCATTAAGAAACTGCTATAGTTTCCTCTCTCGTTTGCCAAGAACAGCTTTCATCTCTGGCATGTTTTCCTTTCAGACGACTCAACACACTGAACAAGTGTGCCTCTATGAAACTAGATGTGAATCTTCCAAAGAAGAAAGTAAGTGATGCATCTTGACTAATAAATATTTTAACAATTTAATTTTAATGAGTTATATTTTTCTATCCCTAAACTGTTTAAATATTTTGATTTGCATGTACTATGACTTTTTAAAATTTTGTTTGAGAAAGCATTTAAATATTACCACAATAATGAAAAAATCTGTGTTCTTAGAAAAGAAGCGTATAGTGTTTAAGGTTCTTTTTGTGAGAGAAAAATAGCTTGTTTACCTACTTGACATGATGACTACTTCCTGTTGTCTTCGTCAGAAGCGTTACATGATTCTTGTAGGTTGCTTAAGTTGTTTTTTTCAGACAAAAACGTTGTAGAGTCTGATACAGATTGCCTTAAGTTATGCATGTTCTTCTTGCTTTGACATAAATATAGCCTGGCATTGTCCTTTAGACCTACTTTCTGTGATATTTAAGAATGTATTATTGTTGCATCTTTGGCCTTTAATCCTTTTTGTTTGTTACCAGACTGGAATTTAGCCTGCTGGCACATATCAATAACCCTTTCCTGCCTTGATTCAGCCAATAACAGACACATTAGTATCCATTAACACATTTTCCAGCTGTTTCCTCCTACTGTTCTTTGTGTTGTGTGATGGGTACTATAGACGCTTTACTTGGCATTCATCCCGATGTTTATGAATGTTTGCAGTCTAACCAGGTAGTGGAGGAAACTGCATGCTCTTTTTGTTATTAATAAATGTTTTGAAAATATACAAAAGTCCTTAATGTAAGTTACATTTAGGTTGTACTTTTTTTTCTTTGTCCTAGAGTGAAGACTCTGATGAAGAAGACCTCTTTGCCATCAGTGACAAATGGACCTTTGAGTGGAGCAGCCGGCGTTGGTCCAGGCTACAGGACATTGATTGTCTCCTTCAAAACCACAAAGAGGGCTACACTTCTAAGGATGGCGTTGTTTTAAGAACCACCACCAGCAGTGAGAGTGTTCTGACCGATCTCAGTGAGCCAGAGGTCTCTTCTTTGCACAGCGAAAGCAGCGGGGGCAGTGGTCATAGGGGTCTCAGCACAGAGGACTCTGACTGCTCAAACCGTACATGCTCAGATTCTGCAGCAATGCCAGACTGTACTTCTCTCACCATGCCTCACATCCCCAAAGAATTTACTCAATATGGCTCTCTACCCAATAAGCATGGCAAGACAAGCCGCACTCGAGCCAAAGACTTCCTGAAGCGTATGGAGACACTGAGGTCCCGAGGAACCCTGGGTAGGGCTCATAAGTCATTGGTTATCAGCTCTCCTGTACTGCAGCAGGAGGCCCAGGCACTGAAGACATTACGCTGTGTCGAGATCATAAATGGAGAGGGCGAAGCTCCAGAACCCCCATCAAGCAAAGTTTTGCCACCTCAGTCCAGTAGTGAAGGAAGCAGTCATTCAAGTGGCAGCACTGTCAGCACACCCAGTCTGAAAGAACGTAAGCTTCACCGAGCAGACTACAAGCGCAGTGGCATGTATTTGGAGGACATAGACATTTTCTTTGGCACTCAAATGAACAAAGTCGCAGAACAAAACCGTAGAAATGAATTTTGCTCCTATGAAGATCTGGTTGTCCACATTCCCAAAGACCATAAGCCAGGAACCTTCCCTAAGGCATTGTCCATAGAAAGCCTTTCCCCAACTAATGGAGCATCCTTTAACTGGCACTCTGGGAGCATGCACGTGGATGCTCCAATAATGTCCTGCAGAAGGGAATCCAGAACTGTCACCCAATGCTGCTCCAGAGGTAGCCGCATCAGTGTCTATGATAATGTTCCTGGGTCACATCTTTATGCCAGCACCGGAGATCTAATAGATTTAGAAAAAGAAGACTTGTTTCCCCACCTGGATGATATACTGCTACATGTAAATGGTCTACAGCAGATAGTCGACCACTGGTCAAAAAATGTGCTACCTGGTGGGGAAGGGGTGGCTCGGGTGGATTGTGAGGGGGAGGATACAGCAGGTCTACAGTCTTCTAGTCAGATCACATTAGAATTTGAGAGAAATTCAGTTGCAGAAAGTCAGACCATACCTTGTGATGGAGACAGAGACAAGGTGTCACTGGCTGAGACGGAGTCGACAAGGCTCAGGGAAAGGAGGGACTCGGGAGTTGGAGCTTCCCTCACAAGACCTAACAGGTGAGACTCCAAATACTGGATTAAGTCTTACAAAGTATTTGAAAATAATTCTTTGCCTTTTTAGATGACCCTAATTCTTTTTCATCTCTTCTGGCATCAGGTTACGATGGCCCAGCTTTCAGATATCTAATTGCCTAAGTCATTCATTGGCATCCCTGCAGATCACAAACCAGTCAGCAGGCCAGTTGAGCCTGTTACAGAAGTTTTCCCTGTTACGTCTTACAGCAATCATGGAAAAATACTCCATGTCAAACAAGCATGGCTGGACTTGGTGAGTCTTATATAAGCGTTCAAAGCTCAATTTTGATATATTGATACGCAGGGATTTTAATGTGTTTGTCCATAATAATATGGTTAGGTTATAATGAATACCTGCTATCATATTCCTTTAAAACTTCCTTTTGTTTGTGTATTCTGTGAGATTTTAAAATTTTGTATTGATGTCTCTTCAAGGTCTGTGCCAAAATTTATGAAGAGAATGAAAGTACCAGATTATAAGGATAAGAATGTGTTTGGAGTGCCGCTCATAGTGCACGTGCAGCGCTCTGGACAACCTCTGCCCCTTGGCCTGCAGCAGGCCCTACGATATCTGAGGAGCCAGTGTCTTGACCAGGTCAGAAGCAACACAATATCAGATTGCATTTCAGTTTACATTTTTTCATACAAATATAAAAGGCTGTGTAGGATTTTTGTGTACTGGTTCCGTTAGTTTGGAGGACTTAATAAAGCGGACCCGATGCACAACATAGGCTAACTTTCTGAACTTTCGGCTTGCCTTCTAGGTTGGTCTCTTTCGTAAATCAGGGGTGAAGTCCCGAATTCAGGCTCTGAGGCAGATGAATGAAAGTTCTCCGGACAATGTGAACTATAATGATCAGTCTGCTTATGATGTGGCTGACATGGTGAAGCAATTTTTCAGAGATTTACCAGAGCCCCTGCTAACCAGCAAGCTAGGGGAGACTTTCCTCCACATTTATCAGTGTAAGTACACAGATAACCTTTCGCTTTCTCAAATGTTTTTAAAATTTGATTTTCTTAGTTATTTCTTGAGTAAATATCGAGAACACCGTGAAATTTCACAGTTGAAAAGAATGAAAACTTTTCTCTGTGCCAATGTCTGATTTCTGTCTGTCATATGTGCAGATGTGCCAAAAGACCAAAGGTTGCAAGCTGTGCAGGCTGCCATCATGCTGATGTCAGATGAAAACCGAGAGGTGCTGCAGACACTTCTCTGTTTCCTTAGTGATGTCACCTCCTCCGTGGAAGAGAACCAAATGACACCAATGAACATTGCTGTGTGCCTTGCTCCCTCGCTTTTCCACCTTAACATATTGAAGAAGGACAATCTCTCACCAAAGTACGGACATTTTTTTCCTTATTTCCTGGTGTTTCATTTAATTTTGTGTCTATATTATTGCGACCACAACTTAGCCTAAAAGAAAATTATGAAGACTTGTGTGTATTTTATTAACTCCCATGTGAATATTACCCTCTTTTACTTCATAAAATGGTGCTTTGCAGATTTTTATCAGCCTTAGGAAGGACTGTTGATTGCTCTCTCTTTGCCAGTTTTAAAAGAATATGACATTTATGCCTTTGAGCTCATGCTGTGTACAAACCAAACATGTTCACTAATTACCATGTTAAAATTGTTGCTAAAGGCATCAAATAGGTTCCCCACCGAGCGGAAGAGGGGTTGAAAGACGCTCTTTATTGGGGATGTTGAGCTAAAGTCATTGGTGGCCTAATCGGTTGTCTCCCTACATAATCTCCAGGGTCATGCAGAAGAAGTACGCCACAGGAAGACCAGACCAAAAGGACCTGAATGAAAACTTGGCAGCAACACAGGGTCTTGCACATATGATTGTAGAGTGCAATCGTCTTTTTGAGGTGCATTTACTTACATGTAACTTGTGTATTTTGACAATTACATTCCAGAGTTTATCTCCCACTCTGGTTTATATTTGCTTTGTGTCTTAATGTTTTTTTTTTTTTTTTTTTGCACCCATTAGATTCCTCATGAAATGGTCACTCAATCACGTAATTCATATGTGGAGGCTGACTTGCATGCACCAACAATTGAGGAGCTGTGCAAGCAGTTGGAAGATGATGATGGAACATATCAGACACATATGGATGGGAGACTTCAGAATCTACTGAAAGAGGCCAGAGAAAAGTCCAAATACTGGGTGTCATGCAACAGCTCTGATAACACAGAACTTTACTATAAGAAGGTTGGTATCTTTTCCTCTACATTTTTAAAAATATTATAAGTACATTAAAACTAAACAACATCAAGTCATTGCTCCAAAAAAAAAAAAAAACAAACAAAATACCTTAAGCATGCATTTTAATAGATTTGAGTTACTATAATAGTTTGTATTATTGTAATAACAGGTGGGAGATGGAAACCCTTTGAGACGTTGGAGAGTGTCTGTGGAAGTGGAAGCGCCACCATCTGTTGTATTGAACCGGGTGCTGCGAGAGCGCCACCTGTGGGATATGGACCTCCTTCAGTGGAAAGTGTGTGAGACACTGGACAAACGGACAGAGGTGTTTCAATATGTCCTCAATCACATGCCCCCTCATCCCAGCAGAGACTTTGTAGTTCTCAGGTTAGTAGAGTCAGAAAGAAAACACTTCAACATCATATTTGATCTTAATTAGTTGCAGTGCATGTTTTCAGAGCACACGCTTAATCTTCTTTTGTGTATCCAAGGTCTTGGAGGACAGACTTGCCCAAGGGTGCTTGCTCCTTGGTTTCCGTGTCAATAGAACATGAGGACTGCTCTCCTGTTGGTGGAGTACGAGCTATAGTCCTGGAATCCAACTACTTGCTTGAACCCTGTGGCTCAGGAAAGTCCAGACTGACTCATGTCTGCAGAGTAGACTTAAAGTAAGTTTCCAAGAAAAGCTTTTTGGTTTTCACACAGAGAGAGAAAAACAAAATGCATTCATGGTTTTCATGTAAGATTGCAGCTTTTTCTAGAAAAATGTTTCATGATTCTTGAAAAATAAATGTCTGCTGTATTTGTATTCAGTTTACCGTTTATTTTCAGGGGAAGGACTTCAGAATGGTACAACAAAGCATTTGGTCATCTTTGTGCTGCAGAAGCTGCTCGAATCCGCAACTCCTTTCAGCCACTAATTACAGACGGCCCAGAGACCAAAATCTAAACTTTTTTTGTTGAATCACAGAGGTTTATGTAACATGTAACACGTTTGTGTTTGCATGTATAGCCATCGACTTAAAGAGGTTCAATAATGAGCCATTCGGTCCTGCTAACAGACAGGTACAAATGCATAAATGGGACCCCAGAACTAAAGCACAGTTTATTTTTTTAACAAATGCTCTGAAAATAATTTCAAGCTTTTCTGTACGTGCACAATGAAAAATGAGGACATATTAATAGGTGCTGAGCAGTTACTCAATGGGAAGTAATAATCCTGCCATTGTTCTCAACATGATGATTTGAATTACCATTATTTTGTGAAATGTGTATGTAAAAATAATTATCTTTTTAATTATATAATTTTTTAGCATTTTTCTCATATACAGTGTCTAGGACATTTAATCTTAAATGCTTCTGAGAAGCAGGTATGTTATTCTTTTCAGATTTAAAGCTATATTAATTATGCTGAACACTCATGTCTGTATATAATCTATGAAAATACTGTAAATGCAAACTGTATAAATTGTAAATATGTGAAGGGATAAAACAAAAAGTCCATACTTTAATTCCTTATATATTGATTCTTTCACTATCAACTTTTCCTATAACACACACGGTACAAGATTGTAAGCTGGTTTTACGTTGCTTCAGTATTTACATTTTCTGAATAGGTGTAATTTTATTCAACTCTGACCTCCAGTGGCTGTGAAAAGAATGACTTAGGGTTTGACTTCATCATACCTGCTTTATGTATACTGAATTTTACAGTCAGGTACAACAAACATTGTTTTTAATAAAACTATCAAAAAAAAAAGAAGTTTTTTTTTACTTTTAACTGACCATCCACTTAGATGTAGAGGATTAGTCTTAGTGTCACGTTGCTGTTTAACAAAATTGAGCGACTGTTGTGTGCTTCTTCTTCCTTTACACTATAGCCAGATGCAAGGAATTATATTGGGTCATTTACTAATATTCACAATAGTTTAAGAGGAAATAAACATGAGATGGGAGTTTGCTGACCTCAACCCAGGGCGTTGTGGGTCAGTGGAAAGAGTTTGAAGACTTCCTCAACCCTACCAACACATATTCCATTGAGGAAGCAGAGGTGGGAGACTCAAAAGCGCGTCCTCCCATGTCCGGGGCTGAAGTCGCTTAGGTGGTTAAAGAGCTCCTCGGTGGCAGGGCCCCGGGGATGGACGAGATCCGCCCGGAGTTACTTAAAGCTCTGTATGCTGTAGGGCTGTCATGGCTGACACGCTTCTGTAGCATCGCGTGGACATCTGGGACAGTGTCCCTGGATTGGCAGACTGGGGTGGTGGTCCCCCTCTTCAAAAAGGGGGTTTAGAGGGTGTGTTCCAACTACAGGGCGATATCACTCCTCAGCCTCCCTGGGAAAGTCTATTCAGGGGTACTGGAGAGAATAGTCAAGAATAGTCAAGCCTCAGATTGAGGAGGAGCAGTGTGGTTTTTGTCCTGGTGGACCAGCTCTATACTGTCTTTAGGGTTCTGGAGGGAACATGGGAGTTTGCCCAACCAGTCTACATGTGCTTTGTGGACTTGGAGAAGGAGTATGAGATTAACAGGCGGATCGGTGTTGCGTCTGCCGTAATGCGGACACTGCCCCGATCTGTCGTCGTGAAGATTAAACTGAGCTGAAAGACGAAACTCTCGATTTACCGGTCGCTCTATGTCCCCATCTTCACCTATGATCACAAGCTGTGGGTCGTGACCGAAAGAATGAGATCCTGGGTACAAGCGGCTGAAATTAGTTTTCTCTGCAGGGTGGCCAGTGTCTTCCTTAGAGATAGGGTGAGAAGCTCGGCCATCCGGGTGAGACTCTGAGTAGAGCCGCTGCTCCTCCACATGGAGAGGAGCCAGATGAGGTGGCTTGGGCATCTGGTTATAATGCCTCCTGGACGCCTCCCTGGTGAGGTGTTCCGGGCACGTCCCTGTGGGAGGAGACCCCGGGGGAAACCCAGGACACGCTGGACTGATTAAAGCTGACCTGGGAACTCCTTGAAGTCCCCTCAGATGAGCTGGTGAATGTAGCTGGGGAGAGGGAAGTCTTGGCTTCCCTTCCTGGCCTGCTGCCCCCGCGACCCGACCTCGGATAAGCGGCAGAAAATGGATGGATGGATGGATGGATGGATGGATGGATGGAAATAAACATTTTGAAATGAAGAATCAAAGTAGTCGTAGTAGTTTTGAAGTAGTCAGAGTTTAAGGGGGAACATTTTTTTTTCTTAAATCTCTACCCTGGTAATCTCCTGCCACTAAATATTGATAGTTAAATTAAAGTTGATATAATATTTGGCCCTGTGATGAACTGGTGACCTGTCCAGGATGTACTCTGCCTCTCACCAGAATGACTGCTGGGATAGGCGCCAGCTTCCCCTATGACTCTTAGCTGAACTAAGTTGTTAAGAAAATTACTGACAGATTTAATTTAGTTTAAACTACTGTTTTCTGACAATATACATTTTTATTAGCCAAAACTCGTCACTGTTCTGGGCCTTGATGGACATCGCCTTGACATTCAATATAAAACTTTTCTGGACGTTTTTAAGTGCTCAAGAACACAAATGAAGTTTCATCCTGTTTTAACGCAGGTATATTACTGATTCAATATTTAAGGATGTTTATCTGTTCTGACTTTGATTTAGGGTGAACACACAAAGCTGGTTGATTATAATTTTACTTGTCGATTGATTCTGATCAATAAAATAATCACCTCTATAATGTTTCCTTTTAAGACAACAACTATATGATGCTACCATTTATTAACAGCTATTTCTAGGAATGTATTACTGTTCCTGTTCCTAAGAAGGAGCATCTTCCACCCCAGATGTTTCTATCCAGGAAGTGGATATTCTATTTCGGGTGAATACATTCATTTCCTTTGTATTAAGAGACGCCACATGCACATCTAATTTTTGCTTGAGACTGCAATTCTATGAAAAATGCATGGCTATGATGATTTCCCACTGTTTAATAAACTTCATAAAACAGCTGTATTTTGCTTTCTCGTTCCAGTTTAGGACTTTTTTAAGACCTTCTGTGTTTGTTGATTGTTCTTGTTGGCAAGAAAATAATTTGACTTGAGCAGGTACGTCGGATCTACATTTGCTGAATTCACCAACATGAAACTGAACCTTTTCCAGCATTAATGCAAAGTTAAGAGGTTCATTTATTGTAAAATTGTGTACTCTGTGCAAAAATGTGCACAGTGCGATACACCAGAAGTAGTTGAAAATCTCAGTTTGCCATCATTTATCTATCTTATCCATCCATTAAATATTTTACAAATAAAGATGTTCCACTTCACAATCAGTTCAATTCAAAATTTGAATTCAATTAAAAAATGTGACCAATAATAGAAAAAAATGTGCTCTTTCTCGCATGTCCAGGTTGATCAGCTTATTAATAAAAGTGCTGTATATCTGACTGAGTGTGTTGAAGCTCAAGAACTTCATCAAGCATAACACTGGTAATGTGAGGCATTGTGAGATTATGAAATATCAATTTTCCTTGCCAAGATAAACTTGGATAATTCTCATTAAGGATGTACCATGTTAATGCCTTAAATATATAGTCTGTTTTAGACTTATAGGAATAAAAACATAGTTACTCACATTATCATTATAGTTTACAGAAAGCATTACAGCTTAAAATAAGAAACATTTTCTATTGAAACTAAAATAAAAATTGTGTGACACCATGTTAATAGAGACCAAAAAATAAAATAAAACAGAATCCAAGCAAATTGTCAGCCTGCAAATCTTTATGAAAACTTAAATGAAACTAAAGATTACAATATCATTCAACTGATTAAACTAAAAGGCCAAATCCATCCAGTTTAATTTTCAGGACCAGAGGCAGTCTTAAATGGCAAACACATGTGTACAAAATAAAAAAAAAGTGTTTAGCTTCTGTTTCATGTGAATAGCTGGGAGAAGAGCATAGCAGTGTTTACTAAGCCAGACAGTGTAATATATCTGTAATTGGGACAGTTTAGCATTCGAGGGAAGACTTGTAGAAATAGACAGTCCTGTGCAAATATCTTGATCCACACCATATTCTTAGGTAAATTTTTTGCTCTTTTAATCTGATGTTCTTTGGCAGAATGGGGGAAGTTTCATTTGTGTCTTTGAACACAGTGAACTATGAAAAAAACAGAGTCAAAGTCCTCCTCAGTCTGATCAACCATTCCTGATGATGTTTGTTGTGTTTCACATAGTCACAGCAAAGAAAATCATAAAAGTCTATGGAGTGTCGACTATCCTCAAAGGATTTAGAGGCAACTAACATGATTATTATGTTATCAGATTTTAAAATGTTGCAATTTAACTATAGGAAATATGTGCACTGACTAAATTAAATCATGTTCAAACATCTATGAAACAATAAAGCAAAATAGACTGAACGGTTTTAAAAAAGATCAAAGTAGTATTCAGAATAAACACTAGGGAGCATGAAGACCCCCTGGCCCTCCTTCTTCAACAGGATTTTCAGTATGCTCCTGATCACTTGGTCCCTGGAAGCCTGGGCTCTACAAAGGGGCCTGTCTGCAAAGCCCTGATGTCCGATCTTGATGGCCCCGCATGGGTGATACAGTTCTGCCTCCTGTACTTCTGTCAGCTCCTGATGCTCAGCACATTTCCTGTCATAAGTCACATCCATATTTTCTCCCCAGGGTCTGGTAAAGTCTACCATGATGCTGCAATCTGAATAAATGGCCAGGTCTGGGCACAATGTTGTTGGGGGGAATGTGTGGATAGCACAGGTGCTTGCAAAGATCTAGCAGTCATCTGGCAGCTCAAGTAATGAAGCTGTCAACCTTACCTGGAATGTGCAACCTGTGATGCTTGCTGGCTATTACTATCAGGGTTAATAACTGCAACTGCCTTGAGCACATGATTGTGCTTTTAACCGTTTCAACCATTGACAAGTGCCTTTTGTCAGCAACTCAGGAGTATGTGAAATACTCTAAAAAGTTAGGAGGTACTCTTTTCTGAAAACTGAAAAAAAAACAACAACCTGCCATTACCCTCTAAATGACATTTAAGAACCATTCACGTTTTATTATGGAAATTAAAAATTACATACAAAATATCTGTTTTGTTTATTTATTTATTTATTTATTTTTGCCTGGATAAGAGAGATGGACAATAGGACTTCCATGGAACATCACTGCCATCTAGTGTATTTGTTTAAACAGCAGTGTCGGTGGTTATCTTATAGTTGAAATACTTTATTCATGATTTAACAGGATATAACTTCTGTATTGTGTTTCTTTATGCATTCTTAATAAAAACTGTATTGAATTTTACCGTACACTTAATTAATGTATGCCTTTTGAATAGTCAGGTGATCATTTGTTAAAATAATCAATAGTTTTAGTTTTAAAAAGTCCACAAATAAACTAAATCCATTCAGATTTTTTTCATTTTTGACTGTAACAAAAATTTAATGAGCTGGACATCATAAGAAAAATCCTGCACTGTCCTTAGAGCAAAACAATTAGGAACATATTTTTAGTGGAATGTGTCTAATATGAGTGTTTAAAATACAAAGATGTTTATTTTTTTACCTGGATCACAATGTGGCATGCATTACTCTGCAGATAGAACTCAAATTCGGTGTTAAAACCCCCTAAATCTAATAACTGTACCTTTATGGAATTGTTTAACAGTAAAACCATCACAGTAACAGAGTGGGGGAAATCGTGTCCATGCTTTTGTACAATCAGATTACAGCTGGTAAGATTATAGCTAGTTTTTTTTTCTTAATAAATTTCCAGTAATTTTAGCTTTGAATTGGTTGAAAGAAAACAACCCTTATCACATGAAGTGATAAGGGTTGCTATGCAGATAGCTATGCAGAATTTCTTTCACTAAAATAGATCACATTCGATGATAACCAAAAAACACCATCAATCATAATGATCAGAATGAAAATGATTTCCATATATGGTTGAGTTAATTGTATGAACATGAACAATAGGCTATATAAATAATTAACGGATTGACATAGCAGTAACACCGCCAATGGTAGGCTACAACTTTTATCATCCATCATTAATTTTGTTTTAATGGGCTAAACCAATCACTGCAGGGGAAAGAAGATAGAAGTAATCATTTAACTGATTAGACACACCTGTGCTTTATGCAAAAAGCTGGTAATTAGGCTACAGTGGTTCTTAGAGGTTTTATTTAAACTAAGAACATGGAAAATGTTTATACAGGAAAAAATACCAATCTTCGTGTAGTATTTGCAGTCTTTGCAGAGTAGCTTCCCGAAGGCAGTAAAGCGACCTGCAGCGGGCGCAGACGCGGAACCGCAGGCAGGGGGCGACAACATGGCGGTGACAGCAGCTCTGGAGCGGCACACACGTACACACGCAGCGGAGGTCAGTCAGCTCCAGTAACTGGCTGGTACCGACTCCACACTGAACCACTCACTGGAACTCTCTAGAATAGCTGTACTGTCAGAGACTGATTTCTGCCCATTTCTTTTTTTCAGAATTGAGTGTAATTTTTATTCTTTTGCAGGATGCTCCAGCAGTGCTGGACCAGCACTGATTAAACACATCAGAGCGAAAAAGCGTTGATCAAGCACCTGGAAGCTCCTGGTTACTCTCGGATATGACAAGCGACAGACCGGTGGCAATGCCGGGCTCCCTGTCGCTCTCGGACCGTCAACCCCCTACAAGTCACCGGCACCACGCGGCTGCAGTCTCCGCTGATGCCGGTGAGACAGTGATGATGTCCGGCTCGGGTTCAGTGATCTTCCCGGCTGGAATAATCAATCCCGCAGTTCCTATCCGGAATATCAGAATGAAATTCGCTGTGCTCATCGGACTTATCCAGGTTGGAGAGGTTAGCAACAGGGATATCGTTGAAACGGTGCTCAATTTGGTAAGTGGCCTCTCTCCTTTGATTTAATATCCACATCTGTAATACTGTAGCCTATATTCCACCATAATTATGGCATGTAACTGCGAAAGTAATACAAGTGGCACTACTTAACACCTGTAATGTGCAAGAGAAAACATGAGAGCGTCTTAAAAGTCCTTCATGCACATACAAAGTGGTTTTAAGGACTGAGAGAACATAATCATTTAAGAAGTTTCTTAAGTAAGCAAAGTTTACACATATCAGTGATTTTTCTCTCCCTATATCAGTTCAGATGATGTGCACCAGAATATTAGGGGAAAAAAAAGAACAGTCACATAGTCACTGACACATTGTCTATATTTTCAGGAAATAAAGCTTTATGCACTGATTTCTTAATATGCTGCATAAAAGTGCTAAAGAAGATTGATATAAAACTGGTCTGCTCCAGAGTGAGTACCTGTGAAATTATTATGGACTCATATTGACTGCAAATGGTCACTAGTGGTAATAACATGTAGTAAGTTATGCAAATGGAACCGGTTCAATGTTCTCTGCATTTATGAAATTCAACTGAGAGACTAGTTGGGTCACACCTTCTGCTTTGACCATCTGCAGGAGTCCCCTTTGCCGTAGTTGTCCTCTCCTTGTTAGCGCACTAGAGATTAATTACAACCTGTTCCAGAACAACGGAGACCCACTTTGTGGAGCAAAACAAATTGTAGCCCTTGGCATGTTCAGACATGAGAGCTTTACTGCAGTAGCTGGAGTCACTGATAGTTTGCCCCTCACACTTTGCAGTACTTTCATAGAAAATGTGCTCAAATAATCACTCTGCTCACTACTGATATGTGATAAAATGTTTTATTACATCAGAAAATGTTATCTAAGTATTTGCCCCGAATTAATCTCTAAGCTATTCTCAAAATGAGCTGTTTTCAGTTTGACCTCCTGCATGTGCAGCCTTTTGCTCCTTGGTGCCTGCTCTGATGAAATATAATTTACCTAAGCTCATACATCATTCAAGTCAGCCACATTCGGGTCCCCAACTTTTGAATAACAAGCTTATTATATTCCATTAGTGCTGTAATTTGGTTCTGTTGCTTATATCAGACCAGATTTCACTGTGCACAACAGAAGTTTGATCTCAGTCTACATGCACATCATGCTGGGATCTTGGAACCAGATCATACAGTAACTGATAATCAGATTTTTTTTTTAAGTGTGTCCCTGATTTGGCATCTTCTACAATTGCTTTGAGCAGGTGGGAAATTGTCATGCAGAAAACCTTCATTTGTCAGGAAGACAGGGGTTTTTTTTTCTCCCAAAAAAGTAAGTATTTAAGCATGTTGAGAAAGCTGACTTTGTTTAATCTTTACAGTTTGTGGATTTATAAAATACAAATTCCCT
>JBAMIG010000009.1:8750750-8761011 GCA_037177335.1 Kiunga ballochi | reverse complement strand
CCTATCCCCAAGGTACATGTCTTTGGACTGTGGGAGGAAGCTGGAGTACCCGGAGAGAACCCACGCTAACACGGGGAAAACCCACGCTAACACGGGAAGAACCCACGCTAACACGGGGAGAACCCACTCTGACACAGGGAAAACATGCAAACTCCACACAGAAAAGTTCCTGGTTGGACCCCTGCCCCAGTGAAGGCTCAAACCAGCAACCTTCTTACTGTGAGGTCACTGTGCTAACCAATTGCGCCCCCGTGCAGTGTAATTAATATCTTGACTGATTTTCTCTTTTGTTAAAATTATGGTAATTTATCAAAATCATGAATGAAGGCTTTTAAAGCTAAAAAAAAAAAAACATTCATTTTGTTGTTTACGTTTAAAAATCGAGCAGATTTTTATTCAGTTTTATTGTGTGGGACCATACTAGAAGTGGTTTAAGAAACTCGGACCATTGCATAACATTTTTTATGCACTTCATAAAGGGTTGCGCATTAAAACCATGCAATACATATGTCGTTGTTTTGTTCTTACTTCACAGCCATGCTGAACATTGAAAACTTTAAATTAATTTATCTTTAAACAGAAATCTACTTATCTCAGAGACTCTACATATGATTAGAAGGAGTGGTTTGGTACATTTTTAACTAACCCTTGCCCACTTCCATGGGGAGAAAAAAAAGTGCTGCCTTTGCGAAGTGCCAAATATTGCAGTTGTCCCCTCATCTGCTAGGGACCTCAAAACAGCAATAGACTTCCATGTTAAAAAGACATAAACAAGAAATCAACATGTTTACAGCCGGGTACTAAAAAGCATTTTGGAAACAATAGGTCGAGTTTACCTTATTGACAACTGTGAGGAGGTTGGATTTTATAAACTCATCTGCTTAGATGTTTAATCTTGAAATTCAGTACAATTAGAGGTATGTTTTTTTGATTGACAGATATCCAATATCTCACCAAGAAGGCAGTGTAGTATAAATGCAGTTTTTAGTTGGCTAACAGAGCCCCTTAACCTTCGCCCACTTACATCCATTAGATCCAAGTTAGCTCAGTTAACTGCTGTCAAGCCTCTACCCCACAGCCCCGTTCTCAGCTCCACCTGTTCGCCCGTTTCTGTATTTTCTAGGAGCAACAGTAAGAATGATGCTGCCAAGATGGCGACGGTAGGAACCACCTGATGAGCTTCACTTATGTTCTATCTTCACACAATTTATGGTCAACATGCAGCTCAAGAGAGGCATTGCTTCAAAGTTCAACCTTTTCAGGATTTATACCAGTACTAGCATCAAATAGCTTGAGCATGTTCTGCTTTTGGCTGCTGCCATGTTGAACTCCGCTGTAAACAGTTCTACCAGGTAGCTGCAGTTGAGTGAAGGGCTGCCAACTGCTGTGCCTGGTGAAAAAAAGTTAGAGGCAGTTGGTCCTATCCAGAAAATAGCTAATCTGAATGTGAAATTTAAGCATTGGTACCTGTGTTAATGAATATTTAGCTAGATACTAAATTTTAGGATTGATTAGTATCTGAGAACCAAGTTTTTTTTTAATATAAAATAGACAGACACAAAAATAGCACACAAAAAATTGTAATGAGCACTGTGCATCACTTCACTCAGTGGAACATGTTCACTGTCACACAGTTTGACGTCCCAGTTAAAAGACAAAGCAGTTTCTTCTTCTACCGCTGCCTGTGGGAGCATATATACAGTACAAGAGAAAGTAACCCACTCAACTGGTGTAGCATCTAGAACAAGGTCCGAATTAAAGCAAGTGACAGATTTACAATCCTCTCTTGCACATGAGCCACTAGGCAGTTAATGATGTGTGTTGTGAATACAGATTTCTGTATTATGCCTGACAAAGAAGGCATTGTTGATGGGAGATCTCTGCTTTAAACAGGTTTTCATTTGCACTTCATTCTCTTTGCTTTTGGAGTGATATCCCACTGTTGTATCCAATGTTTCATGAGTAAATGTTTGAGGCTAGACATCATCATCATCGTGATCTTCTTCCCAGGAAGGCTTTGTTTTAGACAAGTTAGTGATGAAAATATTTTCTATTTTTGTACCAGTGCAAGTGAAATATTTCTATCAATCTTAAAAGGCAATTCAGAGAGAGATCACAGCTCATTTAATGCAGATAAAAATGGGTTAAAGAATTGGTGGATTGTTATTAATGAGATTTTTGTATTTCATATTAATACAAAAATGTAATGATTAAAGACACCACCCATTTTTATAGCTTAATATCATTCTTGTTGCATTGTAACTTGATTCTTTCATGAATAAGCATAAATGAGAGCTATTGGTACATTATCTTTGATTGAAATGGATTTTAGCATTGTAACATTGGTGTTTGTGTTGCCAAACTTCATCCAGGAGTTTAACTTAAAATGAACAAGTATTCTAATGCATTTGCACTTACCATTTCAGAAGCCTGAGTTGGTAACTGTGCCGAAAGGAGGACTTACAAAACATGCTTGGCAGATGGATAAACCATTTATCATCATATCGTACTGTACATGCAAACATCCAGATCAACTAAGTGGAGCATGTCAGTAAACTCTAATACCTCTTGAAGCCATTTGGGACAGAGAAAGCAACATACAATTCAAAGAAAAAAGCTTTTATTCACCCAAACCATTTTAAAACCATTCATTAACAGCTTAAAACTACCTTTGTGGGATACGGAGTGGTTTTTTTATGAACAGTTGTAAGAATCCAGATGTCTTTCAAGGTAAGGAACCGGTACCTTTATAAAGGGCTTTTTGTAAGCTGGTTTCATTTTCCTGAAACTAGAATATACTGACAACAAATTACATTTGTTTCAAACAGTATTTTAACAATGAGAAGATATTTTTCTGCTTTATTTTTTTGCTGTAAGGTAGTTTGTTGATGATATTTGGAGAATAATAAGTGCAGCTGCTCATCTGAAAATAGTATGTTGCAACAAACTGCACTGCTTATCTCTTGTGTAGCTTTGAGGATTCAGTTCAGTTTCTGTATGTTGTACCCGTAAGCGTATTGAAGCTGAATTCAAAGCTATGTCGGGAAGCTGAATGAGTTGCTTGGGCTAATGCTATTAAGGGCGAGAGCTGGACTACTTTGAAAGGAACATCTGGCTGGAAGGCCTCACTGTTGCTCCAGAGTCTCAAGCAGAGGCGGATTACTGCTGTGGCATTTGGTTGATGATGATTCAGCATGGAATTGGATGCCACATAAAGTACACAGCTTGGGCCAGTGTGACAGTCTTATTCTTGTTGATAATATGAATACACTGTCTATTCATTATGAAGATGGCTGAATCCAAACATCATGTGTCTGACTGATAAAGCAGGCTTTGATTAAAGTATAAATTGTTAATCTCAATTCCTTTGTGTTGGGGAGAGAATCCTCACTGGGGACACATTTTATCCTCACATGCATAAAAAATATAAACATTTGAATTAATAATAGTTTTTTTTTAGACTTTACATGAATATAAATGACAATAAATATGCAGGCTATACATGTTGACCCCAGATCCCATGGGATATTTATATTAATGGAAATGGATTTTTACAGAAAAATAATTTCATTTACTATTTTGTATTTTCATTCAAATTGATTAATTAAATAGGCCAGATCATATCCTCATGAGCAGTGCAGCTGTGGTTCCCCAAAAGAGGATTAAAGTCCTTACTAAGGAGAATGGCTCTAAAACCTGACAATACTTTTTGGGAGCTGACAGATATTCTCTTGAATTTAAATAGTCGTTATTTAGCTCACAACCTTGTCTGCACAGTCTAAATATTGGGTTTGGTAGCTGCTGAGAATAAAAGTGTAAAATTTATTTTCCAGGTATCAGTGGTACAGTGAGCCTGTGGATATGTCATCACAAACAAAGTGGTTGTGCTGATTTTCAGTCCCAGCAGGGAACGAATAGCTTTCAGTAGGGTTTCTTCACTATGACTGAACTGGATGACTAAAAACAACAATTGTACTTGGCAGAGCTACAGGTATGGGTGGATTAAACCTTAAAATCTGCTATAATCAGCATTTTTTTTCCTTGGCATATGCAAACATACACACTAGACACTTTATAAGGCACATCAGTTCAAGTGCTTTATCCAAGAAGCTAATCAGCCTGTCACATGGCAGCACTTTATGCATTTTTGCATGTAGACATAGTCAAAATGGATTGCTAAATTACCGGTGGGGAATGAGAATGAGAAGGATTAAGTGACTTTGAACGTGACATGCTTTTTTGGTTTTAGATAAGCTGATCTGATTTATTTTAGAAACTGTGAATTAACATACATAATTTGGGTTTAGTGTGAATTGTCTGAAAAAAATATCCAGATAGACAAAGCCATACAGACAGAACTTCATTGCTGATTTCAGAGGTCAGTGGTGAGTGGGAAACTGGTTCATAGTGATACAAAGGTAACCCTCAAAATCCTTTGGTCACTAACAAGGTATGTAGAATAACCCTTCTGAATGGTTAAGCCATCCAGCTTTGAACAGGAAATGGAGTCTAGAATTTGCATGACCTCTCAGATCAGAGTAAAATGTTTCCTTGTCTGAGTCTTGATTTCTGCTGCAACATTCAGATGGTAGGGTTTGAACTTGGCATATAAGCCCCACCAAAACATGGTTCATCGTGCTTTGTAACGCAAACTCAGGGTTCAGTAGTGGTGTAATGGTGTTTAGGGTATTTCTTTGGCCCACTTTAGGCCCCAGATTAGCACAATTTAAATGCCATAGCTTACAGAACTTTTGCTGCAGACCGTGTCCATATATTTTCACCACAGTGACCACACTGGAAAACTAAATCCATGTGTCTGCTTGTGCCTTTGTTTTATATGATCAGTCAGTTTAGTGTCAGTTTCTGTTGTCCGCATTCTTCTGATGCTCATCTTTGCTCTGCCTTCACAGGAAGAAGCTCCTTTTTGTATTGTTGAGGAATTAAAAAAAGATTTGAAGTTGTGAAAAGCTTCACCAGTGTCAGATTTTTTTATTTATGTGTTCTTGTAAAATGCTGTATTGCTCAACTTGTGAGCTAAGCTGTTTTCTATTCTTTACCTTCATGGTCTCCATTCACTTATTTTCTTTCAAAAGGAAAATATTTTTTCACCGTGTCTACTTGCATTCTTTATAGATATGTTGAATAAAGTATTTCCTTCTCAGGTAAATATGGTTGTTTCTCTTTTGACTATTTAGCGCGCCTATCCCAGCTGTCAACAGGCGAGAGGCGGGGTACACCCTGGATGGGACGCCAGTCCATCACAGGGCCCTGATTAGTCCAATATTGGCCAAACGAAAGGAGAAAAAAAACATAAAGCTGAATACAGCTTTTACATATGTAGCTCTGACTCTGATAAAACTGATAACTGATTAAAGACTGCAGGCCCCTCAGGTCATCTGGATCCAAAGTACGTCCCGGGTCACTGATGGTCATTACCTCCACCTGCTCAACTTCTGGTTGTAGCACCTGAAAGAGACCACATTAAGCCAATGCTTTCATTGCTTCACTAGCTGCCTATACATTTTAAAGTCCATTTTCAGGTAGTTTTATTTGTTTTTAACTCCCTACGTGGCTTGGCTCCTCTGTACCTCTTTGAGCTGCTTTCCTCATACTCGCCAGTTAAAGTGCTTTATAAATAGAGTTGAGCTGAGCTCTGCTAGTTTAGACTCAGCTTTCCTGCAACCCTGGATTGGACCAAGAACTATAAAAATGGATGAATTGTGGATTATTTTGAATGCACAACTTTTTGGACTTTCCAAATGGCGTATTCACTATATTGGAAACAATGTAGGGCAAAGAAAATCATTTACCTGAATTTCCCTCTGAAATTAATAGGTTTTTTTTTCCATTTAAGTTATTATAATTTCATAGATGCACATTTTGACATAGCCAATGGCACAGCAGGAGGACAGAAGAAATGACACATTTCAGCAAGTTATGTATCAAATAGAGTGTGACAATTTGTCAAAAGATGCTCTTAAGAGCAATTACATTTCAAAAACTTGAGGTAAAAAGTATCTAAGGCTCTAATTTATATCCTTGTGATGGTAGGCTAATTGTTGATGGCAGTTTAGCACTGTCTACAAGCACTCGCTCTCATGTCTTGAAATTCGGCATGTAGCACTTAGGAAGTTAAGGAGCCGTTCATTTTTACTGTATCCACCTTATCGGCTTTGATTGACAGATCAAGTCACTTATCTGGAAAAAAAAAAAAACATCATGAAATAAATAAGTCATTGTGGAAAAAGGCATTAAGAAATAAAAACAATCCATAAAAACTTGAAAAATAAAATAAAGATCCTTATTTAAAGTATGATATAGTGAGCATATTTTTGAATATTTCTTAAGAAATAAATGAAAATAAAGATAACGAACTATGATACACAGTTGCCTTATATCTCAATTTCATAGTCATAATTATTTTTAAAATGTATGTATTTAATCATGAATAAAATGGCTCTCTATTTGAGGATGTCTTTTGAATTTGACAGGTAATACATAAGGAACACAGAGAGTAATATGTTCAACACCTAGTTATCCTTACCCTCCAGCCTTTTGCCTCAACCTTATCAACATAATTTAAAAAAACAAGCTCGTTTACAGTACGCATGCATATCAATAATAAACATGAGAACCTTTTTCTTTTTTGCAATTAAAAACATTCTGTTTTTCATTAGAACAAAACAGCATCATTAGCATTAATGAAGCTTTTCGCATTTGTACAGAACGCTCATAAATGTGCTCATTTAAATGAGCAGATTTGTGGAATCATGTCTGTACAGTATTTGAGGATTTTTTCCTAAAAATCTGCTTTAAATTAAGCATGCATGAATTAAAAATGTAAGATGTTTGATGTTGCTCTGCATTTAGCAGCATGTTATCTCCGCAGGCAGGATGAAACCCTTACATTGTTCAGCTGGTGTTTTCAGTTAATCTGCTGGTGTTTCATGTAGGACTTTACATTAAATCATGGATCTGAACACAGCCAGCGTTCAATTACTGATGGAAGTATTTGAATTGAATTGAATTGAAGTACAACGTCATTGACAACACTGAATTATTCACTTTATCAATTTTATTATTTGGCAATAAGTTTATATGATCACATGTAACAAATACACTTCAGAAATTTGAGGTAGAAATAACTTTATATAAGTGTTGCTTAACATGGCTGCGTAATAGCTGGAGAAAACTCAGGATTGGACAAAAATCATGTCTTTAGCAGCTCCACATTTGCATCTGTTACACAATTACAAGTTTACTTGAGTAACCAGAAAAAAATATTAAGTTTCTTTTGCGCATTAAATTTAGCAAGGCACGTAATTTAAGTCACGTTGAAGTGTTGGTAAAGACTCTTAAATCCCTCTGTCTGTATGGTCTTTTGAATCACATTATAGGGGAAAAGGGTCTTTCTGTCCCTGCCTGTATATACATTCTTGCTTAAATGGCAGCTGGTGCTTCCAGGTCTGTCACAGAGTCGGTGGTGTTGTGGTCGATGTGCCTGTGTTTTTGCACTGAGCCGTGAGATTGCCATGTGGCAGAGAGCATGACCAAGTGTCCGTTGGGGCATCTGCAGATTTGTGTGTGTGTTGCCTGAGTGATCATGTTTCTTGCCTGTCCAATCCTATCCTCTGAGTGTAAAGGTACTGGCACATGGTCAGACGGTGTATGTTGTTTGGAGTCAATCATGGTGATGATTAAAAACTGTATCTGTGCTTGTGTTACATGGAAAATATCCTCTTTAATGAAAATATTGCAAGCGGCTGATAACTTTCTCCTCCATACAGCTTAAAAATAAATAAATAAAGCCTTTCCTGAATTTATTGCTCAGCTCAAGAAGAACCATATAGTTTTTGCACCGAAAATCCATGTGGGATCTGTACTGGAACGGTGTTTTGATGGACTTAAGCTTTGAGAAGTGTGGTTGCACACTATTGAGTCAATAGCTGCACCTAATAAAACATTATATCAGCCAGAATTTTAAATTAATTCATCTTTTCGTGTAGCTGCTACTGACCCTAAGGTGAGAGCCCATTCTGTGAGTAGCAGTAAGCTCTCTGGAGTATACTCTGTATGTATGTATGTAGCTATACCTACAAAGAACTATAGCCACAAAACGTGACTTTGAAATCTCGCCATCTTCAGTTTTCAGAAGGGTTTCTAAAATATCTTTACGGATTTTTTTATATTAATGTTGCCATAAAAAAGTTGTGTTTGTATGAAATAACCTCAGTACAGCATTTTTAAATGTTTTTTCTCGTTGTATTGGTGGTCTTTTGCTCATTTTGCTGTGATACAATGCTTTTTGGATTGTTTTATTTCAGGAAGAGCTCACAAGATGAAGAGTTTCATGCTGTGGATAAATATCATCGTTGCTTCTGGGGTGTGACTTTGCTGTTTCAAACCATCTGGCCCCCCTGTCTGTCTAAACTTGAGTTGTTCCACCACACCCTAGATTATACATAATGAAAAAAATCCCTGTGTGCCTTTATCCATGAATTCTGAGATCTCAGTCTAATAATTATACACTGCATCCATTCTGGATGTGAAGTCATCACCATATTGTCTGATACAGTTTTCACAGCAGGCTGAGACTCATTTAGTGCTTTTTAGTGTGCATGTAAATGGGCACAAAATAAACGGTATGCCAATTTTGATCTGATATCATGCTGATTCTGTTGAGATGGTTGAATATTCGAAACATAATGGGTTTTCAAACCATCACAAGAGACCAAACACATGCTTTATTAATTCAGAGCTTCAAATATTGTTATATCAGATCTTTTGTGTGCCTTTTTTCCAGTATTGAGTTGGCTATATTTTTCTACAAATAAAAGACAAATGAATCAAGGACTTCACTTGATACTAGGTTAAATGAGTTGCCTTTGAAAAAATGAATGAATGAATGAAATACAAATTGCACCATATTGTGTTGTAAATGTTCCACTGCAAGTGCAGCAGAGGAGAAGTCCCTGAAGTATCTAGCAAGACTTTAGCCTTCACTTTCTCCCTCTTGCCTTATTTAACAAACAGATGTAATATTTTGACCACCTGAGAAGTAGTAGCTCCAAGCTTTCTGCACATCTGTCTGGAATTGATCATCATATGAGTATGAGGCTGCTCAGCAGCCTCATGACATTAGGCAGACTGAAGTTGACAGATTGTGTTGGTGCAAGTAATTACACCAATCAAATAAGACCATAACAGAGCCATCAATCACTGTGATGCAAACATGCTCATACTAAACATGTGTAAAATTCAGGGAAAAGGTTTGTCAAATTTTCAGATTCTTGAAAACACAATATATACATATGATACACTTTACTTTAAGTTTACTCCTTTTTTTAACTAGATTTTTAATAAGTTGTTCCTCCAATGTTTCAGGGCCGCAGCTGTCAGTGGTTTTACATTCAGATGATTTCAGCTTGTTTCTGTTGTGTTTTATTTGTTCTTTGCTTTTGATAACCTATTTGACATGCAGCAGGAGAGGAGAGTGTGTCTTTGTCTGATATAAACTGAGCATGGCAGCCGGTTGTTTTAATGTTGTTTTGTCTTGGTACCAAAAAGCTTGTAAAAATCTCTGCTGCACAGGACCATCTACCCCATCATCATACTCTGCTGTTCAGTTCAGTGCATGTATCACTAAATATCACAAGCTGTTAATATTCTGTAGCTGACAACAAGACACATTTTTATATTGGAGAGGTTTTGAGTACATATACACATTGTTTAATGTATGATGTGTTTATCTTTTCTCTCTTTCAAAATCCAGGGAAAGCTTGAATTATTCATTCTCTTTTCACTTTCTCCCAGCATGAACATGACAGTGAGGGTTGAGATAGAGGTTGAAGTGCAGGCAGGCTACAGAAAGATTTGCCTTTACCTTTTCTGTTCATTTTCATAAAGCTTCACTGAGTGAATGAGGCAGTTTGGAGTCTATCAAATCTCTATAAATATTTGGTCAAGAATAACTTTGGTCGACGCTGCTATTTGGGTTTGAAGTGAATGCATGGTGGCAGAAGTTTACAAATGTGGAAAATAGGTTTTTCCATAACTGTAGAAAGCAATTATCTGCTGCAAATATTCTCATATCTTTTTCTTCAATGTTGGGGAAGAGAATTTCATAATCAAAAATAACCCCAAAGAAATGGTTAACATAATTTAAATAATGGTTCTGTATTGAATATTTCTGTGAAATATTTGTTTTTATCTGCTCCATCTCTGACCGTTAGTGTTCATGATTTAGACCACTAGTTTTAAC
>JBAMIG010000009.1:8713571-8729511 GCA_037177335.1 Kiunga ballochi | reverse complement strand
ATGTCTGAAAATCCTCACATGATGTTGAGGACACTATGTATTTTCTGCATTTTTTAATCAAAGCACAGCAGGATGTAAATGAAGAAGAATGATACCATTAAATGTAATCTTTTTGTCTCAGATGATAAGAGTTGTTTCAAAATTGCAGAATTTGAAGATAATGAATATTTACTTAGATGCCCAAAGAGTAGAATCATGGCTGGATTTCCTAATAAATGTGGACACTTTATCTTAAAATAAGAATGAGAAGAAATAATACTTTGATAAACTAACATTTGAACTCTAAAGGACATTTACAGGACTTCACATAAGTCTTGTGTAAAACTATCTTTCCTGCTGTTCTGTTTTATTAGGCAATTGCTTTACCTCCTATTGCGAAGTGGCCTTATCAGAATGGCTTTACATTCAGCACCTGGTTCAGAATGGATCCACTCAATAATATCAGTGTTGACAAGGACAAACCCTATCTCTATTGGTAAGTGCACATTGATGACATACATTTATGCTCAAAAATGTATCTAATTAAGGTTATTTGGTCTGAAATCATACACTTCCTGCAGCAGCTTCATTGACAAAGCAGCATATTCTGACCTGCCGTGATTTTTCCCATCAAAGCAGATTATTAGCGCAATTTGTTTTTCAAGGTTAAACTAGTTTTACAAAAGCTATTTTTCACACACTGGCAGTAATGTGGTTTATGAAAAGGCTTAATTTTCCCAGATAATGCTCATGAATTATTATGAAGAGCGAGGGAATTAGGTGAGATTATTGAGATTAAAAGTCATGCCGGCATGATTTACAGCGACTGGAGCCCTGATTGCTGTGGTGGGAGACTCTATGGAGGTATTAATTTTGATTTGAATAAGTGTCGCAAAAGGCTCACAAACCTACTCCTGTTGGTGCTTGTGGGTAATTATTGTTTAAAATCAATAGCTAAAAGGTGCAGAGATTTCCGGCTGCTGTTCATTCTGTTTAGAAAGGAACTCGCAGAAGACAAGGCAGCATATAAAACAGCTTGGGAAAGAATAAAAGAGAAAGTGGATAATGAAGATGAAAAGATTGAACTGCCAGACAGCGAAGACTGATTGGTCTGATAAAACAGTTTGTGCTTATCATCTTCTGGCAGCTATCACTTTACCTTGATCTAACAACAGAAATGAAATAATCTCCTCACCTTAGAAAGGCTTGTGCTGTGCTTCTCTGATGTGATACATCTAAAACGAAAGACAAAATATTGGCTAAGCTAAATTTTTGGTATTCATGTGGCAACTATTCTAGACTGACAGGCACAAAAAGGGTGAGATATGCCAGGCTAATCCTGTTTAGTTCATTGCTTTGAGTGCCAATCTACTCAGTGGCAGGAGATGTTAACAAGAATTAATTGTGACTGCAGAGATGGACCAACCATCTCCAAGCTGTGTGCCTTGACTCAGGGATTGTGGGTGCCAGGGTTCTCTACCACTGGCTCTGCAACTAAGCCACAATATAAAAACCAAATCTGGCTTTTATTGCTCCAAAGATGTCCGTTTCAGAAGATTTTGATGAGTGCAGTGTGATGGAAGACTGCTTAGACCTGAGGACTGCAGCAGTGTAGCAAGTTTGTGTTAGCAGTTAGCACTGGTTGTGACCTAAACTAGTAAAAACAGTTAGCATTTTCTACAATGGATTTACAGTGGAAAGATTAGACAAAGAAAATTATTTTAAATTTTAAAAATTAAAAAAAAAGAATTAGGCCTACTTCTGCAAAAGCTTTGTGTCTGCATGGGAAATGGCCTTTCACCCACTCTTCTTACTAAATGAGGAAAAATGGACAATTTCATTGAATGTTATAATTCTTTTTTTAAATACAATTTTCCAAAATGATTTCATAACATGGTAATTAAAAACATTTGTAAAGTATTTGTATTAAACTCATGCTTTGCTGAGCATATATAAATTTCAGTTACCCTTTATTTGTTTACAGCTTCCGCACCAATAAAGGTATTGGTTACTCTGCACATTTTGTTGGGAACTGTTTGATTGTGACATCACTCAAGTCTAAAGGAAAAGGTTTCCAGCATTGTGTTAAGTATGATTTCCAGCCGAGGAAGGTGAGACCTGTTTGTTTGTTGGTCTTTGGTTAAATTATCAGAATTTGCAGCAAATATTTATCATGTGATTATGACCTGCAGATGAATAAAGCCCCATGAATCTTGTGTTTATCAGAGATTATAATACAGTTTAATTGTTTTCAAGCTTTGAAATTTAGATAGTGATATGGTAAGACATATATTTTTAAGAAGTACTTTAAACATAAACAAATTACATCAGAATAAATGCTGTTGCATGAATCGTGGTCTAAGAGAAGAAGAGCTAATATTTAGTTTGAAATTACCAATATGTCATGATTTGTGATTTTTGGGTAGTCTTTAGTTCTGATTTCTTTCTGTAGTCAGTACTTTGTGTGCTTTCTGTCCATGTCAATTTCCTGTTATTTAGTTCACCTTGTTTCGTTTAGCTCATTCATGCCGCCAGTGTCTTGTGTTTTCTGTTTGTATTTACACCATGTAAGTTTCAGTTTTCCATTGCCAGTTTCTTATTCGGTTCTTCTAGTCAAATGCTCTCGAGTTCTAGCCTTGTTTTCTTGTTTTAAGTTTTATATTAAATGTCTTACTCCCCACTTCCTACCTACCTGCTGGTCTGCATTTGGGTCCACATCTCCACCAAATCCTTACATAACTTCTACATTGTTCTGAATCCCATGCAGTTTTTGCTACATTTATTACTCTCCCTCAGTCCAAATGCTTGAAACCCCATGAGGAGTTACACAGGAGTAAATAAGGATGGGGAAATGAAACCTAATTTAGCTTGGCAGAGCAGTGTGGTGTAGCTGTTACTGGAGAGTAAAAAACTAATGTATTGCATGTGTCAAACAATTATAGGCTTCCTCTAACTGTTGAGAACAACCGTCTTTTTTTGAGAGTCACAGTGCAGGCATTGTCTTGTAGAAGCCCATCAAAGATAAAACATGCTTAATTGACTTTTTAATTGATTTTTACATTTGGACATCAGCAGATGGGTGCAGTTCTGAATTATCTTGAGGCAGCTCACACTCTTCTGCTTAACCATGAATCTTCTTTAAGGTTTCCTTACCTTTGGGTGTAGACAGCTGTAATTACACTGCACACTGCCCTTCGTGTGTTAAACCAATAATAATGAGCTCAGAGTCACACAAGGTGGACAGCCCTTTCTGTAATGCTGTGAGGGGTGGCCTTGGTCTCACTTAAAGCCCATAATATGAGCAGTTAGAGAGCTTTGCGTCATGCAGTGTGATGTTTTTGTTGCTCTGAAGTAGAAGAGAAGCAGATATTTTTACTGGGGAGTGTGAATTATTATAATTGCAGTGCATTACTTAGAAATCAAATGAGCATAAAGGTAGCTGGTTTTTCCTGATAGGGAAGCTTGGAACAAGATGATTCAGTTATATTTTAACATTATTTGGGAGCAATAAAGGCAAGGCAACAATACAAATATGTTCCCTTATTGCTTGCACATCTGTTTTTGTTCCCATTTCAATGTAACATAATATGTTTTGCTGATCTTATTCAAAATGAGCTGTACAGATTTAGATAATTTTTAGTAGTAATTTACTAGTTTCACTCAGGAAAATGCATGAGACCCCAAGTAACGGTTCTGTTGTTTGTGTTTTTTTCCACCAAGTCCATCTACAGTTACATGTCTGGCTGTGCTTAGTGCTTGCTCTTCTCTCAGTCAGTGACTGATGGGGCTTTGTACAGAGTAAAAAATGAGTTGTCTTGCTTCTCATTAGTGTTTTCAGTGATCCATTATTCAATGTTTTCCATTACAAAATTTTGAACATTAGTTCTCAGACTTCAGTGCTGTGGCTTTTTTAATAACTTTGAAGTCCATCTGAAGGTTTCCATTTAAATAGTAATAATAATATTCATAATTACTGAAATTAATAAATCTTTTCCGCAATTTTAACACCTTCATCTTTTCTTTCTTCAAATGTACAGCAGAAGGCTAACAATGACATTGTTAGGTTAAATATTCTGTGGCTTACTTGCTAAACCTTTTCAACCTTATTTTTTCAACTGCAGTGGTACATGGTCAGCATAGTTCACATCTACAGCCGCTGGAGGAATAGTGAGATAAGATGCTATGTAAACGGACAACTCGTTTCATATGGAGACATGGCGTGGCATGTTAACACAAATGATGTAAGTCTTCTTTCTTTCAGCTCCTACCTGCTGTTGTCATTCACTGATTTTGATGTCTTTGACACATGATCAACTGAAGTTGACATAGCAGTGCTTTGCATGTATTATACTTGTGACACACATACAAAAAGCAGCATCTTTATTTATCATTTTTTCCTTTTAAGATTTATTTTATCTAGAATTCACTGCAAAATATAATATTTCTCACACATCTCTGCTACTTTACATGTGAGAGAAATAGTTTTAAACAATTGGGCCTAACAGTGTTGTACAGGGTGAGAATGAATGCATAGATTGAGCTTTAAATATCTTATAATTTGCACCACCAAAGGTGGGATACATCTTCAAAGATTTGCATGATCCTGCTGTGCAGTCACATTTCTTTGATCCAGACAGAAATGAAAGCTGCCTTCTTTTGTGGTGGAATAATTTTTTGTGAAGGCTTATTTTTTACATCTGAGGAGAAAAGTCATTGTGACTGTGCATTGTACTGAAGAGGATCATGTTTTATCCTTATTAAATAGCTCTATAATAAATGTATTATTATATATGTTTCGGTCAGGTGAGAAGCATGTCATGGATTTGATGATCACACTGCTTTGCATATCTGCAATCACCTTTTTCACTGCAGCATTGTCAATATTAAAACATTAATAAATTGCACAGAAAATATAGTAATTTGACAGTTTCAACTCACTTTAAATGAAAGCAGTTGTGTTAAAAGGATGTGTGCACTATTAAATGTGTATTATGCTTCAGCTTGTTCCTGGTTTAAAAAAACTGAATATTTTATCTTAAGATTTTTTTTTGTTGTCCATCCATCCATTTTCTACCTCTTATTCCCAAACGGGGTTGGTGGGGGAGGGGACAGGTCACCAGTCCATCACAGGGCCAACACAGAGAGAAAAACATCTAACTATACACACTCACACACTCACTCCTATGGGCAATTTAGAGTCACCAATCAGCCTATCCCCAAGGCGCATGTCTTTGGACTGGGAGGAAGCCGGAGAACCTGGAGAGAACCCACGCTAACACGGAGAGAACCATACACAGAAACGTTTCCCGAGGCTCGGACCGGCAACCTTCTTGCTGTGAGGCCACAGTCCTTACTAACTGTGCCACCGTCAGCCCTTTTTTGTTGTTGTTGTTTAAATGTAAATTGTTTTAGAAAGCTATATGACATTTTGGGGCCAGCATGGTAAAAATGGTCTTGTACTTGTATATGGTTTTTCTACACTTCAGTGTACTCAAAGCGCGTTGACACTATTCGACACATTCACCCATTCACTCACAAAATCGCTCGCACATTCACACACCGGTGACGCAGCACCGGGAGCAACTAGGGATTCAGTGTCTTGCTCAAGGACACTTCAACATGTGGACGCCAGAGCCGGGACTTGAACCACTAACTTACTAGTGAGGAAATGACCTGCATTATTCCATGAAACATTTTTTTGTAATAAAAATGTTAGTAACATTATATTTGATCATATAAAGCCCACTTCATACAAAAAAAGTATATTTAAAAATATACCTTGCAGAATTAAATATTGTAAAATAAATAAATACAAACAAACAAAAAAAAAAGACTGCTGTAGTGTTCGGAAATACATCAACTATGGTAGCAATTCACTATATGTTTCTGTGCAGTCACATTGTTTATTGCCAAGGTCTGGTATTGATGTTGGGAGCCACTGACTAGAGTGCAGTCTTCTACAGGACATCCCAAAGATTTTTTTTTTTTTTTATCTATTACTTTTTAAGAATCCCACAAACTCTCCATTGTGTTATGGGTAAGTTTCTGTGGCAGCTAATCTAATCAGCTAGTGTGTGAAAATAATGTCTCATGCTCCTTGAGGCACTTGTCCTGGTATTATCATCTTGGAATGAGTCTGTACCATCAGGTAAGAAGAATCTTATCAGTGGAGTAATCTTCTCATTAAGTATATCTTGGTAGTAGGTTGACAACATGCTTTGGACACTTATTGTTGCTGAAGATAGCTTACCTCAGGCTTTCACAGTAGGCACAATGAATCAATCATACAAACTTTGCTAAAACATTTTAAATTTTTTTAGAGCTCAAAAGTTATTGCATGAAAAATATAAATGAATATAAAACCATTAAACAAGTATAAAACATAATTCAATCACACATACCGGATTATAATCTTTTTCTCACACACATCATGAAAATCATGCTTACACATGCCGCACACATGCATGCCCCTTACTTTTAGAATAACTGAAAAGTCAGTAGCAAAGCACCTTTGAGTCTGCAAAACTTTGTTATTTAAAAGGACGTCAGATAAATAATTAGATCAAACCCCTTAATGAAATTTAGTAACCACTTGAAAAACATCTATCCACCCATCCATTATCTACCGCTTTGTCCCTAACAGGGTTGCAGGGGGGCTGGAGCCTATCCCAGCAGCCAACGGGCGAGATCCAGAAATACATGGAGAGCCAATGATGCTCTTTTGCAGCTGGTCTAATGTGCTCTCATCCTTTGGTCCATCCATCTGCTGCTGGGTTCTGGAGTAAATGCAAATTTAGGATACTTTTTTAAAAAAATACCATAGCAGGGCATTACAATATTATAATCTGCTAGAAACAAAAGCATGTATCAGCACTTCCATGCCGGTGAAAGAGAAATAGGCTGACTCTGTTGATGTTTCTAAGATATGTCATCTGCTTCTGATCTTACCCTGATGTGCCCATCATTCTGGAACAGGGTAAATCTGGACTCATTAGTGGTTTTCTTAAGCTACATAGCTGTTTAGTTCCAAATCCCTTGACTTTCTGTAACATTGTGCATGTTCATTTATTTTCATTGTTTCACATTTAGCTGTTTGCTCCAACACTTTCAATTCAATTTAACCAGCTGGTAAAGTGTATCCTGATGACAATCATTCACATTTTTTTTCATCCGCATTTTACCTAAAAGATGATGGTTCACCCCTATACTCTCTGTTCTTTAATAATGCATTGGATGGTTCTTAACTCAAATTTAGTAGTTTTATTTCTCTCTGGAGCTTTTCTTTTCTTTTTTTTTGCATGATGTACAGCCATATTTTGACCTGAAAACCATCGTTCCACAACCACACATGTTTTTTTAAGATGGACAGCTTGTTGCCTACTTAAACCTAATCATAGATGAAGTAAAAATTCAATTACCTATTTGCTTGCTTAAATGAAGGCAATTCCTGTTTTTTGGAAAGGCAGTTTATTTTCCGGTTTGCTAAATACAACTATGTCACTTTTTTGGTCTCAGAGTACCTAAAGGTGTAACCCCTTTCTCTATATCTTTTTTGCAGAGTTATGACAAGTGCTTCCTTGGGTCCTCGGAGACAGCAGATGCTAACAGAGTATTCTGTGGGCAACTAGGAGCTGTCTATGTGTTCAGTGAAGCCCTCAATCCTGCACAGATATTTGCAATTCATCAGCTAGGACCAGGGTATAAGGTATGTGCTTGAGGGTGGCTAAATTAGATTACGTGTAAGCAGTCTGCATTACCAATCCATCTGTGAAATCAATGAGCAGGACTGTAGTTCCTTTTACATTGTATCGTCATCCTGCTTTTCCTCCCAGATAAACAGCTGCATAAATTACCCAATCTTGGGGAATAATAGCGCAGTGCACTAAGGGAAGCAGCAAGATGTCCAAGGGGGATAAAATCCTGAGCCAACCTATATCAGCTGCAGCAGGTGTAGCTCTCCCAAGTGTTTTGACTGGGATCCAATCATGAAAGTGGATGTAGAACATGCTGACCTGCCTCAAAGGCCATTTGACAAACCCAGTTGTGGAAAAAACGGCATTTGCCTTTTTTAAAAATTAAAATTATTTTGATTTCTTTTTACATCTTATCATATCCCTTGAAAATTAGAAACATCATATTGAACCGCTTTATATTTAAATGCTTATTTGTTTTCATCCTGTCTAATTTTTGCTCCTGATAGTTAAAATACAGTTGTTTATTCAAAGCGTTAAGCCCCGCAGTCCCAAACGGGGCAACAACTGCCAAATTATCTCCAAACACAGGATGTGTCTCACACAATTTGTGATATCTCTGGTGTTCACATGCCCCTATGTTCTGATTTCTCTGTATTTAATGCATATTTATAATGTTTCTATGGCAGCAGAAAAAAACAAGTGTTGCGGCATCACAGATGTTACAAAGTAAACCCAAATTATGAGGATTGTTTGAATCAGGTCTAGGAATGTGAAGGAATCTTACATTTTAGGATCCCCCATTTATTGTTTACTTTAAAAATGCCAGTTAACCTGTTGTGCTCTTATAATTATCTGGGCTCTATTAACACCTACAGTGTGTTGTTCTGAATTCTGAAAATAATGAAGACTATGTTTCAGGGAAAAAAAAACACTGGTAAGTAATTTATCTGTAAAAATTCAGGTGAATTGCTGTGATTTTATTTTTTATTATTTTGGAACAACATGGTTATTTGAATGGAGGAGACTGCAGCCTACATTTGTTACTTCACAGCTCAGCTTAACCATTAAATAATATTTTAGCTGATGTGTGATTTATTTTCTAAATGATAGTTGCTTCATCCCTGTTAGATGTTTGACACACTTTCCCTTGCTTACTGGGTTTATATATAACCTCTGCAGTTAGTTTAAATGCAGAGATTATTGCTGCCAAGAGTTACAATTTCTCCTGCATGCAATGATTTATGGCTGTAAATCTGACAGACCTCTTAGCAGAATCTAGTCCCTAGGCTCTTTACAAAATGCTGCATGCAGAAATGTGCTGTGACTTGAGATGGACTCTGGTTATTTCATTTAAAGCACTAGCAGAGAATTTATGCTGTATATTCCCAACTTCTTATAAGATATTAAACTTTCTCAGCACTTTAGAGATGGAATAAATAAGTGTTGGTTGGCCTATTGACATCAAAGTGACAAGCAGCTTACTGTAATTTCTTTTCTGTCATTCATCACTGTTATTTTTATCAGTTGATCTTTGTGAAGCACCTAAGAAGCGGTATATAATTTATGCTCGACAATTGCATCCCATGTGCATTGCTTGATAAATATAAGACATAGTTTATAAAAAACAGACAAAAAATGCTTCCATATTTCACATACATTTTCAGTGATTATTCTTGCACCTCTGACACTTCCATTTACTGCACACCAAGTATTACTCATTGGTTTGACTAGTTGAAGTAATTAAGCCATGACTGTAGATCTTTTAATATGATGCACTTAGTGTTATTTCTGTCTTTGCCCTCCATAACCATTGCCATATGTGTGCTGGATGAGCAGATTAGCCTACTGAATTTGTGCCAACAGTACTCTGCAGTGTGCACTACGGTGTCCAAGATGAGAGGGATCTTGTTCTTCCTTTCAATGAATACAAGTACTGTCTTTATGCAGAAGCTACACATTGTTATATACAATATTATTCAAAACAAACCAAAATAATATGTCTGTTCTCTTGTTTTTCGTGAGTCTTCAAGAATTTAGCACTGATCTTCTTTTTTCTGCATAAATATGTCTGGAAATGCTGGTTTATTAAACATACACCTTCCTACCATAAATACCTTTTGCTGTTAATAATGTATTGCTTTGACTCATTTATTATAAATAGCTTTTATTATACCACTAACAGTGGACACAAGAACTTTTTGGTGACAATATTTAATGTCTTGTCACTATATTTTATCAGTAAACTTAATATAATTGAGTCCTTTACTGTATAATTGCTAAATGTATATATATATATATATATATATTATATATATATATTTTTTTTTTTTCTTTGTCAGATTCAGACTAAAAGTAATACTCAAGTGTTGCACATATTAAAGTGGATGCCCATTGTCAGTAATAGCCTTTAACACACGGGGGGGAGGTGGAAGAGGAAAGCTGTTTTCTAATTATTTTATATGACTGGTTGGTCTGTGGAATGATGCTGTCATGCTGCAAGGTTTTATAGGCAAATCCAAGTAATATCCTTCTTTTTCGCACTATTGCCGGGCTCCCTTACACTAGCGCTGGGCACTGGAGCTTGCTATTTTCAGTTCCATGAATAGGAACGTTGGAATGATGTTAGAGACTACAAAATGAGATGCATGATGATTGCTGTGTAGCACTGATCATAGGAAATGAACAGAGTACTTGTGATCCTGTTTCCCTTTTTTCTCAAACTAAATCATCTTCAAACTAAAAGGAGATATACCATTAAATAAGCCTAGTCTCTCATAGTTTCTGGACCTGAACACAGCCAAATTCACTTGCTAACTATTCTTTAAGAACTGGTTTAAAAGCTTTAGATTAATTTCTATTATCACTAAAACATTTATTTATAAATATTATTTTATTGTATTTAGTCAATTATAAAAAACGAACATCACAAATGTAGACATACTTTTATTCAAGTCCATGTCTTGCATAACATTCTATTTTTCTTAACTCTGTCTAGGATCAGTCAGCGTTTCCATAACTTTATCTTTCCATCTTATCACAACCTACTTGCTGCATATAGTTCAGAATGTGGAGGAAAAACAGTTCTGTCATTCATTAATAATTCAGCGTGTTTGATTAGCGGGATTGATTTCAGTATTAAGCAAAGTCCATCGACACAAGTTTGACAGATTAATACAGCTCATCTGTCTGCAGTTATTTGATTTATTGAATTAAGATTAGTTTGTTATTGACAAGCAATCTGTTATTTTAATCACAATGAGTGCATGATTGACTCAGAGTGATTAATTGAAACTGGAAATTCATCCAGCCATCAAAATGCCTTGAAACAGGTCTCTGAATGTGTAAGAGACACATTAAAACATTAACACTGTTTCAGTAAAGAGTTTATATACATTGTAGTCATTAGCATTAATAATGTATTTTGTGACATTTTTAAACAAGTCTTGAATCTTAGCTGGATGATTTTTTGTGGATTTTCTCTGTTTACCAGGTTAGACAATGTGTGACACAGTAATGCAAAGCTTAATTGCACACCACCAGTTTTGGATAACCTAAAACATTACTTCTTGTCCTTTAGACTGTTTTAATAGAAAAGTAATTATTCAGTAAATAACCTAACAAAAGTGCAAAATATATTGATAAGGGATAAGTAAAAAAAATAATTTTCACGTTTCTACATATAGTGACTATTAGTATATGCTTGATTTTGCAGTACCTCCTAAAAGGTCCAGCAGCAATTATTTGGTTAAATTAAAGCAGGTAAACATTCATTTGTGATATCAAAGCAGCTTTGATCCTTCCTGTCAGCTCCTGTTCGTCCTCATTGTGGAGTTATGCTCTAGAACTTAAGGATTGCAATCAAACAATGATTCCCTTCCAGAAAATAAAAAAATAACTCTTGTGCAAACACTTAAACAAAAGCCACCGGGTAAATATATGTGCATGATATCCATATTGGCATTACATAAAAATTTAAATCCACTCATATTTTATGCATCATAACAAATGAATAACTTGCTCCCCAAAGATATGCACATGAAGGATTAAATTAATATTTCACTCCCTGCCTAACTCCTTTTCTTATTTTTCATGTAGCTATTCTGATTAAATGCAGTGCCACAGAGCTGCTTCATTTAACTTCCTTGCTCAGCTGATAAATTTGTCAAGAATGGTTTATATCACTAAAAAGGAAATTGTGTTGCCTTTTGTTTAGATTGCATCAGTAAAGAATAATAGAACTACAATAGACAGCTTAAATGAATCCAGAAAATGCATTTAAAACAGTTGCATTACTGTAGTGCACTCAATGTAATTAGTTTTTAATATAATTTTTTTTTTCATCAAGTTATAATTAAAAGATAAACTCCAAGAGACCCTGATATGACGGCTGAGCAGGAAGGAACTACTCAGCCTGTTGCCTACAATCCCCACGCTTTCCTTTATCTCTCCCCTTTCCTTGTATTTCCTCTCTCTTTCTTACAGAGTACATTTAAGTTCAAATCAGAGAGTGATATCCACTTAGCAGACCATCACAAGCAAGTGTTGTATGACGGCAAATTGGCAGGCGCCATCGCCTTCACCTACAACGCCAAAGCCACTGACGCCCAACTTTGCCTGGAGTCTTCTCCTCGTGAAAATGCCTCCATCTTTGTGCACTCCCCTCACGCCCTTATGCTTCAGGTTAACTACATAACTGTTCCTGTTTGCACACTATCTCAGGCAGTGATGCATTCATTCATGCTACCTGATATTTTTAAAATTCACTCTGTATGAAGGTGTGTTGATGGGTTTTATATTATCACAGGATGTGAAAGCCACGGTGACTCACTCTATCCACAGTGCCATTCACTCTATTGGTGGTATCCAAGTACTCTTTCCACTCTTTGCTCAGCTGGACTATCATCAGCTGAAGGACAGTCAGGTGGAAACGACAGTCTGGTAAGAAGCAGACATGTTATGTATAACTATGCATGGTTTGATTGAATGCAGCAGAAATGAAATAAACTACATGTGATGTAGTTTATAGTTTTCCAATACGATTCTTTTTTTCAATTGTATTGCTGTGTTTGACTGAAGGATAAATTAACCAACTTTTAAATGCACACATTGGGGGATCTTCTGTAATCTTAAGCTAAAATAAAGTGTAGCTGCAAGAGTAATATGTACTGAAGTGTTTTGGTGCTCTCCCTTATTAGCATTAAAGGCAGTTTAACTCTAAGCTGTGCATGTTAAAACTAGCATGGCAACAGGAAAAGGCTTTTTTATTTATTGTAATGCAATTTTGGGAATAATGTGTTCTTTTTTATTGTATCAAATATGGTCTCAATACCCTTAATCTAATGCAGGTGCTAAAGGACTAATAATTTGACAATGAGTTTTTCTGCATCCTACACCAGTAGTTTTCAAGCTGTAGTTTACTTTCCATCATTACCTCTGCTCTCTGATTCCAACGTTTCTCATTCCTGTCAGCTGGTCTGCCTCAAGCTCCATCCAGCTAACAGTGTGCTGGATGGAGTCAGAGCTAGACTATAATCCAGTGTGGGTTTAATGACTGGATGGACTCGGGAGTGGCCACATAGTAACACAAATCCCTGATGCCCAAAGCTCTCTGCCTCTGTAGATTCCACTCATTTGGCACACTGTTCCCCTGCCTGTTTTGCTAGCATGTTATCTTATTTTGCTTACAGTTTGATTATTTCAAGCACTTTCCTTTGTCCTTGTTTTAAATTGAGTTCCTCTATAATGCCCGATGGCCTTCACAGTTCAAAGCTTCTGCAACAATTAACTCCCTACTCTGCCTGTAGATTAACTGCTCTCAATAACACCCTCAGATAGTGATTTTGTTTGAAATAATATATCATTTCAGTGATTTCTTTTTTCTTTTTACTAGTATTGCTCTCTGGTAGCTGTAAGTACAAAGAATATAGTGACATAACTTCAGTCATCACTGCTCTGCCAAATTTAAAGAAATCTGTATTTGCAGTAAAAATTCAAAGGATAAAAAGAGCACACAAATGAGGCTTTCATTTTAATTTAATATTTTCTTCAGACTCATTAGTAAGGATGGAGCAGAAGTGAGAAGAAAACAGAATCCTGAAATAGCAGACAAGCGGAGACACATCAGGATAAAATTAGCCATGATTGCACGAGGATGGTTGCAGTGCATATCCACATTATATGGGTAGGCCTGCACAGGAGTGATTGTGTTCTCGTGATTGTTGTGCTGGAGTGCAAACCTCTAGAGGATGTGGGGAAAAGCCGATTAAGAAGTGTCACCAAGCACCACTGTCACTCAGCCAAACGACTTCAGCAGAAAAGAGCTACAACAAAGAAAAAAATTGCCTTCACTGCACTGCCTTGCCCTCTTGAACCCCCATCCCATATAGATACATACACACCCTGTCACAGCTCACCTCAAAGACCACTCTCTGTCCCTGGGGAACCCAGCAAACTAGGCTTTTCTTCTGATTTGAAGAATGACAAAAGGACTGAACTGAAGTCCCATACTGATGGCTAGGATCTTCTGAATATGACCTTGTTGTTTCCTTCTACTACAGTATCTTCACCCCATTCTGATAGAGTTCATAAAATAATCCCTTCATCATCTTCAGCACTTCCGCAGTTCCTCTAATTTTACATTTTTTATTTAAGTACTATTTTCAGTGATACAGGATAAGTGATTTATTCATGTTTGAGACAGCATATCATTTGTTTTTGCAGTGCCACCCTCTTGGCTTTTCTGGTTGAGCTACTCAAAAGCTCTGTGGCCACACAGGAGCAGATGTTGGGAGGAAAGGGTTTTTTAGTAATTGGATACCTACTAGAGAAGGTATGGTACCATCTTTTATATTACAACATCATTTTCTTCCAAACACACTGCATCACCAGTGTGGAGTTCATCATTGCTAAATACATTGTTACCGTTAGAAATGTTGAATAGCTGTGGTCTCATTAAATGGTTTATAGGAAAGCTTTAACCATGTGAAATAATATTCTTACATTATTTTTACGTCCTCTATACAGTCTCTCACCGTATAAAATATGTAATTCCTCATTTTTTTCATTTCATAGTCTGGCATTGTCAGGTTTATCCTTCCATAATGCATCAGCTTTAGAAACGTCTCTCACTGTACCTATTATCAAGGTGCAGCTTAGCTTATCTGTACTCTCAAAGCCTTGTCAATACTCTGATCATCCTTTGCCTGCAGCTGAGTCCTTAGTGTCTTTGAACTAAACAGTACTAAACGAAGAACACGTCCCCCTTTCTGCATCAATCTTTATTTACCCATTTTATGATGCAGATATGACAGCCGGTGTCCCCAGAGAGCTGGCTCTTTTTGTACACAGAGAATGACTCCACTTTGTCACTCACTGACTTGCCTGCCTGCTGGCTTCAGATGCTGTAAACTAACAGCCAGGCACTGTCGGCACCTGAAAGCTGCCTTTTTTTTTTTTTTGCTCCTTACCCTTCTTCTGTTGCCAGGTTTCACACTTTCACATATCACACCATCTGTTCATGATATGTTTATGCCACACCTTTCCTTTCTGAGGGGGCTTCATTTTTCATTCACCTGTGCTATAACAGAGTCTCCAACCAGACTGAGAAAAGGTGTCACCTATGAGCAATGACATTGCTCTTAAAAAAGTACAACTGTCTGCTAAGTTGATGCATCTTTTACCACTGGGTGTTACTGACAAATTGATTGGAGGCATTCCATTTATTATCAATGTTTAAGTGCTGATCTATGCTATAATTCCTAACTGCATGGGTAACATTTGCATTAGGAAGGGTTACACATATTTTTGTTCAGTTCTTCTCAGAATTTTTTTTTCTTTTTGAAAGGTATTGAAAAGAAATTTAAACATGTTCTTTTTTCTTTTTGAGTTTTTTTTTGTAACTGAAAAACATACAGTCAGTATCAGGAAAAATAAATCAATACTTTCAGCAATCCTAGCAATGATACAATTTCTTATTTATGATTTGTGCATCTTTCTTTCTATAGTCTTCTCGTGTACACATCACAAGAGCCGTACTGGAGCAATTCCTTTCCTTTGCAAAATATCTGGATGGTCTAACACATGGAGCACCACTGTTGAAGCAGCTGTGTGACCACATCCTGTTCAATGCTGCTATCTGGATTCACACTCCTGCAAAGGTGAGTTCCTGAAAGTAACTGTTGCACAAGAAGATGCATACAGGACTGTCTCAGAAAATTAGAATATTGTGAAAAAGTTCTTTATTTCCTGTAATGCAATTAAAAAACATG
>JBAMIG010000009.1:8703402-8713479 GCA_037177335.1 Kiunga ballochi | reverse complement strand
TTCATGTTTTTTAATTGCATTACAGGAAATAAATAACTTTTTCACAATATTCTAATTTTCTGAGACAGTCCTGTATATTATAGCTTTCACCTGGGGTGTCCAAAGTTAGTCCGACAGGGCCACTGCACATTTTCAATATTTCCCTGCACCAAGGCACCTGACTCAAATTAGATGGATCAAGCATCCTTATTAACAGCAATTAGAAAAAGGAACAAAACTTCCCTTATTGTCATTTATTCTTCCCGCCAAGTTCAATAAAACTCTTTCTATATTGTATTTAATCCAGTTTCATTTTATTTTAAAAATGCACCAAATAAAAACTTAACCTTTTGTTGTTCTTTAGGACTTTATCCAGCTGACAATTGTGTTACCAAGCCTTAAAGTAATACTTACTCATCCTCCCCTTAAAGAAGATACTTCTGCAAACTGTTTGAAAGTTTTCTGTTATGGTCTCTCTGCTTAAAGCCATCACCATAAAAAACACATTTGCATTATGGCTGCCAAGTGACTAGTTTGGCATTCTTCAAACCAAAGACTGAGCAGGTGTCCAGCAGTATGGCCTTTTTCACTGGTCAGCAGACAAATCATTTCATATCAGACTATTTGGAAAAGGGACCTTTAGAGACTGGTATTATGACTGAACTTTTTCACATATAATGGTATGACGCTTTGCAGCAAGTCTAAAAACGAGAGACAAAATATGAGGTTATTCAAGAGGTCATCTAAATATATAATTGTGAACGTCTGAATGACTGTATGAACTTTTTAAGATTTACAGTGTTGCTGATGACAAAAAAAACTAATAATAAGGTTTAAAAGACTTTTTGTCTCACTGGGACTGATCTATATTGGCTGCTCTGTTTGGTGACCACAAAGTCCCAATTTGATTATACCTGACGATATACTGACGATTAATACAAGAGACCTCTCACTTTGTCCCATGGATAAAAAACATTTCATGACTGTTTTTACTTCTTTTTCATAGAAAAGTGTTAATATTTTTTTGTTCTTTTATCTTTGTTTTTTTTTATCTAAACACTTGTTTAGAGTCTCCAGTCCTGCACTAGTCACAATCGAGAAGGTTTTCAGTGTATTCTTGGTTCCACATGCCCTAATAAATAAATATCACAGACCATCAAGATCGGCACAATGATTAATCAATTTGAGTCAGGTGTGTTGGAGCAAAGTGTTATGGAAAAGCTGGTGGAGGCTTCTGTAAACTATTCCACTCTGCTGTAAACAAAAACACAACCATCCTACCACTTTTTCTTTTATTTAAACTCACTTTAAAATCTTTAGTTTCCTTTAGTGAAAATAATAGTTGTAAAAAAGTTGTTATATTTTTATGTCAGGTCTCCTGCTATATTAGTTGGCATTCTAATTAACAATGTTGAGCTTTGAAAGTTAATAAATTTAAATAATATGATACATACATCTGAAACAAAAACATAAATTAATGTGTTATGATGTGTTCTCTAGGTGCAGCTTTCTTTATATACATATCTTTCTGCTGAGTTCATTGGCAAAGCAACCATCTACAACACAATCCGTCGCGTTGGTACCATCCTTCAGCTCATGCATATGCTGAAATACTACTACTGGGCCACCAACCCTGCAGAGAGCAGTGGCATCACTCCAAAGGGTCTCGGTGAGGATATTTGTATTTGATGCTAAACTATGTTACTCAGTTATTTTCCTTTGGATTATCATTTGATTTGATTTTTTTTATTTGTTTCTCTGCTGATGCAAAGTTGAGAAGTAGGCATGTACCTTAGAAAGGAGTTGGAAATACAGCAATTGCAAATATTGTGTAGTCACCAACTTCCTATCAAAGTTTCTTTCTGAAATTACAACAGCTCCCCCACATTTGAAATGAAATGAAAAACCTGTCTATCAGCTATTAGGACTGTGGCAATATCTGGAGATGGCAGTGAGACACAACTGCCATATCAATATTGCCACCGGCTAGGGTGCTTGATGTGAATGTTAAGACTCTGAACCCTAATCAGTGGCATGACTGGCACACTCCTTAAAACCGCATGGGTCCATGCAAACTGTGCAGGAGAAGAAATTGTCCTTGAACTGTCATTAAATTTTTGCCAACCAGGTTTCTTCCCAAAAATGAACAGCCATTATATTATAAGAGTTCTTTTATATTGGTTCTGAAAGCCAAGTTTAAATGTACTTGTTGAAGGTTACAGCTTGACTGTGTTAATGTAATACTCCACACTCAAATAGTCCGAGTTTTCATCCTAACTTTTTTCCTCCTCGTTTCTATCTGCATATTCACAGAATGAAAACATTATTCTCACTAGCAGTGTCAGGGCAAATTGTGAGATTTTAGCTGGTTTAACTGCCGTCCTAATCCATTAGGATTGGACGTGATGCTAATAGATACACTTTTGCCAGATCTAGTGATTTCTTAACCAAGGCTAGCCATCATAATATGGGCGTGTACATATGCTTGTCCATGGGCTCTTTATGCTTAATTTTAATGGTTTAAGCAGGTTCTTTTCTTTTACTTTCAAAATGTAATATTCCTTATTCCTTTGGGGGGGCTTTTATGTTCAATTTCAAGGATCAAATTAAACTTTGCATAAGTGCAACTATCCTATTTCAGTTTCATTAGTCACCTAGTGTTGATGTAGCCAGGTGATAAAATAATCTTGGAGTCAGGTAGGTGTTTTATGTGTGTGATTTGAGGATTTTCTTCTCCTGCATTCATAATAAAAATATGTTTATTTTACCAATAAAAATGTATAAATAGAAGAGAAAACAAGTTCTGCTTTTATCCTACAAAAATGTTTACAAGTCAATGTACAGAAATTGTCCAACAAAGTGGTGATGTAATTAACACTAATTATACTAATTAGTATAACTAATTAACACCTGGCCGTAGTGTAAACTTTCAACTAGAGACCTATTGAATTGAAATATAATTTAACTAAATAATTTAAAATAAACTTTCCACACACAAGTGATCACATAAAAAATCAGATATTTAAAATAAAATTGTATAAAAACGCTTTTTATCATTGCAGCATCTCACAAAGAAGCAAATCCATTAACTATAAAAGTGATTTAGGTTGAGGCAATAGGACAGGGGGGCAAAGATTATATTCTTGAACAGCTGAGGGGCATAACAACTAATCCTTAGCCACACAGTGTGGCACTTCAGAACCTTGTAGCAGTTTCCAGATGGGAGATAAATGATGGAAAGGTGAATATTGTCACTTACACTTTAGCAGGCTTTGCTGTGACAGCATGACCTGTAAATATATTTTGAGTCTTTTGTGTCATGTCAACCGCCCTCTAGAGAGCAGCCCTGTCTCCCTCTGAACAGTTCCCAAGCCCAATCAGAATGGAATGGTTCAATACTCTCTCTATTGCACAGTAGTAAAAGACTTCAGCAACCTGGTGAAACTGTTTTTCTCTTCATATCGAGGAAGTGTAGTATTTGCTGGGCCCTCTTCAATACAGCAGTGGTGCTCATACGACATTTTAGGTTGTTTTAAAGTCCCCAGAGACTTAAAGCTATCCACCTGCTCCACCTCTTTGTTTTCTAATGTGAGTGGCAGGTGCACATCCTGTTTCCAGCTGAAATACAAAATGAATTCCTTTTGCTTTTATTACATTAAAGGACAGCTTGTTTTGTGCAGACTATCTCTTCAACTTGCTTGTTCCAAATTTTATCTTTGTATTTTTTCTGACCAGCATTTGAGATAAATTCTTTAACTTAGTCATTTGCAAACCTGATTATTGTATTTGTAGTGTGAGTGGGTGTGTGGTCACAGGTATAAAGAGTTTATAGCAAGTATGAATACATACCATTATGGTGTTTCTGTGCCAAGTGTTCAGGCTGGGGAGGTGTCAGGGACCAAGTCTTTACTGTGAACTAAAATCCACAAACAACCAACCATATTTTCATTTCGGCTCCAAGGGGAGATAAAGCTATGTTTACTGTATTTTCTGTGGTTTTATTTGCACTGGGGTCTTACTGGTACATATCCAAAGTAGGAGAAAGAGTTTTCTTGATGTGCTCAAGGACAAGTCTGTAAAAGCATAAGACAATTGATGTTGAAACCACTGGTCTGAATTGACAGAGGGGCCTGATGCCATTGCTCTGGTGCTAGGATGGTAGTAGATTTTAAAATTGATTATTGTCATGTACAAAGAAACTAGGGAGGATTCAAAGAAAGAACACCTCACAATGGATCACCTTCCTGCTTTAAGTAATTTCCAGGCAGCCTAGTTTCATAGATCTGGCTGTAGTTGGCAGGACAGTTTTTCTCTGTCCTTCTAAACTGAGAAATCACCAAACAAACACACTTAAAAACCAGGGTAAAACCAAGTAGATAATGAAGTGTTGAATAATAGGACACAAGAAGACATTTTAAATGGATTTCTTCAAGCTATTCAGTCTTTTGTATCCCGTTTTCCCAGTTCTTAATAGACAATAGTATTTAATTAAAGCCATGTATCATTCGGCCATAACATAGAATTGGTCCCATCCCTCATGGACAGATGCTCATTGCTCTACTTCTCCAAGCCTGTGACATGCACCCACAGCCAACACATGATCTCTCAATTCTTTACTTGCTCATTTCGTCTCAGTCACTGCCTTCCTCCATTTTACTAATGAGATGATGATCACTGAAGCTGCTTGACAAGCCACCCAATTTAATTCGAGCTTGTTCTAGCTGTACCTATTGAAGAAATCACAAATGACCTGACAGAGGGAGTAACTGTAGGGTTGAAGTTGACATTGCTCATCCTTACATGAGATTGTTTCAGATGAATTATTTAGAAAACATGTTGAGTGAAAGAAGGGGGTTGTATACACCTACCACTATTTGGTCAATGTGGCCTGTTCCAGACGCAAACACAAGTGATGCATGAGTTGTACTTTGTGAGTCTAAAAATTGGGCTGATGCTGCAAGAGATGCTATTGTCAGCTCTTAAAAAATAGAAAAAAAAAACTTTATTTGTTAAATCAAGTTATCTGGGATTTAAAATATAATAACTTGTTTTTATTTAAAGCTTTGTGCAGGTGTAAACCAATGTTTATTATGGTCTTTATCTGGAGTTTATTATCATCCATCATAAGCTGAAATACAATTTTTGTAATAATCACTTGGGCATACATTTTTTTTAATAAACCATTTATCCTTGTGCCCTTGGGATGCAGGAAGGAATAACAAACAGTTACTATGCAGAAGTGCTGAGCGTAATTGTTTGTGAATAACCTAGGTGTGGTCGCTGTTGTAGTAATGTTTTTATCATCCCTTCCTTGTCATGTATTGTCCTGTGTTGGGTTTTCCTCTTCTGCTATTAATCAGTGTCAGGATGCAGTAGCACCTACTTCCATCTGCAGCCTCTGGGAGCCTCATCATTGATTCCACTGACTAGCTGCAGGAGCAGGATAGTCAGATGTTTGCTGTCATTGTATCTGTTATCATAGCTGTGTCCCTGTTTCAAATTAACATTTATTCAGCTGAGATGAAGGTTAGAGTTTATCAAGATTGCAAAGAAAAGGGGTGAATTGTCTCTGTATTGCTTCTGCATTTCTATTTGATTCAGTTACTGTCATATAATACCTCTAAAATAACAGTATTTTTTTTTATTATTTTAATTCCAAATGTTACTTCACAGGGTGAATAAGATTCAACATGCTGTTAATTCTATGGGACTGGTTGGTATAGTTGTATGACATGTAGAGAGATATATGCTATACCCTGTATTTTTGTGTCTGATATATGCTGTATTGTTCTCACTGTGCTCAGACCTGTTATTATATTTACTTAGTATGTTAAAACAGGATTTGGTTTAAAATCAATAATTTTCAGACCATGGTATGAAATCCGATTTGTGTAAAAACTCATTGATCTGCCAAGCACACAAAAATAACACCAAAGGCTGTTTAATAGGATGGTTAAAAGTCTGGTTTGTCCATATGTTTGCATCCAATGCAGTTTACATAGCATAGATTACCTTGCCAATATCATTAATGTCATCAGATGTGAAAATGGTTCTTAGAAAGGAAACAGTTTCTAATTTGAGGCTAAGTTCAGCTCATCAAAGTGACCTTAAGTTGGCAGAGGGATTCTGTTTAGTTTTAATGAGGTGTTTGCAAGCATGATGGGGAGGTGTGACTAAGATGGCCTTGGGCTGGCTGCCTAAACATTAAGTTGTGGTCTAAACTTCCTGGCAGTATGATTTGTTTCCAGTGAGGCTTGGGTTCCACCGAGTTTGCCCTTTGTTACAGATTATGTTCATAACCTTATATGATGAACAACTACAGACCTGTCATATCTAGAATAATTGAGAAAGTTGTACTTAACCAGCTTAATGAATTCTTAAATGAAAGTGGAAACCTTAATAAATTGCATCCCGGCTTCCGACCTCATCACAGCACTGAAACGGATCTGTTCAAAGTCCTAAATGACAGTAGGTTGAATACTGCTTTGTTTGATACTGTAGATCACAGAATCCTGCTGCAGAGGCTGGGAAACTGGGTTGGACTTTCTGGAATTGTCCTTAACTGGTTCAGGTCCTATTTAGAAGGTCAGACTTATATTGTTACCATTGGCAGCTAGAAATCTGAGCAAGTGGCCATGACTTGTGGAGTACCTCAGGGGTACTCTTCTGAACCTCTTCTGTTCAACTTGTACATGCTTCCATTAAGACAACCATCACAGAGCTTTAATATAAATTATTACATCAGACAATACACAACTTTATGTGTCTTTGTCACCAGACGATTGCAGTCCACTGGACTTACTGTGTCAGTGTTTGGAGCAAATAAACTCCTGGATGAAAGATTTTTTTTCAAATAAATGAAGAAAAAAACAGACATATTTCTGTTTGGTAACAAAGAGAAAAGGTTCAGCATAGGTAAACTTCTGGAGACTCTGGCTCTTAAGATTACCAATCAAGTTCATATCTTTGGCATGTTGATGGATTAAGATCAGACTTTCAGCAGCTACATCAAAGGCTGACTAAGACAGAATTTTACCACCTCCGAAACATCAAAAAGGATTAAACAGTCTCACAGAAAGACCAAAGAAACTCCATCCATGCGAATATCTCCTAGAGCTGGTTTACTGTAGCGATTTTTTAACAGGACTTCCCAAAAAGAGCATTAAACATCTGCAACTTATTCAGAACTCTGCACTTAGAGCTTTAACAAGGACTACGAGATCTGAACACATCCCACCAGTTTTAAAATCTTTACACTGGCTTCCAGTGCATTACAGAATAGATTTAAAACCCTGATTGTTTATAAATCCCAAAACAGTTTAGGTCCAGAATACATCTGTTCAGAGAATATGAATCAAGCAGAGCTATTAGATCTGAAGACTCAGGTCCGATGTTTCAGACTAGAGTCCAGACTAAACATGGAGATGCAGCATTTAGTGGTTTGCTGCAAACATGTGCAACAAACTGCCAGTAGAGATTAAACTCTCACTGTAGACACTTTTAAATCCAGATTAAAAACTTTTTTTTCATCCGCCTATAAATGAATTTGCATGGTAACTTTATCTGATCTTGCTTTTATTGATTTTAATTTAATGTATGATTTTATTGTGATTTGTGCTGTTTTTTATTTTTCTTTACAACATTTGTATTGCTTTTGCTGCTGTCCTGTACACAAAAGGTGCTATACGAATTAAACTTGCCTTGTATTATGAGGCACAGTTTCTAGGCTCATAGACTCTATGGTGATTGTGTTTCTCTTCTCAGTAAATAATGTTGTTTTGTTGGCTTTGTCAGAGCGGGATTTCCAACACTAGCTGGAATGATTTTAGAATCAGAACTTTAAAATCCAAGACCATGGTTATAATTTGGAAAAGGATGGAGTGTCCTTTTTGGGTAGACGGTGATGTTCTGCCCCAAGTGGAAAAGTTAAAGTGTTTTGAGATTTGTTCACAAGTTAGGGAAGAATGGAATGGGCTGGACTGGAAATTTCCTGTAACCCCCCAAGATTAGCAGGAAGAAGTGGCTGGGCTATCATGCCCTGCTTGGGCATAAGCCCCTACAACCTATTTTTGGATAAGCATAAAAAAAATAGATGGATCAATATCAACTAGTCTGTCTCAGACTTTTTTTTAGTACACTATTGTGTACTAATATCATTATTTAAAAAACATCAAATATGTTTGTTACTTGAGGTCTTATTTCATTTGTATTTTTCTCAGAAGCTGAACTAAAATTTGAATCAATACAAAACAATGGTGAAAAGAAAGTAGTAAAAAAGCACAATTACATCTAAGTATTTACTTAATTGCTTAATTCTCTCTCTTTTAAAATCCAGATGGTCCACGGCCAACCCAGAAAGAAGTGATTTCTCTGCGGGCGTTCATGCTTCTCTTCCTCAAACAGCTCATTCTGAAGGTATAGCCCACCTGTCCTCATCCATCACAGTGTTTCACTCAACTGCACTGAGGAGTTATAGAGATTGTGGCTGTTTTGTCATTATAAATGTTCCACTGATACACTCTTCAATAAAAAAAGACATCAGCTGTATTGAAAAAGACTGATTAAAATTTGATCAGGAGGAAATTGTTTTAGCTTTGATTCCTAATGAATTATTTAACTCAAGCTACCAACCATTTGTAGGATTCAGCATTACAAATTACACTAATTGCTGTCTTTGTCTCTGTTATTGTAATTAATTACATTTGGATAAGCTGATTGTCAGTTAAATTAATTTAGCCAACTGAAGGTATTGCTTTTTGGTTATTAATGGACAGCAGATGAAAAAGGAATTATTTATCATAATTAACACATGCGTATAAAAGAAAAAGAGAAAAAATCTGGGCAAATTTTTCCGGAGTTGTTGTTTATAAACCACAGGGTACATTACTGTTGCATATGCTGCTTTACATTTAGTAGTTAATTGTCCTGCAACATTCAACAAGAGGCTTCCCAGGGTATGATGGAGGTAACAAATTATAACAAGCCTTAAAAAATTAAATGCAAAAAAAATATTTTTACTGAACTGCATTCCAGCAGGTTTTCCTTATATGCCTACTTCAGCTCATCTGGATAAAATTAAATGGCTCTAACAGGCTGTCAGGTTCTGGAAAATGACTTATTAGTTTGAATTAACTATGATGGTTCAAGATACATGGAAAACTTGCTGAATTGGGTGTGTGTGAATAGACAGATTGATAAACACATATAGTAGATTATTTTAGGCATTTCCTTACTATATTTACCTTTTTTTTTGCATTCTTGTAGGATCGAGGTGTCAAGGAGGATGAATTACAGAGTATCCTGGACTACTTGTTGACAATGAATGAGGTACAAGGGTCCTCCTCTTTTCCATGTTTATTTACTCACAATTTTGTTTGGCCACTTTCCATCTGTGAGCTTCAGAGTCATAGAAAGTGTTTTCCAATGGAAACTGGCTCTGAAGGAGACACCTTACCCATGGAAAGGAGCCTGAATAAAAAAGAAAGGAGATCCTTCCCTATTAATATACTAATCTCATGTCCTTGGTTCCAAAACTATACTTCTTCATTTAACAGTGGTTTCTGAGATACATGACTTCAACAAGTAAAATATAGTTTTGGTAGTGATTGCATTTACTGTGGTTTCAATTCCCTTGGTGTGTCAATTGAAGGTCCATTCAAGGACAACAGAAAACTGTAAAAATAAGCAGTATTTTTAGTCTGGCTAGCTCAAGGTGTTTAAAGATGCAGAAAAGATTGCTGAAGATGGCCAGATATTAATGAAAATGAATGAATAGCTTTCTAAAATATATTGACACTTCAAACTGTGTAAGTCATTGACCCATCTGGCAGTGATGTCACCCACTGAGCAGTCAATTAAGGTGGTTTGGACATGTTGACCCTTCTAATTCCATTAAGTAACTCATGGCATTTTTTTTAGAGGTTTAACTGTTACTGTCACCTAGGTGGTGGCACTGTTGTTGACCAATGGATCAGAGGAAGGGGTTATTGGTTCTATTCAAAATTCCACAGAGAGATTTTGATGTGTAGCGTTATAGCGTCATAAATTAATATTAATATGAAATATTAACATTAATAATATTTACCTCGGAGCACCACC
>JBAMIG010000009.1:8677020-8703302 GCA_037177335.1 Kiunga ballochi | reverse complement strand
CTTGTGGTCAGATAAACTCCACAGTGTTTGCTTAGGTGAGGGCTCCTCTGATGTGGAGCCTTTATCTTGGAGGTGTAGATTCCACAAGCAAATGGTGTATCTCAATGTGGGATCTTTGGGGGTCGAGTTCGCTACAGATGATATTCCTGAAGACCAAAAAGCCTGGGAACTTAGCTCCCCTTGTTGATGCTGCTAAGCTAACTAATGCATCGATGTTTAGGGAATAGAAACATTGATTACTACATTTTGCAGGTAACATAACCTGTTTCAACTAATAGCAAAGTGCATATTGTCTCAACTGGTCTTGTTTCTAACTTTTTTTTTGTTGCATTTGTTGTTTTTCTGCCCTATTTGCCTTTAGGATGACAATCTGCATGATGTGTTGCAGTTGGTTGTAGCCCTTATGTCTGAGCATCCAGCATCCATGATCCCTGCTTTTGACCAGAGAAATGGAATACGGTATGCCTTAAACAAGAAAACACAAGACACAATATATGGCAAAAATGGAGCTTGCAAATAGAATTTTATTCTTAAGAAAGTGGTTGTGAGACAGCCAGTGAACAACCTTTTCATAATCTAGACTACAGCTAATTCTCTTAAAACCATTTACTGCTGCCAGTTTCAGTTAATGTGTGTATATTCCAGGGTAATCTACAAACTCCTGGCCTCTAAGAGTGAAAACATTCGTGTACAATCTCTTAAAGTGCTTGGTTACTTCCTGAAACATCTGGGACACAAGTAAGTAAAGCTTCCCTGTTGTAGTAAATATATGTAGATTATTACTGTATAATTGAGTGATTTTCTTTTTTTTATTTAAATAGTTCAAAGAAAAAATAATGGTGTTGGATAATGACTTTGTGTCATGGAGTCTTCCATTTTTTTCTTCTTAATGTCATGTCCACATTTTTACACGCACATCTTTAAAGCTAATATATAGAATGTGTGTATTTAAAATCTGCCAAAAAAGTACATCTCTGCATCAAAATGGAAAAAAGTACTTGCTTTTATTTTTTTTATTTTTTTATTCACACCACTGATAAAAATATGCTTACATGTTTTCCATAAAGACTTCATCAGTCTGAAAAAGTCTGTAACATATTAAACACAATACATATGTCAACTCAGCCTAATTAGTCATCATCCAATCATCTTTGTCTTATTCATTTAGCAAGGTTCTCAAACCTACATACAGATTTTCTTTAAAATAACCTCACTGAAATGAATAACTATTTTAAAAATGAGTCATCTGCCTATGCCAGATAGAAACCAGTAAATGGTTCTTGACTAGGTGCCAGTTTTGTAAAATTGGGGTGCTCCATTTTGAGAAATATCCAAAGTCTTGGCTTTCTGCCCTTAAACCATTAATTCCCATTAGAGATTAGTTGAAGGAGCCTAAGCTACTGTCCACGGAGACAAAAAATATGATAAACTGTCTACTAGAATGAAAACGGATCACTTCTTTAATGCCACATTCAAGAAAGAAATGGTAGAGATGCCTCTTGCTGGATTTTCTATAGTTACGGGTGAATGGAGAGCAAATGGCAGTGTTATTTTGTTCATAGCAGTGGAGCACCAGGTAGTATCACTGCTGAATGGAGAGCAAGGTGAAGCAGAACCACTCATCAGGTGAAACCTAAAGCATGTCCTACATTTGTTCACATTGATAATAACAGTGTGAATAAGAGTCCTGTTTATCACTAAAATGTAAGATTCTCCAATAAAATTAAACACCTTCTTTAAAATAAATGAAAGCTGTTTTGTTTTTGTTTTTTTAGAAAAAGAATTAAATTAGTATTCTTTTGGTGGTCGTGCGTTGCAAGGAGAGATAGAAAAATTATTATTGAGAAAAAAATTGGTTTGATCAACTTTAAATTGGCACCATGACAACATTTCTTATGCTTGTTTGCAAATGAAATTATCTGCAAACAGCATGCACCTATGCTCTTGTGGTATAATTCAGTGTCTTAGAATTGCTCCAGGTGACAGGCTAACTTTGTTAATCCGCACACCTCCACCAAACTCCAACCAGTTTATGACAGCAGGCAGTTTCTGACACTTGTCTCCCCAGTCTGGCTCTCTCTGGGTCAGAATAGCTGATGACACTCACTGATCCTATCAGCAACATAGGTATTCCAAACAAGCCACCTCACCATTACGTCTGTGCATGTGTGTGTCCACAGGAGAAAGGTAGAGATCATGCACACACACAGCCTTTTCACTCTCCTTGGCGAAAGGCTCATGTCGCACACCAGGACTGTTTCTGTTACAACCTACAACACCCTGTACGAGGTAACAAAATACTTTCCTGACAAGTGTCATTGCATTACTGTGATATTGGATTCTGTGTGCAGTGTACACGACTCCCGTCTGCTTATTGCTTTTTGCACCAGATTCTGACAGAGCAGGTATGCACACAAGTTGTTCACAAACCTCATCCAGAGCCTGACTCCACTGTCAAGATTCAGAACCCAAGTAAGCCAGTTTGTTTTGTGCTTTCTATCATATTTTGTTATTTTTCAGAAAAAGACATTGTGTGTGTATGGTTCTGTATGCGTGCTAGTGATTCTCAAGGTGGTAGCAAGTTTACTGAAGAACTCCACTCCCAGTACAGAGCTTATGGAGGTCCGGCGCTTTTTCTTGTCAGATATGATCAAACTCTTCAGCAATAGTCGAGATAACAGACGGTGAGTGAAATCCTATAATGTCCCCTTTTTTTTATTTCTTACCGATCATTTGCTCAAACTAAATAATACAAGAAGGCATGTAGATTATCTTTCTTTTACATGTTTTAAAAGCTAATATTAATGTTAGTTTATCAACCTTGGACATGTTGATCTTACTTTTTGTCTTTCACTCTCAGACACAGCTATTTCTCTCTGATAAAGACAATTGTATTAGAATTCTTATTAAATTATTGGACAAAATCCATAGTTAACATTAAATGAATAGAGAAGTCATGAATTGTTAAAGTATAAAGTGTAACAAAAAAAAAGTGCGCAAACACTAATTTTGCCTAATCAAAATAATTAGAAAATTATTTAATCAACATGCTCAATTAATATCTTAACTTATTTTCCATCATTTTAATTCATTATGTAATAAGAGGTCTAAAGTTATGTGAACCCCACGAAGTTGCAAAATCATTCAGCGGTGCTTCCTCTGTTTCCAGACACTTCTTAGTTGTGGCTTTTTTAACTACAACTATCAATATTCAGAATAAATACTTATCCTGTGTTCAGCCATTTTCCTTTTTCCAAATAATAAACTTTGAATGTATATGGTAGGTTCATTTTCCCCATGTTCTGCCAGTAATGTATAATAGAATTGTTATGGGATTTACACCTAAATCTATTATACAAAGATTTTACAATGTGCTTTTGTCAGGCAGTGGGAAAAGAAAAGGTCAGCATCCAAGAAGGCTGTAATGTTTATGCAGGACAAACTTTATCACCTGCATCCAGATATCCCACAGTTTAACTTTACTCAATCAAAAATGATCTGAACTTCTAATTAATCTAATTGGAATTAAACTCAGAACTTAAACAGCATGGGAGGTGGTTCCTCAATCATTATGACCCGGTATATGTTATTTCTCTTTGTAATTTATCTTCCTAATGATCTTGTGCAATAATAGTTTACTTTAGTGGCATGGGGCACTAAATCAATATGAGAAGGACTAATCTAATTTAGCCTTTTTAAATGTTAAATACTTAAGTTATACAATTAGATTTCATTTCAACTTCTCAAAATGTTTTATTTAGTTGATGTAAAGCTGAGTTTTGATGATGTACATATTGTAGGTGCCTGCTGCAGTGTTCTGTATGGCAGGACTGGATGTTTTCTCTTGGATACATCAATCCAAAAAACTCAGAAGAGCAGAAAATCAGTGAGATGGTTTACAACATCTTTCGGATTTTGCTTTACCATGCCATCAAGTATGAATGGGGAGGATGGCGCGTGTGGGTGGACACTCTCTCCATAGCCCACTCTAAGGTGAGCTTAGCACCAGATAACAAAGAGAAATACTGACCTCTGCTGCTGAGAGAGATATTTTTGGCTATTCTCTCAATTCTGTTCTCAACTGGTTTTCAGTAACTTGTATTATTCTGTGAACATGTGGATTTTCCTTTTCATAGGTAACATATGAGGCGCATAAAGAATACTTGGCCAAGATGTATGAAGAGTACCAACGTCAGGAAGAGGAGAATATTAAAAAAGGAAAGAAGGGTTTGGTCAGTACTATCTCTGGTCTGTCTGCTCAGGCCTCTGGTATTAAAGGCGTGATTGAGATCAGAGAAATGGATGATAACTCTCATACTCCTGAAAGTGAGACAGAGTATGAGAGCACTGACTCACGCAACCTCCTGGCAGAAGGAAAAGGGTCAGTGGACGGTTACAGAGGATCAGAGGATACTGTCAGTGGGGTCACAGTTGAAGTTCATGACCTTCTGGTGGACATCAAAGCTGAAAAGGTAGAAGCTACAGAAGTTAAGCTGGATGATATTGAGTTGTCTTCTGAAACCTTTGGGGTATCTGAAAATGGACCACTGGTTGAGGTGGACTCTTTGTTGGATAATGTTTATAGTGCTGCTGTGGAAAAGCTCAACAGTAACGCCAGCAGTATGCTGTTACCCAAAGGCAGTATGGATGACCAAAATGCTGCCCCTCTTATTAGACTGAACAATGACAAGGACAGTATCTCTCATAACCTCCTGTTTGGAAAAGCAGAAGTTGGCATAGAGAACAAGCTACTCTCTGATCTTAGTCCAGCTGAACCTCTGCCTTTACCCAGTCAGGAGCTGCCTGTTCACATTAGCCCCAATGAGGAACTTCTTGCTCACATGACTTTACCCAGCATCCTGGAGAAGGATGAGTTTGTGCTTCAGACGGCCCTTGAAGGTTTCAGTTCTATGACTGGGACAGAAACTCCAAATTCGCCCAAAATCCCACAGTCAGCTGAAGGCACAGCTGCAGCTGAGGGAGACCCCTTCAATGGTAAGACCAGCAGTGCAGTAGATGCAACAAGCAACATCTCAGACATGGAGAGATCAGATGATGGCAAAGAAAAGGAGGTGAAGAAGATTCAGACAACAGCCACCACACAGGTTAGATTTTAACCAAATCATAATGTATTTTATTCATGAAAAATAAGTTTCAAATATCTGACAGAATGTTTTGTTTTTTTCATGAAAAAATAAAACCGACTCACTACTATCACTACAACAATATGATTTCAGAGTTCTTTAATAGAAGGAACTGGAACATTCATAACAACTAAAAAAATGGCAGCTCTAGAATCCAAGAAAGGAATTTGAGAAGAGAGGCTAAGGTTATTGCCACAATGCATTGGCCTTTAGTGAATAGTTCTATGTTAACAGAACCAGAGAGATCATTTTTGTCCTCTGACTGCGTTTGTAATGGGGTCAGGAAGGCTTGCTGCACATCACGCATCAACCCTCTGAGACCCAGAAAAGTGGGCTGCTGGAATAGTTAACTGAGCCAATGGGAGGCCAGAAAAACACGGAGAATTATTATACAACAATTACCTGGGATTTATTTATTACTCTATTCCTTTGTGCACCTAAAGGTCAGGCCCTTTAGCCTATACTGGGTCAGTGGTGGTGGGTCAGTGGGATGAATGACAAATTTTTAAATCTTTCTCTGCTGTTGCATAATTATAATTCTCGTGTTGAATTCAAGGCTGCATTTTTTTAAATGGATGTTTTACAGCACCTCAGTTCCATTTGTCTCAAGTTAGACACAGCATTCAGCATATTTACAGTATGTATCCACAGGAATGAAAGCTTATGAAAAAATCATATAACACCTGTATTGTATCTGATGGATGTACTATTGATAAAAAAGGGAACAAAAGAATTGGCAACGTATTTTGAATTGCCAGGAATATTAATATCACTGTATATAATATGTATTTGTAGTTTGCTGCATAAAAATCTGTTTATTTTAATTGAATCATTTCTTTCATTTCAGAGTGTGCATGGCTGCCTTGTTTCACAGATCGAAAGGGATATATGTGTGGACCTTGGCTTTAGGGGTGTGCCTGTGACAGAAGAACAACAACAGTTCAGCCCTGGCCCACGTACAACAATGTTTCGCATCCCAGAGTTCAAATGGTCTCCCATGCACCAGAGACTTCTCACTGACCTGCTGTTTGCTCTGGAGAGTGACGTCCATGTCTGGAGGAGGTGTGTAAGGTGATTTACATGGATTTAAACATTGCAGAGAAGGAGGCTGAGAATGTTACAAGTAAAAACCCTGTTCATGTTTTGTGCCTATTGAGTTATACATTAGGATTAATAAGCGAAGAGAATGGGCAAGATTGATATATGTAAAAAAAAAACACTCATTCCCATAACTATCTATTTTTTTCTTCTTTTTTTCAATTTTGCAGCCACTCGAGCAAATCAGTGATGGACTTTGTTAATAGTAACGAGAATATAATTTTTGTCCACAACACCATCCATCTCATCTCCCAAATGGTCGACAACATCATCATTGCTTGTGGAGGGATTTTGCCTCTTCTCTCAGCCGCCACCTCTCCCTCAGTAAGTGCCCATTTCCAGCTTCAGTAAAAGGGAATGTTGCCCTCTAGTGGTTTTGTATTGTAACTACTTGGGATATGGTTGTCCAGTGTGTAAATTTAAATGATGCAACATGTACCAGTGGTGAATAGAACTTGTTTATGTTTATTGATCAGTTTGCCACATTGTGCTGGCTTTGTTGCATTAAATGCTGGAGACCTTGCTTTAGTTTACTTTCCTATATTTGTAATTAAACTTCTAGTTTATCATATTACCCCCAATCAGCAATGTAATTACCAGACTTTAATTTGCTCTATTGAGGTCAGATTGATTTTAGTAATCTTCTTTTTTCCATGCATTGTTAGCATATAAATTTTATATTGTTTTCAATACTGGTTTGTTCCTAAAAATTGTAACTGAAAATGTGATTTCAAACAACATGGAAATCGGTTTTGGTCTCCACTACTGTGTTGCATGTCAGTCTTAAAATTAGCAACACTTAAAACTGTATATGTGGGATATGTTTGTCCTTCCATACTTGCATGTTTCTATTAAACACACATAAAATAATCTGCCAAAACTGGAGATGAATGAAGAAACAATGCTTTTCTTTTTAATCATTGTTCCATATTGCTTATACTAGATGGAGCTGGAGAACATTGAGGCAACACAGGGTATGTCGTCAGACACAGCCATCACTTTCCTGTCCCGCCTCATGGTTATGGTAGATGTCTTGGTGTTCTCAAGTTCTCTCAACTTCAGTGAGATCGAGGCAGAGAAAAACATGTCCTCTGGTGGCCTGATGCGCCAGTGCCTCAGATTGGGTAAGACCTTTATGTTTAGGACTGATTCCTGCAGGGATTGTGAGTCAGTACACAGTTGTAGTGAAATAACTTTTTTTTCTTTAAGTCTTGTTTATACTGCAAAAGTCAAATGAGTTGGAATAAAAGTAGAATACTATTCTTTTCACCCAGTCTAATAATTCCTATGATCCTTTAAAATCCTCTTTCTTTCTAAAGCAAATCTATGTAATGTCAATTATTTGATAAATGGTAGAATACCCATTTTATTTAATGATACTTTTGCATTTTTTGCTGTAGGAAAAAGCCTTTTTCTTTTTTAGTGAATGGAAAAGCTGATTTACAGAAGGGTCAAATTTTCTTTCCAAGACTTTTCATCAGTCTGTTACTATACTGTTCTTTCTGCTCTTTTGTGTGTTTCCTTTTCAATGGATTTAAGCAAGACAGGATGCATTATGTTTTTATAACAGGCAAATAACTGCTGTCTATGTATAAATTCATTTATAGGAATTTAATATAAACTGTGTTGGTAGAATTATTTAAACATGAAGCACTCAAACAACATGTATTTGTTTCAGACTATTTTAATGTGAGCAAAAAAACTAAATGTTTTTCCCATCTGCTTGTGCCTCTGGGATTGTGTTTTTAATGTGTTAGTGAGTCTGTATTTGCTTGAGTGTTGACTTCAAGTTGTGCTCTGGGGGATGGGAAATAGCCTTCCGACTTCAATGTCCTTGTTGTGAACATACAATTTCTCATCAGTGGCTTCGGTGTGAAATCAGTCTGGCTTCTGATTTTCTTTCTACTCGCTTTCCTATCAGCCTGGAACAAATAGTCATCAGAAATAACTGATTAGGTTTAAAGAGGTCATGCATGTTATCAGCATTTAATTTCCCTTGACTTTGAAATTAGAACCTGTTTGTATGCTTTGTGTATATTTGTTTGTGTACAGTGTGCTGTGTGGCAGTAAGGAACTGTCTGGAGAGTAGGCAGAGACACAACAGAACTCAGGAAATCGTGCAAAAGGCTGGGACTTCCTGTAAGGTAGGATGTGATATTACATTTAATATTATCTGTGCCATTAATTGAAAACAAAACACAACAATATATTTAAATAAAAGATTGTGCACCATGTTTAAAACATTCCTGTCATACTGTCATAAAGTCACTTATCCTAATTTAGGTTGATATGACACTAAATCCATCCTTGAACCTACAAGTTTATTTACTCTCTCACTTTTCCCTTTTTTTTAATCCTTGAAATTCTTTATAAATAAAAAAATAGAAAACACAAAGAATTTGAGCTTTGATTGAACATAGCATGTCAAATTATCTTTGTGCTTTAGACAGCCATGGAGTCTGTCTCTACTAATCTGTCTCCAATCAAGGACCCTGATCGCCTTCTGCAGGATGTGGACATCAATCGACTTCGCGCTGTGGTGTTCCGTGATGTGGTGAGCCTAGTACATGAGTTTACAAGAGATGTGCAAAGACAAAGAAATGCTAATGAGGATAAAATCTACTTGAGTTATTGCCGCTGACAAATTATTTCTGCTATGCAACACTCCTCAGTGAAAGGTCAAATGCCAAGCTCAAGCGATTTGCATTTGAATGACTTTCTTTTGTGCTCAAATCAATATTTCTTGGAGCAGGTAGTTGTTCTATATTTACATTTTTATGGGTATGAAAGAGAGATTTGCTGGTAGAGAGCAGCTTAGATAGTAGATTGTAAAAATGAATTCAATGTCTTAGAAAGTGGATTAACTGTGTTTGTGATGGCTCTCCACAGGATGACAGTAAACAAGCACAGTTCTTGGCCTTAGCTGTGGTATACTTCATTTCTGTCCTCATGGTTTCCAAATATCGTGACATTCTTGAGCCTCAACGTGAGACTGCCAAGATAAGCAGCCAGTCAGGTCGCAACATGCGTCAGGAGATCAACTCACCAACCAGAACAGGTGTTAACCTCTTTAGATGATAATCCCCAATATACACAAATATTATGTGTCCATGGTGTGTTCTCTTAGGTGTCTGTTTGTGAGATTTGAGAGCTCATTCAGAAAAAAATCAGGAATACCCTGTCTGCCCTCCTCTGGCGGTTCTATGATTTATTCATGAGCTGTGCTAATTGCACCACACAGAAGTAAATGTGGAAGAAATATACCGGTGCTGAAGATGGTGGTTATGAACTTGAATAGGCATCAACATTCATTCTGAAATGAAAGATAGTAAGTGTCTCAAGTAATAAATAATACATTAAGTCACATGAAAGGAAATCATCGGCTGCCTACAAAGGTTTAACACAATGTCCGCTGCAGCTCCAGTTGCCTTCATGTAATGTACAACTGAGCATACCTTTTCAACTTTCGTTCAGATGAAAGGTGAAGTGAATAAAAGAAAATAGAGGAAGAGGAGAAAGGCCAAAAGGAATATGTAAGTGCAATTTAAAAAGCTGAGACCAGTCAGTAAAGGAAGAAAAGATGAGCAGCAAGAAGTTCAGAGATGAGAAAGCAGCAACATGCTTCCCAACTACTGTGGGTTTTTGGGGCAGTGGAGCCAGGCTTGCTATTTTCAGCCCCATCTGTCAGTGCCCATTAGGCAAGCAATCCACCAGAGGAGAATGGGATCATAGAGGTTGCTGGGAGGAGAGAAGCACACTGCCGCCTTCATAAATTTTACCAGAAAATAGGGGAATTTTCCAGACGGCATGTGGCAGACGATTGTCTGATGGGCTAGGAAGCCAGACGACTTTCTGGCTAAATCAGGCCCTGTTGACCTCGTTAGGGGGCATGTGATGAATATTTATATAGCTGCCCTTTCATGTAGGTAACCACTGGGTCATGGTGAACCGGAATCCGACTGTAAAGGAACTTCTTCAGTCCTCTGGGAAAACATGAGCACACATTAAGTTAGTTGTACATAGTTTTGACTTAACAAATATACCAAATACTGTCAAGCGTATACACATGTACATACATGCAGTAATGTTTTCAGTAGATTATGTTGCAATATTATAGAGCAGCATATCTACCAATAAACAACTTCTCTGTCAAAGCAGCTATATAGATTTGGCTTTAGGAAAGAAACTGTGAAAAACATGTTTTAATAAAGTGGAGACATAAAAATGGCTAACTAATCTCACTTGAGGATTATTTATTAAGGAAGAAATCAATGGAGTTCCCCCGCACATGCTGTATTTATTCTTTGGCTAAGAATGTAAAGTTAGTTCTGTAATGCAGTTTTATCCACTGATATTAGTAATAAATTATTTAGTTCTAAATCTACATTTCACATCTCTCTCAAAATATATGAAATTTGTCCTTTATATGCAGTATGTGTTGAATAATATATAATATATTGGATAAATATGTGTGATCAATGTTTTTGTGGTATTTTATCAGTGTAAAATGCTTCCCAATGCCTGGCAATCCCTGATTTGTTTGTTGTTTGTTACAGAAACCCAACATGTATTTCAAAGTAGTAAGGACAACCTTGTACCATCTGAAGACCTCCACATGGAAAGCACTCTATCCCACATAGACTCTTGGATTGGAGATGAACAAGTAGCCAGTGTCCTTAATGGGTCTGACCTAGACCACCGGATAGGAGGGTCTGGTGCCACGACTGAGCTAATATCTACTCTGTGCTCAGAGGGGAAGAAGTCCCAAGTCATTCTGTCTGCATCTGCCAACGCTGAGATCCTTAAACCGCCATCCTCTATCAATGCTAGTCAGTCCAACAAGGGCATTAATGTGAAGGAGATTTTGAAGAGCCTGGTAGCAGCTCCTGTGGAGGATATGGAGGCTGGGGCAGAGCCCTTATCTTATCCTGACAACACTGCTAAAGCCCAGGCAATGCCACCCATGCAGTTTCATTCATTTGACAGGTGAGGAAGGGTAATTGTTACCCACCTAAGTGTAACTGAAATATTAAAAATGCCGCTTGTCAATTTTCAGATCTTTCTTTTGTCTTTTTATTCTTTTTTTTTTGTTTTGTTTTAGTTTAATAACTAAATTTATTTTAGTTATCAAACCCAGGCTTACAGTTACTCATAAAAAAACGTGATATCTCCATCAACATTTCAACTTCACGTAAACTATTTTAGGAAAGCTTTGTGGCAGTCAGTGTGGATGTGTAAAATTTCTCATGATGACCAAAAAAAAAAGTTAATCTTTTGGATTTATCAAAGTCATGCAGCATGTTACTAATGGTTTCTAAGTAAACTTCAACACATTATTCATACCAACCTGCTTGTATTCTTTCCCATCAGCAAGAAATTCCTGTGTTTGAAAGGTTCTCTGAAGCACTGCTCTACTACTGAAGTTTATTTACATTCTTGGATTAAGTAAAAGCACACAGATATCTGTCTGGATTTGGGTGCTGTGGCAGGGATTTAAAGCTTAACCTGACTCTAACCTTAATCTAATGCGCCATAAAGATTTTTTTTTAAATTGTAATTGTTTGGCTCAAACAAAACTTTCCTACCAATTAATTGTTTGAAATGTAATCACTTGATATTCTTTAGGGAAGGGACACACTGAGGTAGAAGCAATAATAGGGTCTCCCATCTGCTGAAAGCATTCTGTTGCTGAACTGGGCTGAGGTGAGCCTGATGAATAGGGGAAGGATGGAGCAGTATGTGTATAGAGGACAGCTGACAGGGTGGGGGTCTCTGGGGCGTTGATGACAGATTGAACAGAAGTGGCCACAGACCACACCATAACTAGCCATCGTCCTCACCACTCACACCCGTAATGGAAACTGGCAGCTTGAAATGAGTTGCCAAGGCAAAGTGTATTATTTTTGAAATGCTTTCACACAAAGCCTCCAGACCACATTTACAACTTTGTCTTGTGCTTTTCATGTCTGTCCCCCTCCTGCTTTTATTTGCTATGTCTAATTGTGTGCCACCTGCCAGTGAAATGAGCTGCCAGGCAAAGAAAGACCTTTCATTTGTCTGTCAACGCAAAAATAGATTGGGAGTGACAACATAAAAAAAGGGAGGGAAAAATGGCAGGGTCCATCATGGAGGTGGGGTTTATACAGCTCAAAAACGTTGACTGACCATACAGTAAAAAAAATGCCTCAGTAATCCTCAACTTCCTCTCTTTCGTCTCTGAATAATCTTTGAGCTATTGTTTATCCTTTTTCTATTTGAGTTTTCACATGATGGAGAGCAGCGATGACTGTTCTTTATTAAATCTGGTAGTAGAACGTAAGCACAGCATATTCCCCACATATCTTTCTCTCTTTCTACAAATAAAGCTCGATCGGATTAGAAACTTATTCTAGATTCATAGAAGAAACATTTCTTTGGCCATCCTTTACACTGCAGACATCTCCCACAACCACAGAGCCTATTAATATTCATCCTACGATTAATCCTTGCTTTATTCTCTGCAACTCAATTAAAACAATCCTATCAATAAAATATGCACTAGATAATCTATACATGATTCATGAGCTCTTGGCTAATGAATTATTCATTAAAAGAGCTCCATATTTTATCAACATCCTGTAGATCTAATGTAACGTCCCAGCTATGCCAAAGAAGAGGCAGGCTTCTGCTGGAATATGCATGCAACGGATAAATTTGGAAAGCAAGATAAAATCCATACTCAGTTTCCACAGTCAGAAAATGCCATTGATCTTTTTGATTCTGTCATTGTGATTGTAGGATAACGGTACATAGCTCTCCTAAATAAATGATACTTGTCATCAGTGTTCTTCAGAGCACAGCTGTATCTCTGGTGATATTAATATTTCAGTAAGCTTTCAAGTGTTTCTCCAGTCTTTCTTTCTCCCCTGTGTGATTGATTTGATTTTGATCTGCTTGGTTTCAAATATTTAACTACTACTATTTTTGGAATTGTGGGTGTCCACAAGGCAACATTGTCATTTACTTTGTTCCATCAGCTAAATGTTACATGTTTTATTCTCTGAGGAAAAAATGAAGATCCATTACATGTACAGTATTTAAAAACTGTATAGTAGATATTTTAAGAACATCTGTTGTACTGCAAGGAATGATCTAAAATGAACTGCTTAACAACTAGTAATCTTGCCTATATTAGGTACGTTTCCTGTGTTGCATTTCTGTAATGTGATCTTTAAGATGGACAGGCGATATAAAACAGCAACAAAAGGCGACAGTAAAAGTCAGTGTTGTTTTGTTCAGGGAGGATATCTGGGGATTTGCTTCAGATGACAACAGGCTTAGCTTGTGACAGAGCAAAGGCCTGGCCTTTGTCACCCAGAGTAACTGCAGGAGATTGGATGAGACATTATCTGGCACCCTCACAAACCCAAAGGCCAACTGCAGACACGATAAGGACAAGCTTTCCTTCTCTTTTCTGTCAAGGAGTTCTTTCAGGGCCAAGTTCACTGCACCATCTTTAATCTTTGTCCAATCATACTGTATGTGGACTGTTAATGGTGTCTCTTTGCTTTCCTGTGCCATGACACAAGGTCACAAGGTCAGTTTTAATCACATGCAGTAAAAAGCTTTAAAACAAACTTTTAACATTAATTTAGTGTTTTTTCTTTATAGTACTATGGAGTTTTTGTTGTTGCTTTTATAAATCAATGGAAACCCAACATTATTTTGAAGTCCCATTCTATACATGCATGTACAGTTCTACAGTAGCCAGTAATGCTAATCTCTGCTCAGTGAAATAAAGATAATACATTTCCAAAGGTATTTAGTAAATAATGATTGTTATTAATAATCATTTTTAATTGATGCTTTATCACAAAAAATGCACTGTTTCACACTTACTAACACTGCTTTTGCTAAGCAAAACTTTAATCATTCATGTGTCAGAAACATTCTTGCTCAATGGCATTTTCCTTCAATGATCTCCGCAGCAGATTACTGTGAGAGCCAATAAAAATCCTTAATTTTTTCATGCTTTACCTTCTGACATGTGTTCAGAAACATTATCATGTTTAGGAAGCCATCGCTTTAGCTTATTTAAAAATGCCTTCTCATAATCTAAACTAATCACATCACATGACTTCCATGTTTATTTGCAAATATCTGAAATTAAAACAGCCTTTTTATTGATAAGCAGACATTTGAAAACAAATGTCTTCTTTCTCATTGCAATAATTATTTTATTTTTTTTCCTTTTTCTGGGCATTGTTTAATCTTTTGTGGCTAAGAACTACCACTGAGTTTATAGTTATAGTATTTTGAAAATGGTAACATGTATGTTTAAACTGTACGTTGTGCTTTTTTAAACTCCTAATTTACAATCAAAACTAGTTTTGTTGTGAAGCTTTTTGTTTCTGATGTAAATCAGCACAGAGCAAGTCTTAGATTTATTGCTGACTGTTTCAGTTTTTCAGTTAATCACAACAAATGTGTAACTGTACCTCAAGGAGAACCTCCATGTTGATCCTGGAGACTGATCAGAGCAGGAGAATGACAGAGGGCAGCAGAGGGCCACCAGTAGCAAAACAGATGGAAGGGAAAGTAGAGTACCTCCAAAACCAGTTGTCCGTTTATTTACTTATGTCGCTAGTTTACATATGTTTCTGTTTTTTTAATGCCTTACATTGAAAGATGGAGTTAGGAGCCAGGATGTTTACGTTTTACAGGCCTTGACTGATGAGTGAATATGCTCAAAATGGAAACAGGATCTAAAAGTTGGAGAAAAAAAGATCATCCCGTTTTTCCTTCTTTAAACTTGTGAATGAAATTTATTATTTTAAGTGGTGTGCTTTGGGGTATTTCAGAAAAAAGTAGAAGCTGGTAATTGAAAAGATATTTAAAGATTTCCTTGATTTCCAGTCCCTAGAAAAATTCTGAAAAGCCTCTGGGCTAAATTCTGGCTTTACAAAGACACTTAAGTATAAGTTCATCATTCAGCCTGATAATTTGTCCTTAATTTTTAATCTACATGGTTTAACTATATCTTTTTCACAAAATAATTTTTTTAATAAAAGCTAGATTTGGATGTCAATTCTAGTCCCACAGACCTTTTCGAACCTGTGTTAAAAATGCCACAAATGAGGGTACATTAATAACTTCATATTTTAACATTTACCTTTTCTGTACTATTGGAAATTGATCCTCTGGTTTTACCACTGGTGATTACACTTGTGTAATTTAGTTAGCATTTCTAATTTATTTTAGTGTTTTATCCATGTATACTTTAGTATGTGTATAAACGAAATGCACTGTGTTTTTTCTGCAGGAGTGTTGTGGTGCCTGTGAAAAAAACCTCCCCTGGCAGCTTAGCAGTGAACACACTTGGAACCGGCAGCAGCAGCGGCATCTCCCCAGGGCTCACAGCTAGCAGCACCCCCAACATCTTTGCAGCTGCCTCTGCAGCTACAAAAAGCATGATAAACACAACTGGTAGGTTTAGTAAATGGCAATTAGGCTGTTTTGCTCAAATATAACACAAAATTAAACTTTGTTATTATGCATTTTAAATAACACCATTTTCCATTCTTCCAATGATATGTTTTATCACCTTGTTTTTCTTTTTGATTTTATTCAAAGAATAGAAACAAAGCATGACATTCAAGGTCTTACGGTGCTGCAGTTCCTTAAAAGCCCCACTAGATGGCTCTGTTTACTCTCCATTCACCATTAGCATTTTATTTGGGCACATCCAAGTAAAAAGTACTGGTTTATATGGCTGCTCTTCCCTAATCATGCCCCAGGCTGAGTGCATGTGAATTACGAGGTGGAATATTTACTTTCTAATACAGAAGATGAGTTTGTGCACACAGCTCCTCCTTAAGAGTGTTTTTTTGACATGAGTGTTTGACATACTGCTGTTATATTGCTACTCCTGGGTTCTGCTGCCTTGAGCCGATTTTACCTCAGGGCTTATGTAGTCTGAGAAGCTAAGAAGCACCCATTTAACACCAAGAGCCATTAAGAACACCAGCACCTTTTTAATGTCCTGTATTCAAAAGAAAAAACTCTTTCTCTTCTCTGAGCCTCTGTGTAGGAATGTAAGAAATGTGACCAAGTCAAAGTGTGCTTTTAGCTAAAACCACAATCTCTCACCCAGACCCCATGATCTCATGGTTTTAACTTTTTACAAATACAGCCAGAATATTTTCTTTAATTTGATGTATTTGTAAGATTTTCTTTTTCTTTTCCAACTTTTAATTAGTTGTTTTGATTCCAAATTCCAGCTTTAAGTCCAAAACTAAAACAAACAGATTTTGTTTGTTTTCTCATTCCCCCCTATTTGTCATTTCAGTAAATATAATTTTTTAATGCGGTGGACATTTGTGTGAATCAGAGTAGGTGCAGATTTAGTAAAAGTGCACAATTTATTTGATGTATCTGAAATTTGTGGTGAATTAAATCAGCTGGCAGCTTGTGAACACTTCCAGTGTTTCTTCGTAGCAAAAATCTGTTATTTTAATGGAAACTCAGCTCTCATATATCTCTTTTTTATTTTACTGTTGCATTGAATTATTTATGTATATGAAAACATGCTTTATAACTTAATGAAGTCTTGTCAGTAAGATGATCTTTAATACGTGTGCATAATCTTCCTATGGGTAGATTTAGACTTATTTTAGATGCTTAATGATTTTGTTGGTTTTCCAGGAGCAACAGAGGAAGCCTCTTCCTCTTCCTCCTCCGGTTTTGTCAATGGAGCTACCAGTAAAAATCTTCCTGCTGTTCAGACCGTGGCCCCCATGCCCGAAGACACAATAGAGAATATGAGGTACAATGCAGCACTTGAACCTTATGCCTGCATGTTTTTTCTTATTGACCTTTTTTTAGCTACTTTGGCAGAGTATAAAATATGTTCACATGTATATATTATATTATATATTATATTTTGACATTTCACTACTATCCTTCTCCTTTACTGAATTAATAGATCACACGTTCACAACTTGATTGATCAGTTTTATGTAAATAATTTTTCCTTTTTTCTTTCGTCACAATAAACCACACAGAAAGGTGTCTTTAAATGTGGACACTTTGGTGACATTTAGGCTTATTATTAATGTAATTATGTAAGCCCATGTGTTTATCTGGTTGTGACCTTGTTTCATCTTTTTCACTTGCTCTGATAGTTTGTGGCAGATGTCCTTAGATGTGTTCTCCCACTGATTGCTGGGAGCCCATGTCTCACTCCCGACTCCCTCTCTCTTTGCCTCCGTGTTTTCAGCAAGAGGAATAGATTCAGTTGCCATGGTAGCAGCAACCGACATCACTTAGTGTAACTCTGAAGTCAATGATGGTAGTATTTTGCTGCAGAGCTTACTCTAAACTTGTATCATATGAAGAGAAACATTCAAACCTGAAATACAGACAGCACATAAAAAATTGTCAAGCTTTATATGTTTTTAATATTTTAATATTAATAGATCATGATCATTACTAGCTCATAAGTCCATTTATGAAATGGCTTGAAGGAGGGGCTTTTTTTCTCTCTTTATTTCAGTGCCTTTTGTGAAGTAGACCACAATCCACAGCATATGAGACTGACACCTCCTGAACTCAAACGCTTTAGCTCTCCGACAGGATTACAGGCAGTCTCCAGAGATGCAGGCCAGTGTCTTAGGCAAGGACATCTATGTTAGTCACCTAGACACCCCCTGCACCCCGTCTTTTATGCTGTAGTCTGTCATGCCTCTATGTTTTCCCTGGTTGCTAAAGCAGATTACACTACACACACTCTAAATTCAGACAATACTGAATCTGCCCGTTTTCTCCTTTTTTTTCTATACCCTGCTGCTTTCTGTCCATCTTAACGGGGGAAAACAAGCTCCAGCTCTCTTCGTGCTCTATTTATCTATGTGTGAACACATAGGAGCACAGAGTTATGCTGCAACTTGAGCTGTTTTTCTGTCTGTATTCAGTCTAAGCTGAATGGTTGCATGACACCAACTGAGTTTTTCTGAGATGCTTCGATGATGTCGGCCAGAGGCAGGTAGTGAGTGTGTAGAAGATATGGTTCTGCCTCTGCACTCTTAAACAACTGTGATCTCACCTGCAGATCTGGTAACACATCACACCAAAGAATGCAAATGGCTGTTTACATAGATTAAAAAAAAAAGAAAAAAAAGAAACATCTCCCACCAAAAACATCAAATTTTTCATATAAAACATCCCAGTTTTTTCTTTTTTTCTTCTTCTTTTCTTTTTTTTATATTGGTCATCTAGCTTAGTTTCCATCCTCAGACATGATACCTTCACCACCAACCACAACTATGTGTTACATCTACTTCTGTCAACTCATTGATGGAAGAGTATAGCTTTACATGGTTTTAATTTGTGTGTAAATTTTGGTTGTAAGTTTTGTTTTTAATGTGTCCTCTTTCACAGCATTACTACAAAACTAGAACGGGCTTTGGAGAAAGTGGCACCCCTGTTAAGAGAAATCTTTGTGGATTTTGCACCTTTTCTGTCTCGCACCCTGCTGGGCAGCCACGGACAAGAGTTGCTTATAGAAGGTAGAGACATTGTGTTGTATTCTCCTGTCCCTTTAACCTACTCTTATATCTGTTGTACTGGCTGTTTTGTTGATGGATGAATACCCAGTAGTAGGTGTTGACAGGAAAGTCACTATTTTTCACACAAGCTGGGGGTCTGTCACAGTCTGATTAAGTCTGTTTTCCCTTTCATTCATTTCATGGCCTGTGTGTTTTGTTTCCTTCACAGTTCACTCTGTTCATTGATTATTTCTTGAGGTAGTATTTTTAAACTTTGTGTCTCACAGTAACAACAAATGTCATTTTGAAATTAATGTTAAAATAATTAGTGACCTTTGTCTATATTGTTTACATTTTCTGTATGCTTTTGTGATGTTTTCTGTTAAATGTGGAACATAAAATGATGAATGATGTTTTTTTTCTTACAGTTTAGGATTAGATTCCTGTAACATTAAGAATTATAAGAAAATCAGAATATTTTTTTTTAATAATTACCATTTTTCATGTTGTTTCCACTTGGTCTCATAAAGATACGATTCATTGTTTACTATAAAATCCTAATTCTCTTAGATAGAATAAAAATGGTGCAAAATAGACCTTGGTCAATTTTTCAGTTACACCTCAGAGAAAAGGCGTAAGTTATAGCACACATGATAAACCTAAAGTTTTACTGACAAACTGAATATTCTGGCAAATTTACACACATCAAGTTTTGATATATAAAAATCTTCATAGACTCATTTATTCATGTATCATTACAACAAACCCATTGATAATTGGAGAACTGTTTAGACTGCTTTGTGCCCGGTGTGATCCTTCCTCTGTACTCTGGTCTCTGGACTCATTCCCCTGGGCTCTCCTCAGACCTCAGGTTGGCAGCCTCTCAGCCTTATATGCCTAACCTCATGGACTCAATTTTTGCATGTGTGTTCTGCCACTATTCCTTCGGGTTGCTTTGGCTTGTTCTTCACAATAGCACACTGCCACAGCAGTCAACACAGGCATGCGTGAGACTGTCTGCAGATGTTTGTCTCTGCATAGTAAAACATATGTGTGGCTTCAATGCTCTCAACTTCCAAGCGAAATACTATCTCTGCTTTTTCTCAATGCCAAACTCTTTTCTTTTGAGGGTTAGCTAGACCACTAGTAGCTTCAGAGATCTATGCAAAGAATGACAGAAGGCTAAAAGAATGTAGTCCTGTGACATTATTAAAGCCATTCAGGGCAGAAGCTGTTGGAATGCATATTTAGAACTGGTAAATTAAAAACAATCAATACTTTCATTGCTATTATTGATCATTAACTGTTTTTCTTTTTTTATATATTAAGTTTCCAGTGTGATTTTATTTATTTGATATAATATTTTACAGTAAACTTTGAAAATCTCCTTTTCCAAAGGTAATTAAGGATTATTTGACTTAAAAACATTCTTTAAGGAGTCACTTTCAAAATGGTTGCCTCAAGAATTCATTCAACAAAATTCAATAATTTTTTAAAAGGTCCAATTAAAAGTTCAAATAATGTTATTTTTTTATTATTTCATATTTCATGCTTTAAGGGAAAATGTCAGCTAGTTAAATTGATCAGATAAACCGTTTCCTTGTATACACCATGCTTATGCTACCTATACTTTGGACTATATGTGAGGATGCCAAACACATGTGACTGAGACTACTTGCTCAATGACAAGAGAAAAGGAAAGAAAAATCAGGTAGCATAGCCTTGACAAGTGTGAATATGTCTGTTACCCTTTCACTCAAAGTCTGTCAGCTGACTGACCAAGCTGACAAACCAAAGCTGATCTCGGGCTGCAGACTGTAACCCCACAAACAAGGTCGTAAATAGACAGCTGGAACCTCAGCACTCTGCACCAGGCATGTTTAACCCTGTCTGAGCCCGTGCAATGCACTACCTGACATAGTGACATAGTGTAGAGTATGTTTATCTGAAAGTATGCATAGTTTTCTTTTTCATTCATAGGCAGTAAAATATTTAACTTTAATAATGCATTTTAGATCGTCCTAGTTGCAGTTTGTTTGTACTTGAGCTGATTTTCCTCTTTTCTCACTTCCTCTCCCCTCTTTACTTCCTGGCTTTTCCCAGGCACACAGTTGAAATACTGTGCTGCAGTGCAAAGGCGCTCCATTTACCAGTAATTACCAGCCATCCATCACCCCTTAGATTGCTTGAGGTCAAGCCCTACTGTGCCCTGTGTGCCCCTTTGCTTCACCCTGTTCCTACAACCCCTTTTCAGACATGTGGTCACTGCAGCAATTATGCTGAGTGCACTCTGAGCATTACACTTGGAGTTGGTGGGTAAAGACTGCATGTGAACACTGCTGCTGTTGTGATGCCTGCCGCCTGTTTCTTGCTGTCCCTTGAGTGGCCCAGGCTGCTGCCACATAACCCCACAATGCCACATTCACCCATGCCTTAACCCTGCCCTGTTTACAGGAAGGGACTGGCAGGTTGTGTTTAAATGGAATGCATTTCGTTTGTCTTCCAGCACAAGACCAGGGTCAGATGGCCACCTGACTCCTGTGTCAGAATGGACTGACTTATGGCTCTGTGTGTCACTGATATAACAAGAGGTCAACTGTGACACTTGGTGTACAAGAGGAGGGTCATATCCTCCCCGAGTATTTACAAAATGTTTCCATGGGCATTCTGGTCCTGACGAGAAATAGATGGAAGAGCAGCAAAATGGTTTAGTCACTCAGTGTTTGGAATATTTTGTATTTGTGATACACTACAATTTTCCAAAATGCAATTCCTGGGTGAGGCCTGTTACTCAGCTGTTGTTATAAACTGAGTTTGAATTGAAACAATCGTGTCTCGGCCAATCATTCTCGTTTACAAAAGCAGCAGTTAGTTAATGTTAATATATATTCACATTTATTTTATCTGTCCGGGTCATTTCAACCATTTTCTGTCGTATGGTAGTGTTTCCTGCTTTATTGTTAGGCTAAAACTCTGTTTATAGTTTACAGACAGCAGCTTGTTTTTAATCCAAAGATAATAATTTCGAGTCAAATGAAAGCCATAGATTTAACGTTGTCGCTCCCTGACGTTTTTGAAAGCAAATCCATTTTTTAATGTGTAAAATAAAGCACCCTTGCACTTTTTTTTAATCCATTGAAACTCACAACGATAACATGTTATTTGAGAGCACAGACGCTTGGGTGCGATGCAAAACTACATTTCATGAATATATTTTATATCTTAAATAATTCATGTTTGTTCTCCTCTGTAATTGACACCTCATCATCCATGAAACAACAGCAGCTGTGTGATTTTTTGTTTTGTATTTCTCTGCTAGCCTATAATTAGTCCTAGAAAGTTGCTCTTGCTGCTGATTGCACCTCTCATATTACTTGCCAGGTGCAGCAGAAAGGTGTGGAATACAAGACTAGTTTCAGGAATTGTTTCTACAAATGAGCTTTTCACACTTGCCTATGTTTCATTAGACAGTTGTCTGCTTCAGTGGCTTGCAGTCTCTAGCTTGGAGGTTGAGGAAGAAGTTGTGAATGTCTTCTTATGAGCGTTTGGCATGTGTGAAAGTGGATATGTGTGAATGAGAGAACAAGGGAGTATGTTGCAATCTTTCTTTTGTATTCTTATACCGTTTTAAAGTGAATAAAAAAATGATGAAGTAAAATTAAAGAGTATTTCAGATTTAGCCAAATACGTAGCTTCAGTCAAATATGATAAATATTGTATGCCACTGCCATTCTACAAATAAATGTATGTTTAGTTAACTTATTCTGCCTTATAAATAAGACAATAACCACTGGTTATACCCACAATAAATATTTTTTCTACTGGCGTGCTTACATGTATGATTGATATCTGTCCTGTTCATCTGCTTTGTCTCCAAAGGTCTAGTATGTATGAAATCAAGCACATCCGTGGTGGAGCTTGTCATGCTGCTTTGTTCTCAGGTGAGCCTTTTTCTTGCTTGTTTTCTTTAAATTTATCCACTCTGTCCTGGAGCTTTGCCTGTTAAATGTAACTTAAGCCCACTGCCCAAACCGATGAGACAGACACATCTCTGAATCCAGTGGCTTTCTTACTGTGCCCTGAAGTTTTAATCCAAAGACCTCCTTTGGTGAATGAGCCCCATCTTTTGCAGCCCTGCTAGTGACTGATCACCTCTGAGCTGACCCTCTGAATCTCTTGTTAAGCCCATGTTTTAGAGAAGGTCAGAGCCCTGATGTAGCAGTTAGAACAGGAGATATTTAACATACCTTCTGTCAGCCCATCAGTCTTGGGTCAGGAGCCCATAAGGAAGCCATTACTTGGTGCCTCTTTGTGGATCCAGACTACAGGGCCAGAGACTCGAAGCCACTATGTAAAATCCATGGTATCCGCAGCCCAAAGCGCTCTTCAGCAGGGAGTTAAGCTTATATTATATGGAGGTCATTATTTAGCCCTCCCTTCCCAAATAAAAATAAAAGTACATAGTTGGGGCAGTGGGATCTGAGTTATTGTTGCTGTTACGATGGTTCTGATGGTTTTTTTGTGTAGCTTTTCAGTCTGTAGAGTGTCTGTGGGAAGTTGTCTTTTCCAGCGCCAGGATTTATTGCAGATGAGAGTGTCAGCATGCTGTTAAGGGTCTGAGTCCACTGCTTTACACAGATACCATTACTGAGGTTCCAGAGGTTCCTGCCATTAGGGGCTCTAGAGATGAAACCCTGGCTGAGATATTGATCAGACCATGATACCTTGAAACTGAACCATGTAGCATGGAAACTACAGCCTTTTAAATAGAGAAGAGGCATTACTTTGTCTGTGTACTCTACATTAGCCATAATTAACCTGCTTATGTTAGCAACTAATATCATTTTAATATCATAATGTAATGAATTATCAGTTTCTTCAACATCACTGTTCTCAGGTGTCAAAGCTGTTTATGAGTAAACATAACAGTGGTGTTGTGTTTGTTCTGATCAGTAATTGCATTACAATGGCATTTTTAAATTACATCTTTATTAGCATCTTAGAGGATAATGAAAAACCACAGCAAGTGTTTCTTTGAAAGTAGGGTGAAATATGGCTGACATCACCAGAACTTGCAAACTTTGACACCTCCCTCACATATTTCAGCATTAATGTTATCAGACAACCAGGAGGGCATTTAGCTGACCTTTAGTCCCTCTCTGTTTTGTGACCTGTCAGTTTTATGAATAAATTAGTGCTAATGATCTGCCTTTTCTTATTTATGCATACTAATCACAGCAATCATCATGTGGCCGGGCTTGGCTGCAGACACTGTGTGTCTCTCTCCTCAGCCCGGGCAGCTGAATGAAAAGGTCAAGCAGCTCTGTTTCTTGTAACAGCTTAAACATATAGAAGGGGATCTAAAGTGGAGCCACTGAGATTTACTGATGGAGGGCCTCCAGATGTGGAGTAAAACAGAGCAAAGCCGAGCAGATAAAAGCAAAGGCTCCCGCATACTGACAGGTTGAAATGAAAGACCACAAATACTTAGTGCCCTGCTGAATTTCAGAAAGATGAAAGTAGGAGGAGAGTGATTCTTCTGAAGGCCCCAAAGCATTTTACTGTGATGGGAGTTGTGGGATTTTAGGTGGTGAGTTTTTCAAAGACAGAATGAAGAAGGGCCCTATTTCTCCCGATGAGCTCACATCATTATCATTGATTGTTGAACATGTCTTTGTATTACATGTGTTTGTGTCAACAAAGTCACCTGCTCTTCTGCATATTGGAGCTTTCGCATCAGTTTTGCAAATTTGTTTTTCCATACCAGTCCCAATTATCAATTAGGTTTAGAACCATTTAAAGCAGTTTAAAACCTGGTTATTTATGTCAAAGCTACTGAATAAACTTCCAGTGATCTGAGGTTCTGCTCTCTGGTTATGGTTTCTATTGACATCAAGGTTCACTTCTTTCTTAAGACATTCTGGTATTCGTCAAGCCTAATTCTCTTTAAATGCACAGAAAAGGACTTTTAGACAGAAAAGAAAATCTTTGAAATCGCAGACAGACACTGTTGGGAATTGTGTTCTGCAGTAAAAAAAGATACAAGAAGAAGAGATCCTCTGAAGTGTTATCTCAGCTGTCAGCTAGCATTCCTCAAGCAAGGTAGCTAATTTGACTAGTTCATGCCATACCTTCACTGACCTGCTGCCACTTTCCTGGCATTACCAACGTGTCACGTCTGCCTTGATTTCCGTATTTATTTTTGTCACGTGAGCGCAGTGAAAGCAGAACCTTGGAAGACTGGCTGTACATGATCCCTGTCCAAATCACAACAGCCTACTCCAAGCAGATACTGTATTTGAGGAAAAAGGGTCACGGAGAACATTTGGAGACCAGATGCTCAGCAGTTTGTCAGCACCATCTCTCTAACTTAACGCATCTTAGGGTCAGGCTGTGTCGTCTTGCATGAACCAGTATGTGTCAGTCACGACAACTGTTCACAAAAACATGTGCCATACATAATGTCAGTGTCAGTTATTCTAGTATGCACTTACTTTGTCTAGGCTAGCAAATAAGTACTGTCTGTCACCATTTTGTAGCCTATATAAAGAGTTGTGGAAATATCTCAATATTTCTTTCATGTATAAATTAAATTGCTTATTTTCATTTGGAAATATTTAAAACGGATTATTTCATTTAATTTTTATTGTGTTTGAATATTTTACACATGTATATATGGATAGACTTAAATTTTTTATTCAACAGAAGGCTTTCCAATTTCAGACATTTTTCTCTTCATTTCCCGTTTTTTTTCTTTGCTTTTGAACTGTAGCCTTCTCTGTTTTCCCTTTCATTTGCACCTCTGTGAGGTTACGAGAGAGCTGAATTTCCCACTGTGAAAGGCGCGCACTCAAACTGCTTTTTAATCATTTCCAGAGCATGTTTTGAGACAGCAAGTGCTGGCATTCTGGCCTATGGCTCGGATCCCTTCCAGGCGCACTCTTCAGGGCTGAGCTAGTCTGCTCAGTAATCTGTCACTGTAAGGGACAGAGGAAATGGCTGTATTTAAGCGAGAGGATACAGTTTCATCCCACAATTACATCTCTCCTGTGTTTACAGATCTTTTCACAGAGGAAGAAAGGATGGTCTCACATGTGGTGGAGAATTTCAGCTTTTTATAGTCACCACATTTTCCATCAAAGGATATATCAACTAAATGTTTTCTTTACCTACTTGAATTACAAGCTATGAAATGTAATCTAAATTATAGTTGAAATATGCCATGTGCATGGGAAGTGGGATTGTTTTCATACGTTTATGAAAAATAAAGTTACACATTGGATCAAAATGGTATATTTATTATTATTTGGACTCTTGTCCAATTTGTTATGCTTTGTCTGACAATTTGTTGTTGACTTTGCAGTTTGCTTTCCGGTAGCCTCATTTTGGCTTTGAATGTGGATTCCCCAACCACCCCTTCCCCACTCCAACCCCTTTTAACTAAAATGTAATACGGATTACTAGGGTGGATATATATATATATATATATATATATATATATATATGTGTGTGTGTG
>JBAMIG010000009.1:8646948-8671870 GCA_037177335.1 Kiunga ballochi | reverse complement strand
ATCTTATATATAATAGTACCAGTCAGTAAAGAAGCTGTTACAGGAATTCCACACTACCTACTTACAGATGTTTAACCATATTTGCTGAGATTTGTTTAGTTTTATATGTTGAGCACTGGTAACTAGTGCGATGAAAATAATATTTTTATTTTAGTAAGACATTTTAGATCCCAATTTTATCTTTGTCTTACCATGTCAAACAGCAGATGTTGTTTTGGTGCCCATTTTTATTTAATTTCCAACTTGATATTTATCGTTCATTTGATCACTTTAAAAACATAGTGGCTTTAAATTAGCCATTGAAAGGTTTGCAAATAATTTCTGAGAAGGAAAATAAAATTTGCACTGTGCAAAAAATATATTCAGTATCATGCCAGTAGTTTGACCATTTGTGTGAGGGTTGCCGCTTCCAAGAGCAGATTTTCCTAAAACTGACTGAACCTTAACAACCCATAAAAATGTATTGGATCGAATTCAGGGCTCTTGTTCAAATATTTATGGAGCCTTTCTCTGAGGCAAAGCATTTGCATTGAAACAAAAGGTTATTGAGCATGGGTGCATTGTTAATGGTACCACAAAACTTCCAACAAATTCAAATTTAATGGTAACCTGCTGGTGAAGAAAAATGATGCAATATGCTCACAAGCTCAAGGCAGTGTTGCAGTTCAGCAGCTTAGTCTTATTCACTGCTACATTAACTTTCCCATTTATGCTGTTCTAGTAAAATATAAAGCCCCCAGGCTTTTTAAGGTGGCTGTCTGTTATGTCTCCGTGTGTGTGTGTGTGTGTGTGTGTGTGTGTGCAAGTAGGAGAAAGCTTTTACTTAGTAATGTTTTGTTTTCACCCTCATTTTCAGAAATTGTTTTACCTTTAACTCCTAGGTTTTGCCTGGAGGGAAACCAAAGAATATTCATCATTAAAAGTAGAATGTAATATAAACTAAATGATTCTTTGGAATCTGGCTGGCAGAAACAAGCGTGGCTTGTTTTCTATATATTCCCTCTTTACTAATGTGTGTTTGCAGCCTCTCTCATAAGGTGGCTTGGAATTACATGTACTTGTTTTTCTGGATTCAAAACATTTGTAGGCAGCCTCATTTAATTTTTAACTATTGTTTTTTTTTCTGTAGCAAACAGGATTAGGAAATCATATAGCAGCACATATGACAGCAACCAACTACAAGGTAATATGTGCAATGCTTAAAAACAACTGTTCTGCAGTCATGTCTTTGACTAAAGAATAAGCAGATCAGACCCTATGGTGGCCTGGTTGATCATACTATATGCTTGCCTGATGATGAATGTCCCCCCATATAGAGTCAGCATAGAAAAATCAATACTCCTCAAATTGAAACAGTATAGGCTTGTATTGATCCACGGTGCTAAATCAAAATGAGGAGACTTTGATACATCTCTCCAAGACAGCACCCTGCTCAGTAATGACACACTATCAATTTTAGCTTTACACTGATAAATCAAGTTGAAAATTGGATGTCAGAGTTTTTTCCAGCAAGAGAGTGATTTTCTCTGCCCTCTTGTCCCCTCTGCTGTTGACCTCTGAACCTGCCAGTGGATTATAAAGTTCAGGCTCGTCTAAAGTGAAAGTAAATGTCAAGGAGAGACCAATGAATGCACTGAGGGCTAACATCTACCACTTTTCCACAAGGGATCTCCTGACAGTGACATTACTATAAATTCTGTCATTTTTTTTTACAGCAGAGTAAATTTAACTGCTGCAAAAATTACTTTCTGAACTTTTTACTGTTATATATGCATATATATGCACTCATGTGTGTATATTCTTCATTTCACTTCCATTATTTTACCCCATTTGGATACATTATTTGCACTTTTATTTGCATAATCTCATCTTGGACTCCAGTGACTTACTCTTGTGTCATTCCTTGCTATTCATTTGTCAGAATTTGTAAGTACAATGTCAACACACCGACCTGAGACAAATGTAAAAGGGGCTGCGGCACATAAACCTCTTTGTTCCAATGCAAGTTGTGTAGCATCACTGACAGCTGACAGAGGAGCCTCCACTGGCCTCCAGAGCAGACCTTAACCTTACCTGACTGCTCTATTGATTGTCAACATTTCTTCTGTATAATTACTTTTTTGTAGCAAAGGAGTAAAAGGAAAATGGCGGCATATATTGATTTGCGGCAAGGCAGTGAAACAGCCGTTTCCCTTGACTAACAGCGAGTTTCATCTCTTGCACGTGATGAATGGTAACAATCTGCCCCTGGATAATAACTTTGTGATGGAATGAACCCTTTTTACTCACTATGTGCCCAGAGTATTTGGTCTTGCCTGATGGGGTTATCAATTCTAATAGAGGTGCGCAACTACTAGAGAAGTGGGCATCTTTAGTGGGCTTTATGGCCTCACAGAGCTTAAGGTCTGATGTCCCTTCTGGGACATAAAATAAAGGTCAAGGTTGAGTCTGACAAGATAAACAAAATTTAGCTTGACAATAGAAACGGCAGCTGTAAAAGCACTACCTGTAATATCAGTTGAACTTTTTATCTTAATAACTAGCCCTTTGCTCATCTTTCATTGCTGAGTTCACTTTCCAGAGACTTAATTAACATGCAGATTTATTTAAAGCCCAATCCATGCGAGTGTTGTTGTTTTATTCTAAACTAATTACATCTTATTTAAAGCATGATGCTCCTTTGTTCTTGCACACTGATATATTTTCTACTCGCACTTGTTCTTGACTGTGCCTGCTTCAAACCCCCTGGGGCCATCTTATCCTTGTACACTGTGCTAATTATCTTTGGAAAGAGGCCCATTCACATAATCATCAATTTCATTGCGTGTTGAAATTGAGCCGGGCATTGCTTGACTGTGCCATGTTTCTCATGAAAGATTGGTTCTGCAAAGCTGGTGATCCAAGGGGGTGCACCATCAGTACAGTGCAGCTAATCATCCTTCGTCTGACCACGCATGTCTGTCTTCATTACACCAGATGACCTAGAGTTAATGTTGTTGCTGCTGGGTTGTCTTCCTTTTTTCTTTGTCCGGTACCCATTGTTCAGTGTTCTTTCTATCTCTTAATCTACGGAAGAAAAGTCTAATAGCAGAAACATTTGGACCATATATTTACAACCTTCTGTCAGCCAGAGTGTTGAGAGTAGTGATGATGAGAAATAGTAAAATTAGGGAGATGAAAGTCTTGTACTAATGTAATCATGATGCTCACCATACAACTATTTACCATTAGGGATCCAACAGATACTTGATCAAACCTGATGTTATTTTATTGGGAGGATTATTGTTTCTTTTTCTTTTTCTCTCTCTCTTCATTTTATAGGTTACTTTAAAAGCTTTGGGTGCATCACCATATGGTTACCAGTTGCCACTTTTGCTACTCAGTGTATTTTTTTCTTTTTTTATTATAGCCGTATGTGGAAAAATATGGCATATAAATGCATGAAAGAATGTGGTTATTAACTAAATATTTTCAGATTTCTTTTGTTTTTGTATCTGCTGACTGATGCTTTCATGATGTATTCTCATCCCAATATTACCAAAATGTATGGTTTTCATTTTGCTTGAATTATTGTTTCTTGGCCACATGGAGGATGTTAACTTTCTTGTAATCTATTTCTTGTTTTTTTTATTTATTATTGTTACTGCATTTTTTTTAAAAGCACTTGTTTAGTAGGTAGAGCTGTTCTTTAGTCTATTTCACTCTTTGTTGTCTTTATGTTGTGTATTTATATTATATTAGAAGCAAGAGCACTTGTTTTTCTTAAATGTTTTTTTAGCTTCAGTCGGGAAAGCTGAAAATGAAGGAAACGACCACTTGTCCTCTAAATGTCTCTTCAAACTAATGCATGCTCAGTGTGTATGCATGAGTGACAAAAACCAGTCGCTGCTCCTTTCAAGAAAGTTGTAACTGATTACAGGTATTTATTATAATTATCTCTACTTATGTCACCAGTGAAAGCTTTAAATATGTGCATAATGATGTTTTATTGAATCAGCATGTCTTTGTCCTTTCTCCTGGCTGCCTCGTACAAATCCCCTCTGAGTAAAAGTTAAATAAAAAAGAAAATCTTTAAAGAAGAAAAACTAATTGGTCTGCAATCTATCTCTGCATTTTGGTGAGCCATTCTGACATAAGCAACACAAAAGACATAAAGTGAATTACTGCTTTTTGTAATACATTGTACTCATATGCAGACATAAAATTACAAGGACGGTTTGTGGAATTAAGTAACTCATCTTTAAATTGGTTATTAGATGAAGCATTATTCCTTTCTTTTGCTCATGGTGACCCTTTTTTTTAAACAACAACACGATTCTTCAGATAATCAGCCAAATATAAGTAGAAACAAATTGGGTAGCCCATGCTTCGCTAATGTCAGAACAGCACTATAAATATTTTACCATTTAACTCCATATGAGATGGTGCCAGCTGCCACAATTCTTTCTCTTTCTCTGCTCAAGTATAATGTATATAGAAATATATATATATATATATATATATATATATATATATATATATACATTTTATTTTTATGCTCATCTGCTTCCTTCTGCAAAGATTCCTTGTGCAGGGGTTGTCTTAGATCTGTCACCTCAAAAATCTCAATTCTGGCACCTTGATAAAAGACATCCTTTAAATATCAATGAAAGAGAAGAGAACAGACGATGGCACCTTTATACATTTATCCTACTGCACTTAGCAAGTCTGAAAGCCTCCATAAATAATGGTGCTCCTGTTTCCTGTAGGTTATCAGTGCTGGAAAATTAGCTTTTAAAATGCGGTTTGAAATCCATTTGGGTGATTGATAGGTGATGGGACTAATAAATTTTGCCATTTTCTAGTGGGCTGGCTCACAGCAATTCTTTATGGTTGTCATGAAGCCAGACACATTCAACGTGTGAAATAAGGAGGTCTCAAACCAACTCTGCTTAATGAATCCTACTAGATGGATAATTTGTTACTTTGACAATGCAGGCAACCATCTTTCTATTAGGAATTCTAAAGTGGCATTTGTCTTTTATAAACTCTGATTGATGATCTGAATTCTTGAAAATAAAATAATTAGATTTGTTTTTTTAGTTATAAAAAGCAACAAAATGGAAGAATTAGTCTTTGAAATGCTTTAATTTATTCTAATACAAATTAGTGAAGGGAGCTGTAACTTTCATAAAATCTTAAGTCTTGTTTGTTCCTCATTTCTCTTGATACTTTCAAGCAGGAGTCTAAAACAACACCCACCAAACTGCCAAATTCAGGTTAAACTGGCTGCAGATCCTCAGAAGACCAGTAGTAAAGACCAGGCAGGTTCAGGAAGCAGCAGAGTGACTGGATTCCAAAGCAAGCATATTGGGAAAAGAACAAAACTGGGCCAAAAATGCAAAATAATTAGCGTCTGGGTGCTTTTTAAATGGTATCAAAGACTAAAAATCTTTTTGCAGAATTTGTTGAATTAAAACATTTGTCACTAAAATGTTGTCATGTTCAGGCCTAAAGGTTACCTCAAAGCCAGCTTGGAAGGTATGGAAATACTCTAAATGTGAGCAGGTAACATCAAAAATTGTAAAAGATCCTTTCCTTGTTTGTTTGTTAGCTGAGGCTCACCCAATTATAGATCCTAAACTCATAAATGTAAGCTTCTGGTCCACCCCTAAAGAGCGAATTCATTCAGTTATCTGTTTCAGGGTTGTTCAAATTGTGTTCCAACAGTAGATTTCCGCACTTAAACTGAAACCATCTGCAAAGGTCGTCACAGTAGAGCTGTGCAGCTTGTTAGCAGACATAACTTGAGGGTTTGTTTGTTATTTTATATGATTGCTGTTAAAGACAAAAGAATATTGTGGATTAAAATAAATTTGCGCTGAAATGAGCAAGCGTAAACAGATTGTACGGAAGGCTGCAAATACGGTTAATGCTGCAATAAGGAAATCTTCAAAGCATGGATTTATCCCCCACTGGCATCTGCTCTCCACTTCCACCAAGAATTAGGAGGCATAATCTTCAACAATAATCGGCCAGGTCCCTCCAGTGGAATTACATTTCTCATACTGTGTAATCTTGCATTTACAATATCATTTATGTGGGTGTTTCCTTTCCACCCACTGACATCTCTGTTCTTCTCAGTTAAGCTTTGAGAGAGATTGACAGGGGACAAGCTCAAGGCGTTCAGTTGTGCTTTGCCTACACCAGCTCCTGATACTTTGTGGATATAAAATGTGCACACATGCTCACACATGCTGACTTTTGATTGATATTTAACTGAAACTGAGCTCTTGTTTCTGTCAGAGCCTAGCTTAGTCTCCTGAGCTGCTTGATTTCTGACATTGGTAGATATTATATTCATGGAGGAGGGAGGGTGTGTTTTGTGAGGTGATCCCTTGTAACACTTTAATCTGTTTAGAGTGTTACAGTTCTGTGCCTGAAAAGGGGGCAGAAACTGTACAATGAAGCAGACTGTTTCCTGCCAAGCATCCTTCATGTGCAAAGAACCAACAAACTGAAAAATATCCTTCTTGGTTTGAGCACAAAATCCAAGGTTTTGTTTGAAGCTTTGAGGAGCTATTTAAAAACATTTTAGTTTATTTACATTACATACAAAAATGATTAGTTATACCACATGATATCCCTCATGTACATGCAACAAAACCAAAAAAAACTCAAAAGTGTTCAGAGAATGTTTCAAGATCCCATCTATAAGGCTTTAGGTTATGAGGTTTCAGCTGAATTGTGCCCCATGTGTTCACATTAAGATGAAAATAGATTAAAGTACATGTCGACATATGCAATTTGGTTTGGTCCTAATGTTGGCCATGCTAGTTATTTTAATGACTGCTCATGCATGTGTTACATTTTCCAGATAAAGGTAAATTAAAGCAAGACATTTTTTGCTATATTTTTCTATAAAGGAAGCATAAAGGCTTTGAAACAGCTCCAGTTAGTGCACAGTTGGAAAAGCTGCTCTTAGAAATCTAATACTTGTCCCAGTGCTTAATGGTTTGCATTAGCTGCAAGCAATAAAATTATTCCAGGTCCTCACTTATGTTGGAATAATCATTTACAAAGATGGTTACCACATGCTGGAACTGTTTTCTTCTTTTTCTTTCTTTTTGATGGCCCTAATTCGCTGTTATTAATAATGAATAAAAATGCAATTTTCAATTGGGTTGCTTGAGGGCCCTGGGAATCATTTCAATGAATATTTCAGCACATTATTTTAATCATGGCTTCACATATGCAGCTAGGCAAGCTTGTTTTATAGGCTCATGCTTCAACCGCCCCAAGACCCTGATCATTAAACTCCACGCTGTCTGCGTTGAGGTTCCTACCTTTTGATTTACAAGACTTGTTAAAAAACATTGTAAAAAAGGAGGCAAGCTGTGCCATTTATACTTGTAATTTGAAGCTGTATTTGTAAATGGGGGTGTCTGTGATTTATGTGTGCAATGGTTGCTGCAGCTCCCTGCTGTTCTGATGCTATTGGCTTTAACAGAGCCAACATTAGTGAGACCTCTGCAAAGCATGCCAGTACCCAGCCTAACAATGTCCGCTGTCTGTCCCCATTTCAATGCAAGATATTTTCCTGTGACAAGGAAGTAGCTGCTGTAGCTGCTGATCTGTAATCAGATTACCACTGAGGGGAGTGTTACTCTGTCTAACCTGCTTGTCCTCTTGTCTCTACCACAGTGAACTGCAAGACTTTTGGCGTCTTGACTACTGGGAAGATGACCTGCGACGGAGGAGGAGATTTGTCAAAAACCCATTTGGCTCCACCCACTTAGATGTCACATGCAAGTCTATGCAGGAGCAAAGTAAGTATAATATGATATATAGCCGTGGATTACGTTTTATTTCTAAACCAATTGGAATTAGGATTAGAAAAACAAACAAACAAACAAAACAACAGTTTTATCCCTTATTAAATTTCAGTATTTTTATTTAAATATTTTGAAATAATACTTGAATATTAGTACCCAGCTTGCCCTGCAGTTTAGCCCGCTGCTTAAGAGAAGTTTTATAGGTAGCAATAATTATGAGACTGTGAATGGAACATGACACATCCACTTTATTGCACTTTTTATTTCCATTGTAACACATATTCAGGAACAAATTGGCTCTGCTTTTTTACTGTTTTCTTCCCTTTGACTGAACAATTTCCTATTGACCCAGGCAGGGTTGCAGTGTTGCCCACCATCTTGTGTCAATTTAGCCTTATATCCTGCTCCCCAGACTGCTTAGTGCTAGTTCAACCTCTCAGTCCTTCTGTCGTGCTTGTATGAAAACACCATTTATTATGAAATGACTAACAAAGCATTCATTTTGGTCATTTCTTTATTTATTTATTTCTTTTTAATCAATTTTTCATATGCAGAATTATTCATTGTTAACCGTCATCGCTTTGTTTCACTGTTGGATATGAGCACATTGTTTGCTGGGTTTGGAAGGTATTTTAGCTGTTCTTAGTGTTGTCATGGAGGCTTCTGCATGTACATTACAGTCGCTTTTTAGATAAATACATGACAGCTGTTTTCTCTGCAGCAGGTGGTTCACATATAAGACACATGCAATAATTAGACCTTCTGCTTTAGATTTTGTGGTGATTGATTCCGTCTGGAGATTTTAGGATACAAACTAATTTTGCTGGTTTCAAGTGATGCTGATTCCACATTCTGTAATGCCCAAGGTACTAAATATTATTTTTGCAGTTTTTAACCTTGTAATTTTATATAAATAACTTGGGGGGTGAAAAACAAGTAAAAAGGGGAAAAATGCAGAGTTGAGTAGCTTTTGCAAATAAATTGCATTGCATCGCATCAACACTGTTGGTTATGAAATAAATATCAGACCTGTAAAATGTGTTCACTGCGATGGAATGGCGTCCCGTCCAGGGTGTACCCCGCCTCACGCTCGTTGGCTGCTGGGATAGGCTCCAGCACCCCCGCAACCCCGTTAGGGACAAAGCGGTAGATGATGGATAGATGGATGGAAAATGTGTTCAAACATCAATAGAAATAAATTGGAAGAAACATCGAAGCATTAACCAATGGAGGTCTAAATTCAGAGCTGCACTCCAAAGAAAAACTGGAATGACCAGATCCCAAGCGGAACTTGCTCGAGATGATGGACGTGTCTGACCTCCATGTGTCTATGTACTCAGTACAACATCTACAACATCTATTACTAAGATGATCAACTTTCTTCCATGTCCTCTCAGACATGGATCAGGACATCTGTCAAACCTCACAGTCTGTGGTGTAATGTGGTGGTGGATAAAGGAATCTGCCATGCTGTCCCGGAAATCCTCAATCGGATTCAGGTCAGGTGAACAGGTGGGCCAGTTGGTAGGATCAGTGCCTTCGTCATGAGGAAACTGCTGACACACACACATGAGGTTGAGCATTCTCATGCAACAAAGGGAACCCAGGCCTCACTGCTACAGCAACCCTCACCCAGTCAGAAAATATGAAGATAGGGAAATAGTTTGTCACCATCACCTGCATTATATCTATTTTTGTTATTTTGAGTGCTTTTGTTTGTAATTAGTATAACTAGATTTTGTTTTTGTGGGTTTTTTTTTTATAAGCTTAATTTATTGAAGCTGCTCTCTCTTTTGTTAGCATGTTTAGGATGCCTGTTTTGGTGTTTTTGTACTGTGTTTCATACCTCAGGGATTCGGCTATCTCAGTTTATGTTTGACAAACATTTGTTATAATATTGTTGATTTGGGCAGCTGCAAAACCCAACTCCTGTGATCAAGGACCACTTGATTGTGTACATTTACCCTCCATCCATCCATCCATTCATTTTCTACCGCTTATTCCCTGAACGGTATTACAGGGGGGCTGACATCGGGCGAGAGATGGGGTACACCCTGGACAGGTCGCCAGTCCATCACATGGCCAACACAGAGAAGCAAACAACCATGAACACACACTCTTTTTCCTATGGGCAATGTCGAGTCTCTATTTAGCCTATCCCCAAGGTGCATGTCTTTGGACTGTGAGAGGAAGCCAAAGGACGCAGAGAGAACCCACACTGACACGGGGAGAACATGCTAACTCCACACAGAAAGGTCCTGGTTAGACCCCCACCCCAGCCGAGGCTCAAACCAGCAACCTTCTTGCTGTGAGGCCACAGTGCTAACCAACTGCACCACTGTGCACCCCCTCCCTTCCTCTGTGGAATCGATAAATTCATTTTCACCATTTACCACTGCACATTTCTACAAAAAAGAAGAAAAAGCTAAAAAGAATCCCGTACCATTGCAAACATTAAACCAATAAAATGATTATTTCTACCTTTGTCTTGCTGACATTGCTGGTTAGCTTCCCTTTTTTGCACTGTTGCTCATATTAGTACATAGGTTTGTCATCTTGTGTGTTGATTTGCTAAAATGTTTTTTTTCAGCCATCAGATTTATTTCTGTTATTTGGAATAATAGCTTCAGTGTAGCTGATGGAAGACTTGTTGAGGTCCTGCTGGCATGCGGTAGTTTTAATGAGCAGAATAATGCATAAACTTGTCAAGTAGAAGGGATTGCCTACAGTGGGATGGCTCTCTGAGAGGTGAAGAGTTTTTTTCAGGCTTTTTTGCAGACTTTGATGTTGTAGCACAGCAGAGGGCAGCTATTGTTAGGAGTTCAAATGAGAAGCAATGTTTTTGTTCTTTGTTTGAATTTTAATAGATGATGGTGGGGACTGTTGGCAGTTCTTTTGTTTTATATGCATCATGACACTTTGTCAGTATGTGTGTGTGTGTTTGTTGTTTTTTATTTTTTCTCCTAAATTCACTTTAAATAGTTTTAAGGACAGCATCCGTCACTGGTGCAGAAGTTCAGAGATTTGAAATACTAGACTTTTTTGTGTGTGTATTCTCATTAAAGCTTTGGTATTAGTGATTTTTAAATAACCATTTAGTTATTAACACAATATTTAAGTTTGTTTAAAAATATAGAATGAAATCAAATAGCCAGACTTCCACTCTGTTGTTGCCTTTTTTGATAAAATGAAGATGTAACTAGTTAAATAAATCACTGAATTCTTGCACATTTGAAAACATTAAGAAAACTTCTCTATTGTGTTATTGATTTAAGGTACGGAATTGATTGGTTGCACAGATTTAAAAAAGAAATCACTTCAGTAGTTTTTTTAAGCACTCGTGTCTTTTAAGACAAGTGTTTTAAGAAAGAGATCATCCCAGAAGGAGATTGTTCACTGACAAATAAACACGAGTTAAAAATAATCCCTCTTTTTTTATTTTCAGCTTGGTGTCATGGCACAATCAGTGCATCTGTGTGTGCAGTGTGTGTACATTGATGGGAGGTTAAACTCTACTTTAAACTCTTCCTCGTTGTCTATTAGCAGCACTGACAGCTTAGCCAGCACATTCTGTCTCTGCCCTTTGCCTGTAATAACCTCCTGTGTTACAGCCAGCCTCCACCCAGTATCAGACTATATTGTTAGGTGATTGGAACTGGGCAAGCATGAAATGGAAGTCACGTTAATATTGATCCAAATGTTTAACGGGGTGTTTTACCTCCGGGTGTCCTTGCTGTCTCATTTTAGGTGAACAGTTTCTCTCCGTGCTGATTGCACCAGGCGGAGATAACTTTAACAGACGCAGCCTCGTGATGTGAAATTAACCTTCTATGGCTTTATAATCATGGGCATTAAAGTGTGACAGATTACATCATGGTATTTGCAAACATGCATGGTCAGACATTTGAACAGAGCATCTAAGAAAGTACATGATATGCACACATTGTTGATATTTGGGTCCAGATGTTAGAATTATTATGCACTGTTCTTACTGTCTTTAGGAAAAAAGAATAAGGTTGTTGTAACCTTTAGCAACAAAGTTTATATGCACAGTACATCCCAGGATATGAAAAAAATATACAGAGGAAGCGTCTGCACTGTGTAAACTATCTACATCAAAGTTCTAATGTTTATTTTTACTAACCTAAAACACATACGGATGGTTTGCATCACAGGAAGTATAAAGTTGTCATTTTTTCCCCCTCATTTCATCTTTCAGAGTAAATAAAAGAGAAGAGACACTGGGCAGAATCACATCGCCCCTTCTGTAACTTCTGTAACATGATCCCATGAACAGAACTCATTCTCTGCATGTGGAATGTGTGGGAGTGCAGGGTCTGAAAGAGAGTCTGAGAAATGGAAGATATGAAGCTTATATTTTACGGATGACGTGATGAGCACAGAAATCTGTTGAAAATAATTGTGTTCTGTTATTGTAGTAAATGAGCTATGGAAACATGGCAAGTATGCAAATACCTGCTTATTATATAGATATGACAGAAGGACACGTTAAAATGTAAAGTAATCAGGTTTTAAAAAGCATTACTGAATTCATTTTTAGATAGTTTAGCATATGCATCCATTCATCTGCTACTCATTGTATCTTCTTTGTGTGTTTGCTAATACCATGGTAAAATTTTAGCTTGCTTTTGTAGATGCAACAACAAAATGTTTTTATTTTGCCTGTTCATAGAGGTGTTCTTGAGTCTGCTCACCCACCATTTTGTTCATATAGAAATGGTTGTTTCTATGTTCCACTATTAAATACATGTTTGAGTGGAAAAATAGTGAAAATTTAATGTCACACTGTTTAAAATTTTTCCAACTTCTTTTTTAAAAACATTTTTAAAGTGTGTCACTTGTATAATTATACAAGTATAAAATATAAAATTGCAAGTAAATGCTAAAGAATGTAATAGTCCTGCTTCAAGCTCTTTGTAGATACCCTGGAAGGACCTGTGCATCCCCACTGACCCAGTGATGCTCAGAGGGAGCCTTTTTTGGTGACAGACAACAAGTCTTTCTCAGCATCGAATGAGGTCACAAATGCTCTACAAAGCACTTTACAGATCGTAATTAGTGCACTTTTTGACTGTTTCAGCTCAGTGACTGAACAAGATGAGCCAGGAGGTTGGTGATTGGTGACTTCTCTTGGCACAGTTTCTGAAGAGCTTTAAAGAAAGCATGAAATAAACATACTGTCACTATGAGCAGTGAATGATTGAAGCTTTTCTGTTACTGCTGAAAAGATTTTTAAACTATTTAAATGTTTTTTTACAGCTTAAGCATGAATTTGAACCAGTTTTGTTTTGTGATTCTATATTTATTATAACACCATATTATCATACCACTGAGTCAATCAAAGACCATTACAATTTTTCAAAATTGTTTAGCTAGCATCGTTGTAAATTTGAGTTTATATAAATCAAACGACCATTTTCTTGTACCTCTGATAGTGTCTGGGGGTTGACACAGCTATATCAGCCCTGACTTGACACACACCTTGCAGCAAGCTCTGTAAGAGTGACAAATGGCGACTCTTTTCACAGCAGCGCTTTAGTACAACAGTACCTCTGAGCCAAAGGGTCATCATTCATGAAGAGGCCACTCTTCATGTCAACACATTGTCCTTTTCGTCATAGCTCTTCATTTAGAAAAGAAGAAAAAATGACCATATTACATTTTGTGAAACCAAATTTGTCTCATGGTTAAAACTTACTTCAGTTCTTTGCATTGTAGCTCTTTACCCACTCAACAAATTTAAAACTTTTTTTTATTTTAAAAGCACTCGCATCACTTCATGTTGTTCATTTTCATGTTGAAATAAGCACAGTTTATTTGGTCTCTGTCCAGAATTAGCAATCAGATCTTTGTCCTGTTTGCTGAGTTTATTCTCTTTCGCTTGCAGCATAATGATGACTTATAGCATTACAGTTTTAAGTTTCACTCTTTGCTTTGATTTCTGACCACTGGCTGGCTTTTGCCTTTAACATTGCACAGAATTCAGTTTGAAACGCTCAAATTTTTTCTCCTCGCCTGATGAAAGCACACCAGATATGAGGCAGAGCAGGAAGCAGGTTTTTTTTCTCAGTAGCTGTGTTGACAACAGTCAGTGTGACCTCTTCAAGACAAGGTACATGTTCCTCAGGGGAGGGAGAGGTGAATGAAGAACGGTGCTGAAAGAAAACATGTCAGACGGGTGTCAGCCACCTCCCATACCTTGATATGTGTTCTTCCTTTTGCACACATTTCTTTTCTGGTTGTTTCCTACACTGGATTTCAAAAAAAACAAATTCATTTAACTGTTTTGAGCAGCTGTGCAGCAGAGATTGACTGATACATCTGTTGTGGGACCTCTTTGTTTTCCAGAAAGTATGAATGGTTCTTTCAATGAATATGTTCCACTGTAGCCATATGATGAAACCCTCCCATAAGCAGCCTCCTAATTGTGCTGTCTGTTCATTCTCACTCTTGTCAAATCTTCAGCAACGACAAACGATGTCTCTAATCTAGTATGAACTTGAAATGAATCCTCCGACTTAGCTGTTGGTCTTTTAAGATGCATACCATATTTCTTTGTTGACCTTGTCTAAAAATGAAAGCTGCAACATCTCTTATTTTCAGCAACTCTAAATGTCTTCAGTGAACAGATGTGTACAGAACCCTGACATTCTTTCATATGCTGTGGCAAGGATAATAATGTGCATCTCACATCAGGATAATTTTGCATATCATCATATATTTCATGCTGATATCTACTTATTGCTGAGTTTTTTTCTCTCTTTTTATCTTAGTGGATTAGACATTTTTTAAAAAGTATAAAAGCAGAACTTAAATGAAGAATGAAAGGAAATGTTTGGGTAATTATTTACTCAGGCTGTACACATGTAATCTGGTAAATAACTTATTGTTATGCTTGGATGCTATTGCATTTTTTAGCAATAAAATGTTTGTAAACTTTTTTTTTTTTAAATATATCATGCAGTAGCAAAGAACCTATACTGTAACACTGTTTAGATCATAAATGAGACAACTTATGATATATAAACCCTAAATAGTTTATATATTAAGTATTGTATTGTCCAAGATGTTACCATCCATTGCTAAACCTCTGCTGCAAAAATATTTCTGCAGTTCTGGTAATGCTAACAGGTGTCGAATTATTGAATAAACACCTAAAAACTGTTTTGTTTTCCAATGATTGTTAAATAGGCAATAAGTTTTAATAAGCTTGTAAATGCTTAAGCCTGTGGCTAGGCTCACATTAACACACCTACTTCTGTTTCAGACATAAATAACACAAATATTTATTCATTTTTAGGGCAAAACAAAATAATAAAATGGTTTTAAATTAAAGTGTCTTCTTTAAACAATTCTGGGGGAAAACTGACTCATGGAAAAGCCTGTTATTTAGAAATGCTGTTCGTTTTAGAGAGAATGCCACAACATTAAGTGATATCTCTGAACATGTGGTTTGACAGGCTTAAAGGAGGACGAGTTGGTCAAGGCTAAGACAGTCTTCCGGAGCCCAACTGTGGCCAGTCAGAACCCTGAGACAGAACTGATACTGGATGCAGATGACGAAACTGTCAGCCTACTACAGGAGAAGGAGATGGACAACCTGGGTGGTACGTCATTACACCAACATTTTATTTCAACTGCCATTCAACATCACATTTACAGTATTAACATCTTCCATTGAATCTGCTTGTAGTCTCGTGAGTGGCAAACTTGTATCTGTGTGTGGGTTAATTTATTGTTCAATATAGTACGGTAGTCACACTCCTTGATTCATTTTCTATACCACTTAGTCCAGTTCAAGGTTGTAGGGGAAACCAGAACCAATCCCAGCATTTAGCAGGCGAGCGGCAGGGTTCCCCTGAAATCCCCAGAATTCAGTAAAATTCTGAAGAAATACTGCTTTTTTATTCATAATCTATTAGAATAATATACTTACAGATTGTGTAAATTGGTGAGGTACTGCTGATACTGTAGATCTACAGTACCACTGTGTCATCGTTCAGATCTGGACCACCTTGCTGAATTTTGGCAGATCTGGTTTGATGTGATGTCTTTATTTTCACAGCTCAGTATTTTTCTGTTTTGTTTATCCCCAGAGGCGGGTCTTCTCAGGTTTAACTCACACCCAAGTAATAAAAAATCCAGATTGTCCCAACTGATAATATTTATAAGATCATTTGATTGATTATGCTTCACTGTGCATTTTGATCATTGTCAGGCTGTGAGTGTGAGCCAACTTTTATTTACTTTTTAAATGACAGCAATGACGTCAAAAGGTAAGTTATTTTACTTTAAATGATGTCTACTGTAGAACATTAAATCCAAATCCTGACATAGCATCTCACGTATTTAGATAATGGAACCCAAAAACATTCTGGTAATGGCCTAAAGTGTTTTAATTATTATTTTTTATATCTGAAAACAATCCATGTTTTCCATTAACATATGAATAAAGCAGTTTTGAAGTACCAGTGTCTGTTTCTCTGTGAAAATTAAACATAATTTGTCTTTTTTTTTATCATCTCTCATCATTATTGCATATTTATGTTTCATCATGATTAGATCACTACTCTAATATTCCACTTACATTTTTATTCAATAAGTATAATATATTATTAATAATATGCTAACTGGATTAAGCTAAAAATGTCTCTAAGATACGGGCTTTCACAATATACAGGACAGTGAGATATTTGTTCTGGAACAAAAATTGTGATACAACAGACACTACCTGGACAAAAAAAAGTCGCCATAAAAGAAAAAGGTCACACACTAATAGTTTGTTGAACCACCTTTCTCTTTTCCGCATTATCTTTGGCATTATTTTGACGTTTCAACATTTTCAAAAGATTTATTTCCATCCAGTGTTGCAAGAATTTTTCACCAGTCAGGTAGTGATATGACCACTTTTCAAAACCAGCGTATCCCAATGATTCTCAATGGGTTTGAGGTCTTGACTATGGTGGCCAATCCATGTATGAAAATGTCTCATGCTCGCTTAACCACTCTTTCATAATTTGAGCCAGATGAATCCCGGCATTGTCGTGTTTGAATATGCTTAGAAATGTTGCTGGAATAACCTGCTCATTCACTATTCTTGGGTACCTCATTCTTTGGACAGGCATAGCTGAACCTGCAGCAAATTCAGATCATAGACTGCCCTGCTTATACTGAAGGAATTATGCATGATAGCTAGGTCACTTCATTTGCCTCTTCTCTTAACTCGGATGGTCCCATCACTATGGAATAGGGTAAATCTTCGTGCTCTCTTGCAAATTGAAGCTTTTTTCTCTGGTTTGCCTCACTGATTAATGGTGTTCTTATGGCTACACAACTGTTTGTTTTTCAGTCCCCTGAGCTCACTTTGCATTGTACTCATGGAAATCCTCTTACTTTTCCCATTAAAAATAACCCTAAGTTTTACTGGTGATTTTTTATTTTTTTTTATTTTTGTGTTTTTAAACATTTGATTTTACCAAACATGTTTATCAATCGTCATAAAAAAATGTTCTTGTACCACATTTCATCCTTAAAGTTGAGAGATTCCCACTTCCCCACTTCTTTTAATAATGCAGTTTTTAAGGAGTGGGACAACTATTGACCCAAGTCAGGTCATGTCAGCAACATCTTTAGATTGCAGTGTATGAAACAAGTTTACCTAAAAATCTAGATTGCCATATGTTTGTTTCATAGTCAAATTACCCACTTATCATGGCTTAGCAAGCTCAGAGTGAACCAGGGCGCTGCTGAGCAGCGAAATCCCCTTTTAGATTCCAAGGATGAATCTCAGAGGAGACTAACCCCTCCTTTTTGTCCCAGAGCCAGCAGGCAACCAAACGCTTCATGTCTGTCAGATGAAACCTTCACTGGCCAATGTAAAGAGCGAGCTCACAGACTTATTTTCAAACAGAAGGTTTTCTCCTGAGAGATCTATTAATAACCTTACAAAACAGAAACGCTGAGTTGGATATTTGCAATACATTTATGTGTGAAGGGAACTAAATTTTGAAGGCAGATAAATGCTGTTTTTTTTTGTATATGTAAAATTGTGGTTTTGTTTGCATTTAGGGATCTCCCTCGCACTGTAATATTCAGGCTGTCTTTAGCAGTGGCCGTGTTGGTCCTGTATATAATCTCAGGCATGAATAACCTTAATGGGAGATCTGGGAGTAGATCTTTGTTAACAAAAGCACTCCTCTTGCCAGCCGCTAGTTGAGTTCCTGCTGATGCTGCCAAAGGGGCGGCACCGGCACTCATGGGCTCAGGCAGTTGTGGTTACTGAGCCTATCATTAGTTTTGCTCCCCCACAAACACAGGAAATGCTGTATATGTTTGTGTTGGCATTATTTTTTTTCTATGTACATATTTTAGCCGTAAGGTAAAATGGAAAGCGTGTAAGTAGGGAGAGTAAAGGAGTCTGAATCTCATGGATTCTTTAGTCTATAAGCCAGCAAACCGAAAGCATGTCAATACTCAAAAATGTGGTTTAACAGCCACAACCATTTCTTGTTTTACTCTGGCCCATTTGTATCCATTATAAGTTACTACTGAGAATATAGATTTCTTGAGTAGTGACATGCATATAAAACCAGCATTACATTTATAAACATGGTGCTATGAAGATGCAATAGGGATGAGTTTTTCCTATTTTTGTATGTTTAGAATTGAAATGTTTGCAATTATTTTGATAAATGTATGTTTCTAAATCAGCATCAGTATGATACTGTTTGGGTACAGTAAGCTTCTTCTCTGAATGTAAAGTATAACAGCACTAATCACTGCAGTCCAATAGAATGTGGGCTTAATGAACCCATTCCCTCTGTAGTAGCCTACTCCCAAACTCCCACCCCACTGAAATGAGACTTTTCATCACTTCATTAAATTGGCCTGTCATTTGAGAAATATTTGCATTTTCATTAAAGGAAAGAATCAACAGTGGGAAATTCCATGTTTTATCCTGTTCACCACTCATCCTGTGTAACTTGCTCTTAATTTCATTATTCCCATGTAAACATTTTAATGCCATACAGCCTAATTATGGAAGAATCCCTGAGGGGATTACAGCCTAATCCTCTTCCTGCCCATGTGCACTAGATCCTTAATGCTTCTAGCTGCACTGTTTTTTACTCCATGCAGTCTTTCAGGAATAAATACAGTATTTCACCTCTAAAATACTTATTTTTTGTAGAGACATTAGATCGTTTATGGGCTGGAGCAAACATAAAAATAACTCATTTTTACTGATACAAAATTTATTTTTATTTTTTTTTAAGGAGCCATAAATACTCAAATCAATTCAAATTTATATGAATAGGCTAATATTATCTATAACTGTTAGGCCATTTTAATTTTAAGTGAATGTCCCTTACTGATTGTTATTATAGGCTAAATGCAAAATAAATAAATAAAATAAAAACACGCCAAGGTTATTGGTCATTTATAAGAGACTTGTAAGCAACGTGTATTAGGCTGATAACATCAGCAGATAGGATCATCGTTAATGGATCCGAGCTACGCGGAGGGAAAAAGGGAGATGCTTTAACAGTGCAGCAGCAAGAGCGATGAAGGGGCGCTCTGGGAGTTCAGACCGAAATCCACTTGTATTCCTGTAACACTATCGGGCTATAATTGGCTGAGGAACGCAGATTAAGATTGATGAGACATTAAAGTGGCTCTTTGGAGTTTAAGGGATCGATAAATATCCCGATTTTGTGAGCTTTCTTTTGAGAGCAGACAAATCACAGTAACTGTGCTTCCACATCGACACTAATCTGGGAACATGGAGGATGAGAAGAAGGGAGGAGGCTGAAAAAAAAGATGTGCTCACTATCAGCTGACCAGGGTGACAAATATCACGTAATGGTAGGATTTGGGGACTAGAAAACTAGCTAATTTGATGTTACTAAAATGAAGCAAAATGTTCGCACTTTATCTATTTTTCAGGTGAGTGTGTTTTTTAACGCAACCTTGAAAAATAAATGCATATAATATTTCAGGTCTTGTGTGACAATGTGCTTAAAAATTACATTTAACTTAGAAACGCTTGTTTTCTCAGTGAAGAGGTTTTTTTTTTCTTAAACAGATATTGAAAACTTTATTTTACTACTATTAAATCACCTTTGATTTAATCGTGGCTGACTTTTACCTCTGCAGACAAATTATTCATATTTTGTGTTACCTTTAGTGGCCTGAATATTGAAAGGTTGTAGCTTAAGTGAGGAGAATAATAGTTTATTCTATGAGCTTGTAACGATCCAACTTTGACTACAAAAAAATGTTTTTTTAAAGATCATCCTATGTTTACAGTTCAACACCACCAGCAGCTGCTTACACGCAGGCCGCTGAGAATGTATCTGCATTTCCCGCCCTCATCTTTTTCTCAGAATTATTATCTGCAATGCTTCATTTCATAGAAATACCACGATAATCTTTTCAGCATGTTGTTAATACACGTGGCGGCCCCCTTCTACCCTCTGCAGGCCCAGTGGTCCTGAGCAGCTCGGCCCAGCTTGTCGCCCCTGTCCTGGTCGCCCGGGGAACTCTGTCCATCACCACATCTGAAATCTACTTTGAGGTAGACGAAGATGACCCAGTCTTCAAAAGGGCCAACCCGAAGGTAAATAACCTGCAAGAAAACGTGTAACTCAAGTTTAAAGCGGACTGCTTGGTTTCTAGCATGTTTTAATGTTTGCTGTGTTTTGCTGCAGAATGTCGGTCAAACTTTTAGACCCCCCGGTGTAAACAAGAATGTAGGATTTGTGCACATTTATAAGCATGTCTTTTCTCCTTGGCTTATTTTTTCCTCCCCATTTTGTCGACCGATTATTCCATTTGCAATATTTTGTCATTTTGGAAAAATTACAATTTTATCATGTCAGTAGCCTCCGCGGGTCAACCTTCAAATGCGCTGTAAAAAACAAACAAACACCATTGCAACAAGTAGATTGCCTGCTGCGTTTATACTGAGACAAATTAAGTGCATAAAGAAGATGGATTTTTTTATTTAACTATAAAAAATCCAAACTGTTTTCAGGGCTGCCGCTTTGTGTAAATATTGTGAAAGCCGTTTCTCCCCTTATGGAGTCAAACCAGAACACCTCAACATGATCGATTCTGTATAGCTGCGATGCATTACAGCTACTTTTCTTTATTTTAAAAATGAACATTTAATAAAATCATAGGGGGACAGAGGCATAAACCAGCTCGTTTTATTTTCTCTTTAAATTAGATCAAAGACAGAAAAAAAATCAGATCACAGATGTTTATAATCCAGTGTATTTCAAGTGCATTTTTTCCAATTAAATTTTAATATTTATATATATATATATTTATATACTATATATACTTTTTCATTTTTGTTTTTAATCATGTAGGCCTAAGCATGGTAAAATAAAAAAACTGAAAAAATTCTTGTAATTTAAATATTAATTCAAGTAAACTTAAGGAATGTTTCAGATGTAACAAATGCTTTAGCCTACGCCTACCATCAAAATGTAAACTTAGAAAAAATAGAAATGTCCATTAAAACAGGTGTGTCAGACTACCACTGATGCAAGTATAAATTAATAACGTTTCTACAAGTTAAAGAAAAACTTCAGAAGTAGATTTAAACAGGTGGATCCTATTTACGTGTCACAGAACAACATTCACAATATCAGACCACTTGAATCACAATCTATGAATGTATTTACAGTATAAAATGTACAGATATGTTTTATTGTTTGTTTTTTCTTTTTTTTTCAAGGTGTTGAGCTTCATTTAAAAGCATTTGCAGAAGGTTGCTACTAAGTAAACTGCGTGGCACAAAGAGTAAAGAAACTGCTGCTGGTGTGACCTCTTAATTGTTACCAGTGACTTGCTTTCTGAATAGCCTGTTTTCACCAGAAAAAGGTGCATGAGGATATTTGTCATTTAAATTGTTATTATTAAAAAGAGGGAGAAAACGAGGGGAAAACAGACTAGGCCTGAAATGATATTCAACAAGAGAGGCCAGTCACATTTCACAAGACTTTGCAAATTGGTTGGTGATATTCTCTGTCCATTCTTTAGGACGTCAGGCCTCTGACCTTAAGACAAAGTGAACCAGCTTTTTTTTTCTTTACCTCAGAGTTTCTCCAAGCTTTTTGGGTTGGTTAGTATTTCTCTTGCCAGTCGCCAAGTCTGTTTAGCTGCATTTTCTAGAGCAGAGTGAGGCTTTCCTTGAAACAGGTCTAAATTAGGAAGGAAATAATGCGGACACCTCCTACACTGCAAACATGAAATAAGCTGCAATAGTATTCCGTTGAGCCGATCGCCGAGGCAGTTCTCATCCCAGTCCGACTCCCTTGGATGTTTTTCACACTCGTAGGAAACCAAAGTTTTCATGTGATAGTTGTTCAGAGGTTGTCCAGGGAGTTCAAGGTGACGGTCTCGTAACGCTTTGAGGACTGACAAACATTTCTTCCTGCATCCACCCAGGAGCAGCCGGTTCTCGGCCTCTGCGAACTGCAAGACCCAGGCGTCGCTCTCCGCTGAGCTCTGCTTTCCGTTCAGGGAGTAGCACTCTTTGGATAAAAGATTGAAACCCTCTGCTTTTACTTCTGCAACTCTGTTCGGTCCCGGCCAAGGGATATGAGGCAGAGGCCAGTGCGCAGCGCTTCGTGGCCATATACCAGTGCACTTGAAAGCCGGAGTGATTTGCACCACATATCTGTCTCTAATGCGCAACTTCACTTCACTTGTGTCAGCGACCATTTTGACAACATCTCTGTAGCTGCATTTATCTACTGCCTGCGCCACCAGCGTCTGAAATCTCGACCGAATCTTGCGCGCCGAGAGGTAACCGGAGGCTGTGATGAATTCAACCCAAAGAGACATGCTTCTTTTGCGACCGTCGCTGAGCTTGAGGACGGCGCAGCCTGGGAGAGACCCATCATCTACAAAGTTGAATACTCCCATTTGATTCAGATAGAGCACGACCTCAAACTCGGTGGGTGAAATGACCTCCAGTCCCTCGAAACGATTATCCATCTCACTTAGGGAGCTGATGAAGCGGGGCTCCTGCACCTCCACCTCCTTCAGGACATCCGAAACCACCTTGCACACTTCTCGGATGGTCTTGGAGATGGCTGCCTTCCGAGACTGGCATTTTTCGTTGTAATATTTGTTGAGGTGATACACCAACTTTGCCTGGGCGGCTATCATATTAGGGCAGAGATCCGGGTTGTACACCGGAGTCTCGCAATAAGCCGAGGGATCCAACGCGGCTGTTTGTACGGGAGCCAATTTTAGAGAAGAAGTGAAGCTATTTAAACAGAAAAAAGTCTAATTTTAAAATAAAGATGTGCTCAGAGCACATGCATAACAATCATCAGTCACAGCGTCTGTGCCGTAAATTGCATCGAAGTGCTCAGCGCAAGCCAGAAACGATCCGGATTGTGTGATTAAAAGTCCATTTGCACCTCTTCAGCTGCTAAAATGTTCTTGTTCTGTCTTTTTTCCTTTCTGCTCTGATAGCTGTGCCAGTTTGGTGTCGGCGTAATTGCGCAGAGTGGAGAGTGTCCTCCTGACGCAGACGCCCGGTTGCTGTGTTTTACAACAGTGAAACACACACACTCTATTATAAGGGAGGAGTTGAAACCAAGATGTCCAATCGGTGTCCAATGCGTCACCGCAGTTTATCGAAAACAAATTCATCCCGGGTGTTATATACAGGGAAAAAGTGCAGGTACTGCTAGTAAATGTCGAGGAGCAGAAGTCCATTCCCGCGTTTGGACCGAAGGGAGAGAAAAAAAAACTTCGTAGGCCTTTTGTATTTTTCCGTTTTTAAAAATATATTTGTACTTTTTCGTTTTTCTCCAATTTCACAATCTTTTTATTTCATCTGGTGTATTAAACATTATAGATTTAGAATTATTTAGAATGTTCCTACGCCTGGAGACTTAATAATAAATTTGACATTTTATTTAAACAGATTTTCTGCAGGAGCCGAAACATCAGTGATGTTTTCTAATACTTCCATCTATTTTCTATGTTATATTGTTCAACAACAGAACAGAAGTTGTTCATATTTCACTGTATTTTTCTCGTTTAGTGAAAATGACTGAACAGTCTGAGGTCGCGGGTTGATTTCCAAAAGATAATGATAAATCCTGGTGGTAATGATCTGCATTAATTCCATCTTTTAGCAGGCTGTGGATCAGCGTTTTAAACAAATATTCTGCAGCTCAGAAAAAAATATCAAAACTGTAATAACCTTCGGTGTAGACTTTTTAAAAAATGTTGTTTGTAAATTTTGAAGTTATTTGATGTAATAATTAATTCATGTGGAATAATTAGCATTCAGTTTAAAAAAAATCAATATAAATGTCTTCAAATAACTATTTTAGTGTAGCTGCTACAGACAGAGGATTTTATTAATATATTTAAAAGTATTTTTTATATAATATATTAATATTTATATTCTATTCACTATATTCACAATGAAAACTTTAACAGAAAATAAAACATAAAATTGTACGATTATAATTTTAAATAATTATTCATTTTACTCTTGCAAATTGCATAGTTGACCATTTTTATCCTAAATCCTTATCATTCATAAGAGGTATTACCCACACTCATTTACCTTTTTCCTTGCCAGTAGCTACACCACCTTACAATCTTCACCAAGAGGATTTGCAAACAATAATGCCGCACAGATCAGTTAACACTAAGGCATTTACACTCATCTCTGCCCTATTAGAGCTGTATATGACCAGACATTATGAGGGCAAAGCAGGCTGCTCAGCTCCAGCTCTCACCACACGAATGCTTCTGCGGGGGGTAGCAGTGAGGGAAAGACCTTGGTAGATAGGTGACTCCCATTATCATCACATCCTGTCATGAAGACAGTGCAAGCAGCTTGACAAGTATTGGTGATAATTTTACACTGTTACCAGGTATTTGAGGTATGACATATAATTACATAAAATAACACTCACACACACACACACACACACACACACATATATATATATATATATATATATATATATATATATATATATATGTATATATATCTATCGACCAGCGTGTGTGTGTGTGTGTATAGATAGATAGAGAGAGGG
>JBAMIG010000009.1:8611347-8640704 GCA_037177335.1 Kiunga ballochi | reverse complement strand
GTCATCATCATCAGCTCTAATAAAAGCTACTTTTGCGTTGTAACACCTGGAAACGTGTCACACACACACACACACACTGCCTCACATACAACCAACCTTCTCTTTCTCTTCTGTTTGCCTCGAGGCAATGAACTAATTTCAGGTTCCATAATTGCGGTGTGTTGTACACCTGTCTGCTATTAATTCTCCCCTGTCTCTTATTTTTTTTCTTAATGAGATATTATTGTAATTATTGTCATTATGCTGTTTTTCATAATTAACTTGATGGATGTTGTTGTTATGGAACTATTTATTCTCTATAATTAGTGTTGGTAACTTTTATAGCCACCAATAATACTTTGGTAGCGGCTGAATTCCATCCTTCATTCACTCATCATCTGACCTCAGAGTTCCCGCTTTGAGCAGTTTGTCCTGGATAAGAACAGAGGAACTGAGCAGCCTGGTCACCACTGAATGGGACCCTGCTTGTAGCCATTTTAAGACTATTACAACAGTGAAAGGCCTTGCTATGTGCAGTGCTGGGCTTTGTTTCAGCCTGTCAAATGCACCCTGTGAAAATCAAATAGCGCTTTTCCTTAAAAGGTGAAAAAAGGTTTTGCCCACACTCCCATTTTGAAAAATCTGCTTGTTTTGAAAAGGGACAAAGACTTGCTTGAATCTTATTGTCAGGGAAGCAAACTACTCAAAGGAATGTTAAAGAAAATCTCAGCTGAATGAATAACTTTGGATCTTTTTTCTAAGTGATTTTCAATCCAATTAGGACTTTAACAAGGGTCATGCACAGGGACTTCACGCTGCAAGTTGGTTTCTTTAAGAGTCTGACCAGGGTATGGAGCTGAATCTCCTGAAGGTCTGGGCTGAAGGTTGGTTTCTTTAATGTGCAGTGAGGGGTCTTGTGCCCTGATGAGTTTTTGAAACTGTTTGGGTAGCACAGTTGTTCTTTTTGTAGGTCACAGGATAATCTGACACTATAAATGCAATGGTATCTCAGGTGGTAGCATTTACCAGATGCTTGCCCCCTTCTTACAATTTGTACTTATGTTGTTTTGTGTTTTAACACAGTATAATTTTACAGATTAAATTTAAGTAAGAACTATGCTGGTCCCTCTGCAGGTGTTACTGTTCTTACACTTTGTTTTAGGGATACTATAAAACTGTGTCTTTTTTAAAACTAGAATGTAGCATCGATGCACAAAGCCTATATGGGACTTTAAGGCCATCTAAGCAGATCTTTAATCTCGCGCTATGACAAGAGTAAGTGGGTAAGAGGAAGTGGACTTGTGAAGCCTTTGTGGGTTAATGCACATGCTGCTGGCTTTGAGCATCTGACAGCCATTTAACTCCACACAACCTGCTTCTCAAGTGCTATCGTTTGGCACTCTTGAATCTTTTTAAGAGCCATAATTATAATGCATGCACCCTTTGCATTTCTTTGAAGAGGCAGCGAGTGAGGAAAACAAACCCTAGTTGCATATCAATGTTGTGTATATAACACAGGTCTACAATGTACATATATATTATATATATATTATGTGTTTGTAAATAAATGACAATGTGAAATTTGTATATTAGTAAAGGTTTTCCTTCATTCTCAGCATGTGTTCATTGTAAGACAGTGGAAATATACACTTTTAAGAAAAATTCAATAAATTGCCATTCTTTGATGTATAGAGACAACTTGTGAATTGTGAACCATATTCATTGATTTTCAAAGACTAAGAAGAAAGGGTGAGCATAATACTTAATAGGTGCTTTAGTAATTTCTGAGTTTTCATAGCTTAATCCGTTCTGAAAAGCTCAGGAGAAGAAAGGCTGCAAATGGCCCTCAGTATTAATTTGATGTGACTTCTGTACAATAAGGGCTCTGGATCCCAGAAGCCCATTTTAAGGCATACTTTCTTTCATCATTCTCAGCCTTTGGAACTTTTGCCTAAATGTTTTATAAACTAAAGCAGTAAGCCTCTTTGGTATTCTTTCTTTATAAATCCTGGTTTAAGACTATTATTTCTAGTGTTCAAGGCAGAGGAACACATGCAAACATTGAAGCTGCCTCTCTATTGTGCTAAACTCAAATCCATATGGAACATTTAGGAGAGAACCTGTATTAAAACACACATACTGACAAAGTAACAAGCTAACATTTTTTTAATAACGGTTATCTAATTTTGGAAGCAGATAAAATAGTGTTTTATTATTTTATCAACCAAAGATTAATTGATGTTTAGCTTAAACAACTATACATTTTAAAATTGTGTTTGATAAAGTATTTAGATCCTTCTTATTTCTGCTTCCCCAATAAGGCTAGAATTTTTTTGTCTTCTTTTAAAAATGGTTTTAACTTTAAAAAAAAATCTTCTTGTTGTTCTTTTCCTGGAGACGGACAAAGCAAAATAAAATGCTTGTGTTCCTTATCAAGGAGTACTACAATGATGTGCTTTATAAATATGGCATACACGTTGTGTTGTGGATGCTTTTTTACACGTTTTCTCACTGTAGATAGTTCTTGATACCTGTCCTTAATTTAACCATGTAAAGAAACAAAGAGTGACTGTTTTCTCTCGCATCTTTTGTTTGTGGAACCTAGCAAAGGACACTCTGCGTAGGTCAGTGACCCTGAAAAAACAGCTTGCATTAATATGGTCTAATCCAGTGTAATTAGTCAAATTACAGCTTGCCAGGCAGCTTGTGAGAAGCTGTTGGTTTTGGCAGGGACACGAGAAGGTCTGGAGTCCCACTGGCCAACATAGTGCCCCCCCTCCCCCCACCAAAATGTCTGCAAATCTATCTTACTGCACACAAATCCTTTTCAGTCCATTTTTCTTTTGTCTTCCATCTTTCTTCCCTGATAGAAGTGGGACTGTCTCAGCCATGTTACAATGTTTTCACCTTTCCTTGCATTGTCTTTCATACCTTCAGGCTGCAAGCCTGGCCTCTTGCCTGCCTGCTAAGATAGATCAAGACTATAGGAGGATTCATAACCCAGGCTACAAAAAGTCAGAGTAATTATATCAGTGATGCATTCCTCCTACATGCTTTTATGTGAGTCAGATGCATAAAAAATAGTGGTGCAAGTATCACAGACATGTTTAAGACACTTCCTCAAGTGGTAGGATTAGCATTGGTAAAAAGATTTAAACTATATAATTACATGAGGATAAAGTACAAATTATCTAGTGCACTCAACAGCCAGATTATCATCCAGTGCAAGCTCCGTTCAGCCCCAAGGGGTGAGCCTGGTTGACAAAAGGCTCTCATTAGCATAAATTTACAAGCCCTCTCTCTTTCTGAGAAGCTGATAAGAACCTGTTCCACCTTTCCTTTGGCCCTGAATAGCTTGTTGTGCTTTTGGCAATGACAGATAAGTCAGGGTAATTCCACTCTATGCCTGAAAAAATGATGCTCCAGATTCTGGCTGCATCCCGAAGGTGTCACCCACGATAATCTTCAAACAGCGTCCGGCAGAAAGGGGGCTGTGTGTTTTCCAGATGATATACTGCGAATGACAGAAAGAATTATATGAAAGAGGACGAATCTGTAACATATTATTAAGCAATTCACTCTGAATAACAAGGATAAAAGGGTAATGGATGAGGGTGTCATTATTACCTCGGTTCCAAGGGAAGCGCCAAAGCAAAGGTAGAAAGACAAGATTAATTGAAGACGAGTGAGGCGCTCATTGCTCATCAGGCCTTCTCGTCTAACCACTTGCTCTTTCTGTCCCTTCTCTCTTCTGTCTACTCATTCAACCTTCTCTTCTTCTCTGTCTTACTCTGAACCCCTCTTCTTCCCACATGTGACAAAAAAAAAAGAAAAAGTGGGATTGAAAGTGATGAGCTTGGCAGTTTGAGCAGCAGCCAAAAGAAGCTGGTACCCAGTCCAGGAAGATTTCAGTCATCTTAAGGATGACAAGTCCCTGAAAATGTCCCATTAAGAAGAGCTTTCTGAAAATACCCAGCACCAAATGATGGCATCCCATCTCCCAAGCTCCTTAGTGTAAGCATCCTCAATCTGTTGAGCAAGATGATGAGTTGACTACATCCTGTGTGTTTGTGGATGAGACTGTGGCTGTGAGTGGGTCACTTGACCATGCTTAGACCATACTTTATATATAAGTTGTGTTCTTTGTTTACTTGCTAAATATTGTTAGTGCACAAAATGCAACTGTCCATCCACTCACAACGATGAAACAAAATAAGAGAACGGAGAATCAAGCTAAAATATTTTTACCACGAGTAGCACCACTTTAAAAAATACTTCTACAGAGAAATAAAGGTTCTGACTATTTATTTAAGCAGGAAATGCAGGTTTATTTGTGTAGCAGATTTCATGCGCAAGACAAGTGTTTTTAAACACTAGATAACTTATACTTTAAATCCTCTAAAATGTTAAGACATATATCACTAAATATGCTTAAATGATTTAAAAATTTATGTCTTTTTGTTTGTTTTTTAGATCTGTTACATGAGTGAAGATTATTTCATTGTGCTGTTTATCATTGTGGATCATTTCTGAAACATCCCATAGGAATTATTTGTGTGTAAAAATTCCAATTTTCAACATAGATCAAATTAAGAATAACATGTTATCCAAAAATGGTTAAAATAGGGCTGCACAGCGGCACTGTTGGTTAGCGCTGTGGAAGTTTGCTGGTTCGAGCCTTGATTCCTCCCACAGTCCAAAGACATGCACCTTGGAGACTCTAAATTGCCCATAGGAGTGAGTGTGAGTGTTTATGGTTGTTTATCTATTTGTGTTGGCCCTGTGATGGACTGGCGACGTGTCCAGAGTGTACCCAGCCTTTCGCCCGATGTCAGCTGGGATCAGCTCCAGCCTGTTCAGAGAATAAGCGGTAGATAATGGTTAAAATAAAAAATAAACATCAGAACGCATTAATAAGAGAACTTGTGACTTTAAGAAGTGGCAAAACATCCTGACCTGCCTCTGATCTTTGGGTAGTGGGGGTCATCTTAGCATGATCACCTTTCTGTGAGCACCTTTCACACCATACGTTCTGCATGACGACACAGTCACTGAGCTGCTCTTTAGGTTTATTCATGAAAAGCCATATTTCCTTAGGCGAGAATACTTCACAATTGAGTTAGTTTTTACTTTTGGTATGTTTTCATTGTGTCTGTCGGTCATTATTCAGATATGACGCTTGTTTACTTCTGGCGCTCTTGGGAGTTGCTCTGCAGGATCCCATGAGATATCCCTTGTTTTATATACAGGTTTAGCAGATGGATCTGGTTGGATTGCAGTTTCTCTTTTTGTGGTGTCTATCTTTCTTCTATTTGTGTTGTTTTATTTCCCTTTCTCTTTTTCTGTTTTTTATTTCATTTAAAATAAAAAATAATTCTAATTATCAAGAGGATCTCTGTATATACATATATAGCCTACATGAAGATCTTCTTGACAAAGTAAATTTACTCAGCACAATACAGCAGCCAGACGAGCGTTCTGTCTGCTTTGATGCTGGACAAGACATGTTAAAACAAAAGATTTGGTGAAACAAAGCTTTGGTAATCTGTTTTAAACTGTGGACACTAGAAAAAAAATCTTCTCAGTTGCTTGGCTGAAATTGTATAGTCTCAGCATTTAGGATTTTTTTGTATAATTTGAATGAAAACATTGATGAGGGTGAAAGCATTTACATGTTCATATAATATGCTCCATAAAATGTATGTGAATATGTAATCATATTTACAATCTAAATATTATGTCTAATGTGCACGTTGATATGGCATCTTCTGTCCTCTCAGATATTTTTTTCAGGTAGCTTAATGTTAGACTTTCTGTGTAACCTTACTCTTATTTTGTTGCCACTTTCTTGCCAACAATTTCTTTTGTATGCTTACTTATGTTACTTATGTAACATGTACATCAATTAATTCATTCATTCATTCATTTTTTATACAGACTATTTTAATTCAGGGTCAGGGGCTGCAGCCTATCCCAACTATTAGTAGGCAAGAGGCAGGGTACACCCTGGATAGGTCTTCAGTCCATCACAAGGCCAACACAGAGAGACAAACAACCATTAACGCGCAGGAACAACGCAGAGTGACCAATCAACCTATCATGCACATGTTTGGACAGTGGTGGACAGTTGACAAGTCAAAGTACCCAGAGAGAACCAACACGTACACAGATAAAACATGCAAACTCTGCAGAGAGAAGCCACTGTGCAAACTTCCCCAGACTACGGCTATGTGTAACATGTTCATGTCTGCATAATTGCAAACTGTCATGCATCCTCCAAAAATGTTTTATTTTCCTTTACAGATTAACATACTTGTTTCGTCCATTACTTGAAATTGTCAAAATGCAATTTTGCACAATTAATAATTTTTAATAAAATGCTTTTAAGGAGAAAATGTTAGGGTTGTGTGTTAACCTAGTTTAACTCACATTTGGATTTTCGCCTATGCCAAACAGGAAAAATATTATTGAAACATGTTACATGTGATTATTTTTAGTGGTACAGCTACATTTTAAATATGGAGTCTAAGTTTCTGTTGGAAAGTTTTTATTTATTTAATTTCTCATGGCTTCCTGTTGTGTTTTAACACTAAACCTTTACTCTTTAAGAGAAGATAGCATACTAGTGAAACAGCTCCTCCCACCTGTCTTAGTCTGGCAGTGTTGACGACAGCACTGCGGGGCTCGCTAATGTGCGTGAAATACTATCTCTGACATGAATGTTATTGACAAACCTGGCTGGACATTTGGGACAGTGAACTGCCAGCATATTTAATGCATATTCATCTCCTTTATCCCACTGGTCTTGCCTTAGTACCGGAGTTGTGTCATCTTGCCACACTCCAGCTACCACCCAAATGTATAGTGACACTGATTATGCAAATCTGGATCTTGTTTTCCCCCCAATACCTGCATTAGGAGGCTGCTACATTATTAAAGCTGAGATCCGGGCTTCTCAGAGAGGAACCAAGTGGAAATCTAGGAAATGTTTTTACATATTTTTATTTCTAAACTTGACAACAATTGTTACATTAAGGAAGATCCAGATGAGAAGCATGCTTTGAAGTGGAGGCTTACATAATGGGTGTGAAATGGATGATATTTTAAATAAAAGTATGGATTTACAGTTGTGATTTCTTTGAACATGAATTTGTAAAGTTATATATGCAGGTATTTGTTTCAGTTTTTAATGTGTGAGCACTGAGAACATTGTTTGCAGTAAGAAGAATAAAAGCACCATGTCGTATTTAGTCTCAAGGGTCAAGTTTGCTTAAATTATGGCAAGTTGTATTTTCACCTTTCCTTCATGTGTTATTTTTGTGCTCAGTCTGTTTTAAATTCTGAAAGAAATGTAGTTTTTCATTTTGATTTCTGTTATGTATTTAGTTTTGTGTGATTACACTCAGACTGCTAGCATTGCTTTTTATGCTTCACTAGTCATAACAGTATTTTTTTTAACTGATGAGTGATTTTCTATCTTTTGCATCTTTTTTTTTTTTTTTTTTTTCTGGGGGGGGGTAGGTAGGTCTAAATCATGACTGCATTAATTGATGTTTACATTGTTGTCTTTTGGACACAAATTACTCAGGCAGTTTTTCAACCTGTAGAGGCAAATATTAAAAGCATATAAATATATAATATGCTATACACAAGAAAGGGTCAGAACATATAGATGAAAGGAGCCTTCAATGTATATTTTTATCTGCCTGTAAACTGTAAACTTTAAAGCCCATTCAAAGACACATTGCTGTTTACTTTGTTACCATCTTGTAACCTGACAATATCCTACTAGTTAGCTCTGAGTTGTTCTTCCTGTTACCAAGCTTATGACTTTTGCTTTGGCTTCCCTGAATTCTCAACCTTTTCACAGATTTGGCTCATATTGCCTGAGGTCAGTCACCGAATACAGTATCTGCAGTGTGTGCTGATCCTCCAAATTGCCATGTGTGAAATCCACCCCACTTACTCCTGGGGGAGTAGTCATATCACTCAAAATGAAACCGCCTCCCATATCCTTCCCTTATTCTTCCACTTCAGTGTTCTCTATGGCCGCCTGGGACCATGCAGTGGTGAGGCTTTATAGTGGAAGCCTATTAGACAAATCTGAGAAGAATGCAGCAGAGGTGCTGTGATACCAGGTTGTCAATGTGCTATATAGTTTCATATAAATATATCAGTCATGCTGGCTTGGAGGTCTCACTGAATTATATTATTTTTCTATTTTGGTACAATTTCAGTGGAGGAGGAATTTATTTTTTCCATATGGATAAAATTGCATCAGGTTTTAGAGAAAATGCTTCGTTAGATTTATTAATAACATCTGTCATTATGTCTCAGTCAATATGGAAGTAAAGCTATTCAGAAGTCAAATATGATTAGAATATATTTCCATGCATGAAGTGGCATCCTACAGCTTATAAGGCTGATGTGCACCAGTCTGGCTTCTGCACATTATTATATACGAGTTTCAACCCATGTCACCTGTGTCTCTACTCATCTCATCTGTCACTATATGTTCCATTGTTTACTTATAATGTCCTACAGGACCGGTGGAGACAACCCTTTGTCAAATCAAGGAAAGACGAAGAGAGGAAAAACATGGAGAAAAGGCAGAGATGTTAAATTGCATTATGGCTGTTAAAGCGGAGAGGTGGATCTCCCTGCATCTGGCAGCGCATGCGCCTGTGGCTCCTAATGAGCCTGCATTGAGGGACCTGTGTGGAAAACAAAGGCTGTGCTTGTCGGCCATACCAGACCCCTGCACCCACCCTCTCATTGCTCCCCCAGCACTGAGCGTGACAGACCAAGAGCAGAGCGCCGGTCCCTTCCTGGTGGCGTGATTAGATTGGGGCCGAAGTCTCCAGCTGGCAGGCCTGTCTGTGACTGGAGGCGGCCGTCCCCAGCGCTTGTCACTGGCTGACACCTCTGACAGGCAGGGGACAGCTTCAGCAGACAGGTTCATTAAATGGCATTTTTTACAGCTGGGCCTCCAAAAATGAGGGCTGGGCTTTGTCAAATCCTCAAGTCTACAGGGGCCCCTGCATGTTGGTATAGACCAAAGCTTTGTTGTTATGACAATTTTTTTTTGATCTAGGTGCTTTAAAATCAACCTTTTTTTCTCCTCTTTAGCCCCTCTTTTGTTGACAGCTAGCCCTTTGGCCTGTACTTTGTCATGGCAGCAAACTGTTCTTGTTAGTTGTGTAACAACGCAGAGCCAATGCAGACATCAAATTGACAATAAGTTTATTGATACATAACTGCAACTCTTCTCAGAAATCTTTAAAAATAACCTGTTTTACATTCCTAAGCAGCATTGTTACCATTCTCTAGGTTATATTCTGCTTTTTATTTCATTATTATTATTGTTTATAATAATACAAATGAAGAGAGATGTGCTCATGTTGACTTTGGAATAGTGAGAATGACTAACCATCGGCCACTCATCATGCCCTTTACACAGTAAACTATTGTGGTCTTTGCATGATGCACATCTGTCTACCTTTCTGTCCAGCATTTGTATTCAGAAGCCTGCTGCCAGAACATCTGGCTACAGATGGAAGCAGAAAAAAAGCTTCCAGGTCAGCTAGAGAGCTGCTTCTGACCCTCAAAGTGCCTGCAGCTCCACATCCATCCCTCTGTCTAACCTCCCCTTCTGTCTATGCCTCCACTCTACATCTGCCTCCTCAGGGCCATGCTGTCTCTATGACAACTGTTTGAGTAGGGGGTTGCAGAGGTGTCAACCAGGGGCATTACTGGTAGAAGAGCACCAGAGCTGCTGTGCTGCACATCCACCATCTTCACCTAATCCAATTTTAATTGAGCTCCAGAGATTTTGGATGTGGCACGGAGGTCGGGCATGAGCTATTCCACGGAGAAATTAAGGCGTCCCCGTTCGTGCTGCACTCCTTCAGCCTGTCACTATTTTAAATGAGCATTAGCATCAGACCTAACCCAGCTCACCATCTCACTGTGCTTCTTTCTTTCCCTGAACACTCTACCTCAATCGACCCCCCCCCCCCCTCCAAACACATATACACACACTCCCTCACTAATGTCCTGTAGGGCCTCGCTTCCTCACTGCCTGCCCTGTTATATCTTTATTCCCTCACACTCTGTCTGAAATGCAGCTATGTGTGATTAGGACCTGGGGAGTTGGTGACGTTTTTTCCAGGGTTCATGCTGTTGGACAAAAATGTTCAGAGAGATAGCAAGAGGAAGGGAAGGTGTGAGGGGATCATTCTCACCTGCCAGAATGACTAACTTGATTTTCTGTATGTGGTGGACCTTCTATCCCAGTGGTGCTGCACACCCTAATGATTCTTTGTCTTCGTTTTCTTTTTTCTACGCTGATGCTTTTATTGATTATTTGTTTGCCACTGGTCCCTGCGGTTATTATTTTTGTCTTTGTTTCATTAGTTTTTAAACCAACAAAAAAAGTGTGAAAGAAAATCTGTTGACAATTTGTGTTTTGTTTGAATATTGCATGAGATTTGTTTTCTGTTTCTATTTCCAAAACTGAAAATAAAGACATCTAAAATAAAAAAAATTCAGATTACCAAAAAATAAATAAATAATGAAAAACAATATATCTCATCTTGACAAAGCATATTTGCTGCTTGGTACAACACAGAGGTCAGAACTCTGAAGAGAACAAGTTAAAAGAGAGAAAAAAAGAAATAAATATGCTGATGCCTAACCTGGGAGGCTGCAGCTCAGGTAGTTGTTACCAGGAGGTTGATGGATTGATTCTGTTTCCCATGACTACATGCCTAAGTGTACCTGGGCAAAACATTGAACCCTGCATTGCCCCCTAATGTGCTATCAGGGTGTGAGTGTGTGCATGACTGGGTGACTGTAACAAGCAGTTTAAAGCCGTTTGAGTTGTCAGCATGATAGGAAAAGCGCCGTAGTTCATGTCCATTTATCATTTGATATCCAGTAATGTGATATTTTATCTGATTATCTTCTTTATTTGTTTTTTTTGTTTTGCCATTTTATTTTTCTGCAATTTCTTTTGCTTTTTTGTTTGCTGTTTGCTTTTACTTCTAATGTTTTCATCATTACTAGAGGACTCTTTTTTTTCTCTGTGTCCCCTTCTAGGTGTTGGCATACACTGAAGGTTTACATGGCAAATGGATGTTCAGTGAGATCCGAGCAGTCTTTTCCAGACACTACCTCCTGCAGAGCACTTCGATGGAGATCTTTATGGCCAACAGAAGTAAATAAAGTAGCCTACCAATTAAATATGTGATTTTGAAAATCTTATTTTTACCACATTAAAATAGATTTAAATACTTTCTTTTACTGTTTACAGCATCTGTCATGTTTAATTTTCCTGATCAAGCCACAGTAAAAAAGGTGGTCCACAGTCTCCCAAGAGTAGGAGTGGGCACTAGCTATGGGCTTCCTCAAGCCAGGTGAGTCGAATGTCATGTGAAATAATTATAAAAGCATTGTTTTTAAGTTTAAGTTGTTTTGTAAGTCATATACCACTACTGTTATCTCCTCTGTTGTGTGGTATGGTTCATCTGTTCAGCCTGGCCTGCAGCAGTTTATTTGAAGTCCCATTGCTCCAGTCATTGAAGTGGATGTGCACTGACCCTGACTGAACTGACCTAATTCTCTGACAGAAATCTCTATACTGCAGGACTGCAGCCAGGCCAAAGACCATTTGGAAAAAAAAAACACTTATTCCCTTTAGACTTTGTGCAAACAGGCCTGTTTATTTACTGCTGCAAAACAAGAGGCATCACATTGAGTGGATATAAAGCAAACCCCTCTATTTAGGGACTCATAATGAACATGTGACTTTTGCTAAATTTACTTGAATAAAAGCTGTAGCAGTTAATATTATTTTTATTTTTTTTAAGTGGGACTTTTGTGTTCACATTTGACAGCTCACAAATTGAAAATATCTCCCTTTTGTTCTGTTATTATTTATAACCACAACGATGCTATTTATTTGATAGGTTTTTTAAAAATGTTTCTTTTTCTTTTAGGCGCATATCACTGGCAACCCCCCGGCAGCTTTTTAAATCCTCCAATATGACCCAGCGTTGGCAAAGGAGAGAAATCTCAAACTTTGAATATCTCATATTTCTCAACACTATAGCAGGTAAAGATTTTATGCTGCACATTCATCCAATTTTCAATTGTAAAACTGTGTTTGAAAAGTGAAAGTAGCTGCAAGTACAAAAATAACATTTCTTTTTTTTTCGCAGCCATCAGTTAGATTAATAGATCTTGAGTTATTTTCTTCCCTATGCAGGTAAAATTTACAACCCCTGAAAGTTTTAGTTTTAATCTTGTTACTTTAAGGTCAGCCATCAGGATGAATAAACTTTATGTGTCAGTGGTGCTGAAAACATTCTGTAAGTAGCCTCAGGTATGTCGTATTTGTTTAAGAATTCACAGTAGCCCTAAGCAGCGCTCAACATGGTAAACTTCACTGTTCATGCAGAGTGCAGTTTGAAACAAAGAGCAGGCACAGCAGATTTTTCCAGATAATTAGTGCCTGGCTTTGCGAGTGTGTACACATAAGTGTCTGTGGAGTTGAAAGGTTCTGTTGTCGACTCTCTGATCTGAACTGCAAGTAACAGGGAAGGCAAGAACGACTGCACACTACTCTGCTCAGAGGTGTCATCCACCCTCTCACTGCATATTCATGCATATTTATATTTAGCTTGCACTCGAGTTCGATATATTATTGTCAGCTAATTAGATGTAAGGCAGACAGAAAAACATACCCAAAATTCATTAAAAATCCCTGGTAATGACCTGAGCTGCCAGGAATGTCGGAACAGTGTGGAATGGTAGACAGGCGGGGGGAGGTAAAGTGCTGGGATGAGGCGTGAACGGGAAGTCGTCTTCTAATTAAACACTATTCCAGTTATTAACATCCTGCCACCCCCCAGCTCAAGCCTCAGCACCAGTAGGTCTAAGCATACCAACGTCCAACTCATCCTCCACATTCACCCCGTTTTCTTAGAGTGTGTGCCATTAACCTGGATAATTATGATCTCCAGCTTCCTCCAGACCCTGGCTACTCTGCTGAAACCTTCTCTCACTAGCCTGTCAGACACTTTGACTTGCTCAGCTAGATTTAGACTCTCATGCCACCATTTTGGAAAAAAACATTGTCTGTTGTAGTTGAAGTTGATGATATTTTGTTGGAAATATTTATGAATTTAGGAAGGTGTTTGGCAGTTCATGAAACAGCAACTATATCTCAAATTTATCTTTGTTAAAATCAACCCTAAAATTTTAGATTATTAACATATAATTATCCGTATCAGTTATATATATATATATATATGCATATATATAGTTTTAGTAAGCAATGTTTCCAGTATTTGTCCCTGTTAAATAAACATGTAAATAAAACAAATTAGTTTTTATGTATTAATGGATAGATAGGGTGTTTTTAGGTGAGATATTCTAAGATACATTTTAAGTGTCAGTTTGCTTTGAGCCAGTGTTGTCAGCATAATTTATTACCTATTACTTATTTTTTTAAAAATAATGATCCCAAGCTGCTTTGTCCCAGCTCTAGATCAAAAAATCCCTTCTCCCTTGATCTGAGGGGAAAAGCTAATTATTACTGACCATCCTGGGCATGCTTTTAGACTTCCCCATGGTGCTTATGGAACCTTTCTGTAAAAATCTCCATCTGAAAATCATGTTTCCACCTTCAAATCTTAGAAAAAGTTAGCTGTGGTTCAAGTTAGCATACAGTAGATGCCATGGGGTTTTAGTGTAGTGAATCTATATTTCTATATTCACATCCATTCCATACTACATAGAGTTTTAAATGTTCTTTGTAAACTTGGAGACCAGTGGAGGCCAATTGAGACTCCCACATACACTAAGGAGGCACTCCCAGGAGGCCATGTCAAGGGATGTATGCAGAAAACATTCTGACATTCATGCTATTGGTGTACTATTTGTAATTCTTGGGCAGCCTCTTTATGAAAGTGTTGAAGGATCTCTGTCCATTGGGAGTGGAGGGGAGTCTGAGATCAGGGCTTGTTGAAATGTTGCATGCTGATCTCCAAAAGTAGCCAAAGTCTCAAGTGTACTCTGCCCTGCTGTCAACCTTTCTGTTCCTTTCCAACCCTTCATCACTCAGATTTATGTCTGCTCTGTGTGTCTAGGGAGGACATACAATGACCTAAACCAATACCCAGTCTTTCCCTGGGTCCTCACCAACTATGATTCTGAGGAGCTGGACTTGACCTTGCCAGGGAACTTCAGAGATCTCTCAAAGGTACAGATACATTTTGACCAAACGGTGCGAGAAGGATTTGATAGCTGTGGATTTTTAAAAAAAATCTGATGTTTACTGCTGAAAGAGCAAACACTGAACTTGAGGTGAAATTATAAAGTGAAGATTCAGATTGTAACATCATGAAATGCACTGATATACCCAACATGTTTACTCCCTTTTTACTTTGGTGCTGCCATGTCTCAACATATTCAGTCCTTCTCAAAGTAAAAAAAAAAATTGATGAAATAGTCCTAAAATTTAACTGCATTTTCCCCACCATTAAACACAGAATCACTGAAAAGTATTGTTGTTAAACCCCTATCAAATATTCATTTAACAAGTAGTTCACATGTTTTGATGGAACATGTAACAATGTAATGATGATTGCAATAAAAATGGTAAATGTTAAAAAATGGAATGAAAAATGTCAATGTATATTGAAGAAACCTCAGATCATCTTCTCCTTGCACTTTCTTTGGCATGTGCAAAGGATTATAGAAACTTTGATGGACAGCAAGGTTACACAGAAGCCTCCTTAAAATGTCACTGAACAAAGAACTAAGTCCTTCAAAGGATCCTTGACATCAGAATAACCCTTTGTTGAGATTCGATTATGTCACATAGAAGTAAAATAAGTATTACAGATCTCTCCTTGAGGGACTCAAAGTGTAGTCTGCAAAGTTAATATTTGTTTGTAGTTTATTCTTTTAAAAAAATAGTATTATTTAAGTTTATTCAAATGTACAATCTCAGACTTTTGACATTAGTGGTGGGAAATGCTGGGAATGCAATTAAATGATGCATACAGAAAATGTTGCTGTGATTTGCATGTGTTAGCCTACAAAATATGAATCAGTAAGCCAAAATAATATTGCTTAATAAGTCATAGATTAGGGTTCATATTTGAGAAATTATTATAGATCCTTATTTTTGGCTTTAATAATGAATATACATAGTGCAATTCATAAAAGATTGATTTTCATTTATGGCCTTAATTATTCTGCATGTGCCTGATAAAGCCTCAACATGTGTCAGGGTGAGAACTTGCTTTTGATTTGAAAATAGCTCACTGAGACATTTAATGCTTGCATTTTGCTTTAGTAACTACATAATCAAATATTTTTTTCCCAGGGATCTTGACAAAGACCAATCTAAGTGCTGAAATGAGCTAATTTTCTGAGTTATAACATGTATGGTTCCAAATTGTTGTATGATGTAAACCAATAATTCTGATACCCAAGACAATGACTTGTTTTTATAGCACATTCAATAAACATATATGACATATGTAATGGCAGTGGTTACCCCACAAACAGCTTATACACACACAACTACAAATAATAAATGGGAATGTTGGCTGAATGACTAAAAGTTTAATGTCGGGACAAAGCACTACCTAGAGTTGTTTTTGATTGTTTTTATTTTTTATTTATAAAATACTGCCACACATTTGTTTAGGGACACTTTTCCAGGTTTGACCTAACTAAAAAAGAAGCGTTTCACTGAAAGATGTTTTAAATGTAGCAATAGAGAAACACATAAAGCTATTCTGGTATTGCTATCAGAACCCAAGAATTAAGTTATAATGTTGTTAATAGTCTGCAGCTCTGATTATTAAGCATTTTGTCTTTGGTTTAAAAGGAAAAGGCTGCAGATCACTGCCGCAGACAGTGGCCCAGTTCAGTCACACACGCCCCCCCATCACACACACACACAAACACAAATGCAAACACACACTGTCTCTCGCTCCTGCATGCTGGTGTTCACTGACCTGAAAACAGTTGCATTCCTGTCTAAGCTCTCACACACTTTTTGCTGCCTCATTCCCTCTTGTTTCCCTCTTAGCACCAACATTCTGACCAAGAGCCCCATCACACCACCTCACTTCCCTACAGTTTGTATCATATTTTAGCTTTTTCAGACACATTTCCAAGACATGTTTTGTGTTTTATAGTGGAAAAAAAAATTTAATTGGGCAAAGAAAATGTTTGAAAAGCAGTCCCAGACTTAGTTGAATTTTCAAACCAATTTTGAGTCTTTCACTTTAGCTGACCCAGGAAATAGGACAGAAATCTTTGTCTTGAAAGTGTCATCTCAGCAATTATTGGCATTACCTGTAGGGTAACCAGGTGGGCTGAGAAAGCCATAGGTTGTGTTGAGGGTGGTTGATCAAGGCTGAGCCACATGCAACCCTACTGCCCTGGGGAGACAGTTATGTATTATAATGTATTCCAGTGACATCCTCCCATGCTGTTTACAGGCCTGAACTGCCTTCATTAGCATGAGTTCACATCTCGTGTCTCCTGACAGTTGTCCTTGGAACCCCGGGGCTCTTTCCTCCAAAAGTTCACTGTCAGTGTAGCATAGGGACATAGGCCTGATCTCTGCTTGGTCTGCTCTTTTGTTCAATTATGGATTAGTGGTTTAAACAAAGTCTCTGGAGACCTGTTCATTGTAAATGAACATTGAGTGTCATTTTGAGGGAAAATGTCCAGTGTATGTGGTTATTCATTCACGTATAGATATTTTTGCTGTTCTTTGAGCACCAAAGAAGAAGTTGTTGCTTATTCTTTATTTATCCATAAAGCATTGTTACTGCCAGTGCATTTTATTTGTTTGCATCATGGTTAAACAATATCTACACAGATAATGCATTGCAGAAAAATAAAGACACGCTATCATTTTAATTCTTAGATTTTTTAACACTTCGTTTGTCTCAAATGATTCCATGATAAATCTTTCTTTCCCACAGATCAGTCATACCTTAGACTAGCTTCTCAAGTATTCATGACTGACTGTCACCTGGACAGCACTGTTTAAACTGCTTAAGGTTTAATCTGCTTAATAATATCCTCCCAAACCTGTACACACCTACAATTACCTGCTGGTTGTGCGCTCAGTCGGCTGTAAACTGTGCTATTGAATGCTTGTATTGTTTTTCCTTGAGGCTAAATTTCTGCATATTTGTATGTCACGTTCATTCATGCAGTGAAGTGTTTCGTTAGATTCTAATGATTATTTTCTTGATGGAGTGACAAGTGGATGATAGATGGAGGGAAGCTAATCTTCCTCATAGCTGTTAAATGATGTGATGTAAATCAGTTTAATTGCAAAAGACAGTGGAAAGAAGCAGATGTGATTTAATACTGTGCTTCCTCAAAGGCTGAATTAATGACGTGTATTTAAAAAAAAATTTTTTTAAGTAGAAAAGACAAGAAAATGAAGGACAACTGTAATTTAATAAGGTATATTTTACTGTATCATTAAAATGGTGATGTCCTCCATCTCTTAAACATGATTAAAATGTCTTTCTAAGTTTTTGCATTTGGACTTTACTTTTCTACTCTAATGCACAAACTTTACAAAAACATTTGCAGAGCATTGCTGCTACAAAGCACCTCCCTCTGCACTTTACTTTCCATAATAGAGCATTACTCACCCTCACTTCCACTCCAGTCAGCCTGTTTGGGAGCACATCTGCTTTATCTTGAGTTAGAGCAACTTGATTTCATTAGACTGGAGCTTCATGCTGGCCTGTTTCTGACAAGGGAAGCAAAACGGACTATGACTTCTTTTGACACTGCACCATAGCAACATACTATAATGTAATTTCTTTTGAAATATAAAATGCAATATGCGTCTCTTTGAGAGGAAGCTAAGATATAACCAAACAAAGGGAGACACTGTCGGTATATTTACCCACCAATAGCCATGTTCATTTCCTGCATCTTTGGAGTTCAACACCAGCATGATCCAGATTAAATCTGAAATCAGTCTAAGTTTGATCATACGGTGATGTATTTTAGTAGGTCAGGTGTTATACAATAAATTAATTCTGATTGGAGAAACTGTGGAACTGTCTGATGTAGTTGTTTTAATTTCTATACCTGTGATCAGTGTGATATGCAGCGCATAGATTTTCCTTGAAATTCTTTGTTGCATGATGGTAATCAAAGCTAGATTGAAGTTTATCAACAGATGGTGTGTATAACAGAATTAAAAGCTCTAAAATTCTACTAGTGCTTATGCTACCTGTTGTTAAGTGTTTTTTCTTTAAAAATAAATGTCTTCAGTCATGCATTCTTCTACTTAACTTATTTTGCTAGTTTTTTCTTACTTTAGCTTAGTCAAAACAAAACAATATATATATATATTTTGGTGACATTTTCTTGACCAGTCTGAGTGTAGATTTACAATATTTGTATTAAGTTTAAAGGAACTTTCTATTTTATGCTTAGGCTCTCCCATGAACACAGATGCAGGAGCTTCATTATGTAAAGCCTCCATGTTCCTGCAGCAAAGTGTCTTTTATTAGCAAATGGGCTTTGATCAGAGTCTCTCTCAAACAATGCTGCACAATGTTTTGCTTGCTTTACTTGACAGACATCAGTTTGATATATTTGACCTATTTACTCACGTTTTACAATAATTTAGAGGCAGTTTTCTTTTAATTGCTATTAAAAAATTGTTACTCGTTGAAGAAATATTAAATCCTGGAATAGGTGAAAAAAAACATTGAAAGAGAAAAGACTTATTAACATTTAAAGAAGTAAATCCACCGCATTGGATTTGGGGAAATGGAGAACTCGGTTTGTGTTACACTTTATTGGTTGAGAGCACGCTAATCCAAACTATAAATCCTGAAGAGCAGCTTTATCTATTCTTTGTCTTTTTACTCTACAACGTTTACATACAATTATCATCTTTGTATGTAAATTCACCTCTGTTTACTTATTTTTCACAAGGTAGTTAATATATGCAATATTTGCAATATCCTGATTTATAGTAACACAAAATTATGACAAAACATGATATAGTTAGGGAAACTTTCTTCATTCATTTGTGTCCACAATGACCTGTTTTTACTTATGTTAAGTATATTTACTTATATTTGTATTGTGCCATTTCATAACAATGTCATCTTCTGCACTTCATAGACATCAACTTGAGCCAAATAATAAAAATAGCCTCGCTAAAACATTGAATTAAATATTGATCAATCCCCATCCTGAGCATGTATGAGGTGACAGTGGGAAGGAAAACTCCCTTTTAACAGAAAGACAAAATTTCCATAGGAAATGCAAACCTATGGCTTCGTCACTTTTAAGAGGTGATTTAAAAATCAAGCTGCACTAATTGCTATAAACTTGAATGGTAACATCTTCTTCATCTAACAGCTGCTTTTAAAAGTTACATCACTTCTTCTAATATCATTTTTACAGTCACTTTCTGTTTCACTGCTTTTTCTCACTGTAAAGAACTTGGGAAATACTAGAGTTTAAAATGTGACAAAACCAATGTGGGAATTAAAATCCAGATAAAGTTCAGAAAAACAATACACTTTATATAAGCTTTATCCATCTTGTATGGCGACAACATTTTAAACATTTTTAAACAGTCAGTTTCCCAAGACATGACAGCTAAATATGAAAATAACTTCAGTGATGTTGGTAAATGTTTGTGTGATGGAGTCATGTAATTATCTCTACTTAACAACCACACAAGTTTTCTGGGAACAAAAACCTTATTTGCTCTATACTGCACGCTTACATAGCTAAACAACTTGGGGACATTGTAAGAGCATTTTTGTGTAATTTATGATGAGCCAGTTAAGAAGAATCACTAGAAAATGCCGTGTTAAGTAACATGGTTTGGTATTCTGTGTAAGTAACATGGCATGTCAAAATATGCTTGGTATTGTCAGGAGAACTTTTATTATTAGCAAAATGAAATAATTTACATTATGTGACTAACTTATAATTATAAAATCACATTTTCATGTCAGTTGTACAGTCTTAAAATAATGTTTCAAGTACATTCAGGAAAATAAATCAAAATGCTAAAAAAGTCTTGCATTTTCCAAATTATTTTACTTTTGACTGTTATGTTAATTGTGACCTTTCTTTACACTCTTTAGTGTTACTTTGAATAGTTTTTTTCTTCATTTTACTCTTCTGTCACATGAAAAAAAACCTGTATTTTTTGTACCGCTCTAAACTGCATTAGTCACACTAGCACAGGTTTTACTGAGTGTGAGACGTCTTGTGGCTTGCACCCCAATCCAGCTGGGCCGCGACGTCACATGCAAGGCTATTATCACCCCATAAATCTATGTAGATCTCAATAAACTTCTCTTTCAGTCTATTCAATTGTGCTAACACTGATGTGGGCCGCCATTAAAGTTTAAGGAAGAAAGAAGGGAAAAAAGTCTACATTTAGTTTTGACTTGGTTGACTAAGCGTTTCAGGAATGTGCTCTGTGTCACACAAGTATGATTGTAATCATCACAAAGAAGAATGCGTTATGTTTGAGACAAACTCCATATAGTTAAGACTTATAGTGTTGTCCTAATGATCCAATTAGAAAATATGCTTATTTAGGCATCAGTCAGACCTTTCAGAATAAATGGCTTTTACTACAATTCTTTTGACCCCTGTACTCTATTTTGTAGATAGAAAAGCTGCCAATGATTACATTACCAGTCTTTCCTCCCCCTTTGTTACCGATTCAGTGGTACTGTGTATATTAATATTGACTACCAATATGCCTTTAAGGCTCACATATTGAATGGGGTGATTGAAAATGCAAAGAAAGCAATATATCCACCACTAAATGTATGTTTAATGGCAATAATTTTGTTGGTTTGAGACCACATGAAAGTGAAACTGCTGCCAAAGGGCAAAAAACCAGTGATGGTGTCAGAACGAAGCTAAGTTATTATTGGGGCTGTGTTTAAATTATGAACCATGCTATCCAAGGTTCCACCTAACAATGAAATTATTGGAAGGGTGGAAACTAAATGTTGTAGTAAAGTTGTATTTTATTTCTCAATTCTCATCATCTTCTCATTTTCAGTCTGGACACTTAAAAATTTCTGGCTTTAGTGTTTCCTGCTAAAGTGTTACGCTCTGTCTCTGTGTCTCTCTTTGTGTTCTCTTTTTGCAATCGTTACTGGTTGTTTCCAAAATATGTTCTATATCCTCCATATATTCCTAGTCCTATATGTTCCACCTGGATGCATATATTGAAGTCTTAGTAGTTTGCATCAGCACAGAGAAGCAGTAACACAGCAGGGTTCTGAATGGAGAATGTAGTGGTGGTGCTGAGTTAAGTGTTTTTGTTAGGTGTAAATCAGGTCACCTAGGGTTAATCCACATGGATACAACATATTACAGGAGAATCTCATATCTTCTTTCTTCCATTCTCATTTTATCCTCCAAGTTACCTATGCCTTTAAACCCCTTTAGACGCCAGAGAGAATACAGTGCAACAGGGTCTAAGAGAAAAATGAGGTGTTGACAGTAAACTCTCAGAGTGAAACTTCATGTTTTCTGTGAACTTTCAACAAAATTGAACTAACTAAATGTAGCATCTTGGTGAAATAATACAACAATGCAACTTTTCAAGTTTAATTTTTTTTTTTTTTTTTATTAATCATGCTTTTTTGCTGATGCTAAAATGTTAGTTATGTATACAGTAAACATATTATGTTCTATTGCATCTTTGCATTCAGATTATTATATGGTATACTGTACGATATTGAAGTTTACACTGTATTTGTCATTGTTAAATTATTCCAAAAGTTACAACACTAAGAAACAATTGGTTAAATTCAACTGATCACATACAGTGCATTGAAGGGAAACATTTCAATAAACTACCATAAATAAATAAGGAAGGAAAGACTTTCTGACTTTGTGCTTTTATTTTACTATGTCTTTTCTTTCCAGCCTGTTGGTGCCTTGAATCCAAAGCGTGCAGCATTTTACGCAGATTGCTATGAGACATGGGAGGATGACCAGACGCCACCTTGTCATTACAACTCCCACTACTCCACCGCTGCCAACACCCTGCACTGGCTTGTCAGAATAGTGAGTAAAAATCATTCTTTTAACAACCCTGACTTCTATTTTGTTCAGAATATCTGAATTAATCAAGTATGTGAAGAGGACTGAAGTAGAACCAAGACTACAGATAGCTTTTCATTTTTTTGTCTACATTGGTTGATTGTCACTTGTCAGACTTGATGATGCTGTTACTTTGAGGTCTGTCGGCTTCTGCACAGGAAACAGCTCGACATTTCAATTTGATTGGGGCTGAGTTAGACCAATGGCGCTCTGAAAACACATTTCACAGGCCAGTAAACCAGCATATGTGAACTAAATAAAGAGTGGCTGGGTAATGATTTACAGGGGCTGCTGTGACAGGTTTATGTGTTTCAGGCTACCCAGTGAGCGCTGGAGACATGTCCATCAAGGTTACTGAGCACTGTCCTCATTTACTGTGGAAGAGAAGAGGGAGGCACATGCACTACCAGTCTGTTCCTCATAAACAGGGTGTTATATTCAGCTGAGCTGAATGTTTGAAGAAACCTAAAAAAAGGACTGGGGAATTGGCGCTGTTTCTCCTCCCTTGTCATTAAAAGAGGAGCTGGTGAATCGATGGAGCTCTCTTGACAACAGTTAGTTTGGTTTCACTGGGTTTATTCCTAAAATCCCTTATTTTTCTGGGAGGGATCCACCCACTTTAACCAACATTGGTTGCTATCACAACCTAAAGAAACTTGTTTTAGCCTATTTGAAGAATGGCGTTACTTAGGCTTTACTTAGGAATAAATCTAATAGTTAACTAAAAACACGTAACTGGCTAACCCTTCAGAGATTCTGTGATGTATTGCATAGTAACATAGAGAATGGGAATCTGAATATATATGCTGATTAATTATTTCTTTCTAATAAAAGTATGTGAATGAAGAATGGTGATTTAATTCTTTTGTTTTAAAAGACCACATGAAAAACTAATATAAATGTAATTTTGAACAAAGATGAACAGACTTTGTTGACTTTTATTCTTTGTAGGAGCCCTTCACCACGTTCTTCCTCGATGCCCATAAAAACAAATTTGATCACCCTGATCACACATTTTCTGCTATTGCCCGCTCCTGGAGGAATTGTCAGAGGGATACTTCTGATGTAAAGGTGAGAATCTTAGCAAAGATATACAATGCACGCTCCATGTTATATCCACAGAATAGAGGAGCATAATTCATCCAATATACAGTATGAATTACTAGCTGAATTACAGCTTTTGAAAATGTTGTTAAAATCTTTAGTCAGACCTCTTTAAACTTGCAAAAAAAAAATCAAACACACTGTGTTTGATTTTTTTTTTCTCATGCAAAACGCATACTATTTTATAGGTAGAGTGATCTCGAACAAAGCCTGCATCTGAGAGAAAAACAAAGCCCTCTCCCAGCAGATCCAAAGAGCAGTCACTGAAAATGCTGAACCCTGCTGATTTCTCTCCGTTTTGCCCACTGCACAGCACACAGCAGGAATACGCACTGACCTCAAAGTGTCATATATTTCTAGCACACCCTGCATTGGGTAGTGTTGCTTCGGGCAATTAATAAAGCATTAATGACAAAAGCTATTTAAAATGTAGTCTTTTATGTACAGACAGGGCTTTTACTTGCCAGGATCTGGGGGAGAGCCAACAATCTCTGTGAGGCAGAGGTAGAATGCAGCAAGCCAGGAAACAACCGAATAGTCAGATGCCACCCTGTTAACAAATACAGTCTACTTTTGACTACTTGTATGTCTGCATGCATTTGTTTTTACACACAGAAGATGACCGTTGATCTATTAAGAGTAACATTGTACTGTGTGGGAAAATGCCAGACTGGTAACAGTATTTCATAATGCATAGGAAAAAAGGAAAAAATATTGCACAAGAGCATGTTTGGGTTTGTCATGGAGCAGCGAGGAGGCAATACCACTAGTGGATTGTCATATTATTTCTGTTATGTTTCTTCAAATAATCTCAGATCTGTGAACCAGCTTTGAAAAATATTTTTAAATATAAAATTAAAAACAAATCTTATGTTTTGATTAAAAGCATACAGTAGATTAAGAGGCGTATCAACATAAGGGCAGCAAGACATATAAAAAGTAACAATGCTATCCACCATGTTGGATGAGACATGTTAGACTTCATGGTTAAGGTCAGTTTTGGCTCTGACCACCTAGCAGTGCGCTCGGTCTCTTATATAAAGGTAGCTTGTTTTTTTTACCAGGGTCTCCGCCTCATTAACCCCAGCCTCCCCATGTAGTTATGACAACGAGCCCAAGGGAGTCTGAACTCCAGATGGGGATGACCTCCTAAAAGAGCAAGTCAAATGGAAACAGCCCTGCATCTACCAAGAACCTCACGTTGTTGACCACGCCATCATTACTGTTAATCTGATTCAATATTTTTCATTTATTTATGGCTTCATATGTGGTCATATTATACTGACACAGTTGCCCATGGGCAAAGAAAAGCAGACTTTCCATGGTGATGATAGTAGCAGACATACATCCACACACATATAAACACACACCTCAAACCTGCCACTATGTTGTCTGAAGGAATCCAGCAGCACTCTGCTGGTGACAGAGTTTGACGAACATGTCATTAAGGTGACAGTATCAAGCAATGGAGACTTGTGTGATTGACTTGTTAGCCCATTATGATGCTGTTGCAGAATTAATGGCTGCCATGGGATGGTGGCTTGAAAACGGAGCTGGCAGTTTTAACGGCTTGGTGGTGAGTTACGGCAGGAAGTTTACAACTAAAATATGGTGGGGGGAACGGGTGTATGTGGGAGACAGCGGGATACGAAGTGGAATGGTTTCTTTTTGCTCCTTTCCCTGTCGCGTGCAGAGGGTGAAATGTGACCAACAGCAGACCAGTAGTGTTATTGGTCTGTACTATGTCATGCAATTGCACTTCTTCAAAACCTAGTGATTTATGGATTTCCGAGAGCTTGGCACATTATTTATCCCAAAACCAAAGTAGAAGCCCAGAATCCCACCTGGTAAAACACTACATTTATAAAAACAAAGCTGATAAGAAGAGACTTTGACTTCAATCTAACTTTATAATCCCAGGCTGAGATAAAGAACTAGATTTAACGTTTCTTTTCTGTTTCTGTAATGAGGACAGAATGGATTTACATACCAGATTGCTTTGAAGGTTTATTCACCCATTCTAAGCTGTATTGTCAAGAAGATAGGTGGTCAAAGTGGAGATTGCATAACTGTCCTTTTTTATTATTGATATTCAGTACCTGTCAAAGGTTTGCACATACCTTTCCTTTGGAATTAATGATAAAATGTGACAAAACCTTTGACTTGTAGTGTTTTTTAATTAATAATATAAATTAAGCCTTCTTAACATGTTTTCCAAGATAAATTGGGCTGTAGTTTTTTTTAATTCATTTAGTAAATAAATCCCACAGTTATCAGTAATTTATAATAATTTTTATTATATATTTAAATTTCAGAGGTGTTGTTAAAGAGTATTTGATAACAAATTGTTTTTTGAAAAAAACAAAGAATATTATGACTTAACACATGTAATTGTTGTGAGACCTGAGTGTTAGATTTTTAGTTTATTTAGTGCATTCTTACACATGTAAAAGAAAAAAAAAAAAGATAAATTCTGCCTTGATGGCAACAAAAAAGCAAAAAACAATTAGAAATCTATTTTCCAGAAATCAGTGTGGTTTCTAAAAAAGGAGGTAGAAGTAAGAACTGTGTCAATCAGCACAGAACAAATTCCTTTAAACCATTTTCTTCAAAAGTTTAATGAAATATTTGCTTTCTTGTTAGTTGTAAAGAATCGCAGCAGGCTTTACATTTGGGGTATTTCTACCACTTTGACTTCCTCTTAAGTGCAAGGTCCTGACCCCATCACAGGAGTCTAGACACTAAGCAAAAAAAAAATCCAACTCGGTTCCAGTTTCACTTAGCACATCTAACACCTCTGCATGGAATAACTAGACTAGCACCCCTCACTGCCTTCTCATGGCCTCCTGCTTAGATTGTTTGTGTGACCTTTCTCACTCAATCTCACAGATATAATATTTTTTTCTGGCTGTTTTCTTCTGTCTCACTCACATGTTGTTTCTCGAGCCTCATTGAAGTATTGGGCAACTACACAGCAATGCTGGTGGTATTGCATCCTTGTCAATAACCTGTAAAACAGGAACATCCTTCTTCCTTTCTCAGGAACTGATTCCTGAGTTCTACTATCTCCCTGAGATGTTTGTGAACAGCAATGGCTATCATCTGGGAATGAGGGAAGATGGGACCATGATAGGTGATGTGGACTTACCAGCTTGGGCCAAGAAACCAGAGGATCTTGTCAGGATAAACCGGATGGTAAGCTTTTATGTCTATTCTAGTTTTAGTCCTGTGGAACATGTTTATAATTTAACAGTCAATGTTTATATTGTTTACTTACTTATTAAAAAATCTCTTTAATAAGTTCCTCTGTTTTTATTTACCAAACAACTCTACCAACAAAGCACTGACCCCCCCTCACCTTCTATCAGTTTATAAGTTAATTATCAGTAAGAAAATCAACTTGAGTAATAGAACAAGAAACTGAACATAAAAGTATCATACATTTTTACTCAAGAAATATGTTTGTTTGCTCTGTTTGCAGATGAAACTGTTGAATGAATGAGAGAAGCAATGAAGTTGTGATAACTATCACAAATAACGGAAATTATTATGAGATTACATGCTGAGTCTTATACACTGTAGGTCATATTTAATGCAACATCTTTATATGCTAATTTGGAATAAAATAAACCAATGTGCATAAGAATCAACACTAAATAGTCCATGCAAAATTTATTACATTTCATAATTATTCATTTGTATCTCCTTGTCTTATTCATGAATCATCTATTAGAGCTCATCGGCGCTCAATAATATAACTGTACCTCCTGACCCCAGTTGATGTTACTGAAAGATGCAGCATAGGCCAAGTCCTATAGTGTTACCTTCTGCATTGCTGGGCTTCATCACTTTAAGCAGTGTACAGGACCAATCCTTTCTCTCTTTGTAATATGTGCATGCACACAGGAGCATTTTTGTCTCCCAGCAGGTTTCAGGTCAACACAGAGACAGTAAATAAGGTTTTTCTCTTTTCCTTAAGATCAGATAAACTCTGTTCTTCCTTTAATCTGGAATCACTTAGTGCTGAAACTCAGCTTCTCACTAAATACAAACTCCAAGTGGAAAGTGGAAAATTTCAGTGAATATGTATTTTACTTGTCCACAATATTCATTGTAAGTTGCTTTAAATGACTAAATATTACTATTGAGGAAACTTGATACCCAGTATCCAGTAATTTTGCAAGCAAGGTATGCTGAGTTAAAGGTACGCAGTTATTGTGGACCTGCAGTAGGAGGAGCCTGTGAGAACACTCCTGACCTTTTCAGCTGGAGTGACAGAGCTTGGCTGGTCTTATGCAGGTGACCTTTATCCATGTTTTTACCTATACGACCTGGTCGAGCGCCATCAAGCTTGAACATCAGCTGAGTGGGGGTTAGATAAGAGAAGCAAGAAATTGTTGCGGACATGTTTGCATCGAAACCAAAAGCTGAGGATCCCTGAAAGAAGTGAAAAAAAAATTACAGAGTATATATGTGATGTTGCTTTCTTTTGTTTTATCCACAGACTATTGTATTCAGAAACCCAGAAAATCCTAGTCCCCTGTCTCCCTTTTTTTCTTTCTTTTGTTCTCCTTCCAAGCTAGCCCACACGTTCACTTCCTCCCTTATTTAATCTCTGTCAGTGTATCGTTCTGACTGCCCCCCTTCTCTCACTCTTTTTCCATTCCCTCCTTTTCTTTTTCCTCCCTCCCCCCTTGTCCTCCCACTTCCCATCTTTGCATGTGCCACTTTCAATTGTCGTGATATGCCCTGTGGCAAACTCTGCCTCTGTGTGCTTGAGCAGGCTTTGTTGGTAATGGCTGTTATTCCTGACGTGAAGGGAGGAGTGTAAATTTCTCTTGCAAAGCTTCACCTCAGTTTGTATGGGAATTATTTTGTACCATACTCTGAAACAATACATTAACCCCCCTCCCCCCACTGTATTTTTATTTTTTTTACATTGCATTTTTTTTTTCTGTGGCAGATAATTTAACTGTAAATTAGTTCCTGTGTACTGAACCACTTTTTCTCCATGGATTGACTCTGGTTTAAAGGAACAAAGGAAAATGTCTAATTGTTCTTTCTGCAACCTTTGTGTCAAATAGAGTCATTTGGTTTATTTAATTCAAATTATTTTTGGCCGGGTAAAACATCATAAACTAAAATTTGCAAATTATTCAGACTAATGAAGTTGCACCATAGTCAATCAACCGGATACTAGTTTTCCCATTTGCTGTTTTTCTGTCAAAATATGCTGGTATGATGACTCAAAGTACCATGAAGATAATAGAAACATCTTCTTTCCACCCAAAATACAGTATTTTGAAGAAATACAGTTCCCTTGACATGTGGCTCTTGGTATTTTCACTGTGGTTTCATAAATGCAATAACAAAATGTTCATACCTATTACATCCCATAATGATAGAACAGTTATGGATGCATGGGTGCTGCAGAAGTTCTTGCTCCCTAAGACTTAACGTTCTCTTGCTCTTGACTGTGATGACATGTCGACCTGTTGAAAATGATCTTATATTGTAATTCAGTCTGAAACCGAACAAAACTGAAAAGAGTCAAGAACGTAAAAAAAACAACAAAACAAAAACAAAAAACCATGGGAAACCTGTAGTAGTTGCACTGAAACATTTACTAACTCCCACTAAACACAAAGGCCTCTTAACACAAAGTGATCTTTTGTCCACTTGACCTCTGAATTCTCAGTGGTAGTGCAAAGCTACTGGACCAACAGCACAAGCAACTGATCATGCCTGAGCATTTAGTCACAGTCAGAAATGAGCCACTGCATGTAAATAAAAATCATTACAAAGCAGGAGACGGAAAGCTGCATTTACTTAAAAATAAGACATTTCTGCTTGTCTTTTGCGTTTCATTGCTGTTTGACATGTTTGTTTTTTTTTACCCCACCTGGTTATCTCTTACGTAATATTACTGCAAGAAAAGCAGATTTAAAGCCATTCTTATGTCACATAAGACCTCATGTTGCCATGTTTGCAAAGAATTGGTATCATTGACTCTTAAAGCTGTATCTCAGGTGGAAGAGCAGTTGTCCTTCAGCCGGAAGGTTAGGAGTTCAATTCCTGGTTTCCCCTGACTACATGCTGAA
>JBAMIG010000009.1:8593082-8609916 GCA_037177335.1 Kiunga ballochi | reverse complement strand
GTTTTAATCTAAATTTATATGGTGCGTATATATATATATATATATATATATATATATATATATATATATATATAAATAAAACCAGGTGACTGAGGCAATGTACAAATCCCCAGAAGCATACCAGCAACTTTTTTATTTGTGCAAGTTATTATACAAACTGTCCCTGCAGGTTTGGTCCGTTTGTCACTGACGATTGTTGGAAATAAGGTTGGATTTGCTTGGATCATTTAACACAAGTGAGGCATGACTCAACTTACAACTTTTCATGTTGATACAGATTTCGGTTGTGGAATTATCATTTCTGTTTGGTGTGTGGATCTTTTAGTCAAAATTAACAAAGTATTTATAATTAACTGTAAGAGAATATTTCTAAATTTCTTTATAAATAACATTTCATATGTAAGAAAAATGTAACAATCAAGCAAATGGAACAAATGGTTCACTGTCCAAAAAGTTTATAGTGTACTGATGAGATGACATGAATATAGGACATCATTTCTTAGTTATTCTTCTCATCTCAAAAAGTTTGAAAGGAAAACATAACAGTATTAGTTTTACCACAACATAAAATATCATGGTTTGATGATGTCAAATTGTGGACATTTTAATGAAGAGAACTGTTTAAATACAAGTTGTTAGTTAATTAGATCATGTTGTTTCATGGTTCAAAAGACTTCTTCTGTCATTTATTTTGGTTAATTGTCTTGTTAGAGAACACCGTGCTGTGCAATGATAACCTAAACGCTGAATGTGTACACATGTGCATTCATAAGCTTTCAGTACCATCTGTGGCAACTTCAGCTGAACCTGGTCACTGTTACCATTATCTTCCACACTAGTCTGTGACTTACTTGAATGAGTCAATAAGGTGCAGTATGGAAATCTGCCCGGTCACTGTCTCACTAAGCTCTGATGAAATGTGATGATTGATTCTGGGGTATTGATTCATTCTGAGCCTGACAGGTGAACCTGCTGACAACGCATTAGTCACAACAATTAAGGCATTTGAAATGTCAAGAAATTAGAGGTCATGAGAGATAATTTCCTCTTGCATGTCTGATGAAAATGATGACACCTTCTGACATGCTGCCAGGCCTGTGGTCTTTGGTTGAGGACGAAGTGACAGATCTACTGGGCACACTGCCGGAACAGCGGTCCTTCTGCGTGATGCCTCTCCTGACAGCCTTCTCTTATGGAAAAACATGACAGCAACCCCTTGATTCAGACCCTTCTGTGTCACTCAGAAGTAAACAGACAAATTATTCATCAGGGGAACTCTATTTGTTCTCCTCCCACTGCCCCTCCTTCCCCCTCTGAACAAAGACCAACAAAGTATGCTATGGCTAGCTTATGATGGGCTTTGAAGCAGTTGATGTACTTAAAATGTATTTCACCTTGATATTTTCATGGTGAATAAATGCTTGACAGTGCTACCGCTTCATCACATAGTGTAAGAAATTTGATGTGCATTAGCTATGATAATAACTTCATACAGACAGTCGCCTACTAGCGGACATATTGTTTGAGACGTTTGTTCTCCTGTACAGTAGTGCACATGTTAGGTCCCAAGCTGTCGTTCAAGAATCACCCTCAGGGCAATTCTCTTTTTTTTCGTAGTTAAGGATTAAAACCCAGACAAGCTCATTGTGAACCAATTTTTATTTTTAGGCACACAAAACATGGACAGCAGTGTAATCACACATGCAAAGATAATATTGTTGCTTTTACGTCTGTCTATTTTTCTGAAGAATTATTTTATTCTGTGAAATAACTTTACACCTAAACATTAGATAAGAGTTAGAGCTATGGCCACTCGTCTCAGAAACTTTCCACTTATGAAAAATATTTCAAACAAATCCACACAGAAAGATAATATTATGAAGGATATGTGGTGCTCAACTAGCCATGTTGGCTTTTGTGTGAGGGGGAGATCTTTGGCTTTGGCGAAGAGTGTCATTTCTTAGCTTAAAGTCAGAGCCTGAGATGACTTAAACTAATGAGTTGCCCATTAAGTATTCCCCGTCTAAGATTGAGGTAATGATAAATTTCTGACATACATCACTGGGGATTATCCCTTAAGCAGCTTAGTTATACATGCGGTGTGATCTAGCAGAGGAACATACTACCTTCAACAATTCATATGTGCTCCGCTGCCATATGGTAAAACTCCCAAATGGAGAAAAACCTTTTACGTTGTTTTCTGGAAATGATTGTTATCTGAAAATAATAAATATGGCAGCCTTGTTTTCCGGTTGATTGAACCATCAGAAGAAATATTGATGCTTTCCATATGGCCCCTATTTGCATTTCTGATTTATGTATCAAATTTCTTTATTTGAACAAACACTGTGACCCTCACCTTAAACCTAACCTTAAATTGGCAAAATGTCAGTTGCTTTATTACTTGACAGACTATGTTTTAAAGGCACACCAGCACTTAATGGTTGCCAAATGTGTTCACTAACTCCCCATGAAACTTTCACTGCTATGTGACAGCACTCAGCTATGTAGACAGGCCCTTTTTGATGTTGTTGAAGATCAGAAGTGACCAGGGGGTGTTTGTTATGACCGTATGCCTTACAGGTGGCCTATCCTAATTCAACAGCACCTTCAGACTTCTCATACCAAATCTCCCACCATGGCATGTGCTACCCAATGGGTCCTTTTGATTGTGAGCAGTGTGTACAGGCCAAAGAAAATGAGGGCTAGTCGCCGAAGCAGTCAGAACGGCGAGCGAAAAGCAGAGCGCTGTATGTTCCATTGTGCACAGTGGCATTGACGGACGTCTACAAGCTCCCCTCTGATGGTGGAAGTGGCTCCAGTCACATCAATCACTTCCACTGTGGAGTACCTTGCTTTCAGTCAAGCTCAGTAGCTCTTACTGGTTGTTTTTTCCCCTTTCATTTCAGTCAAAGAAGTTCATTGATCTGTTTTTAAATTGTTCTTATTTTCTAAAAATAGCATTTCATCTGTTATAGTTTTTCCTTGCTGCTCATAATAAGATTTCAGTGACTGTTTTTCTTTTTCTCCCTGCTACTAACAAGCATCTAGACTTATAGTTTGTACCCCATAAATAATAGTTCATTAGAGTACTGTACCTTTAACCAAAACACTATACCGCAAGTGGGATGTTGTGCCTTTGTAGATGAGTGTGCACACACACACATGCTTTTTCCCTTTTGTTTCAAACACAATAACATCTAAAAGCACACTGCCATACTGCAGTTCTAGCTGGATGTCACTCCAGGTTAACGTTTGTGCAGTTGGGGCCCCTGCTTCTGGAAATGGGAATGGTTAACTGAAGCATGTTAATAGGAAAAGGCTTGTCTCTTCCATACTAACACTTGGATGACTCTGCAGGCTGAAGGGGGAAGGGGGAGCACCCAGGCGGATTGGGAGTGCACCCCTTTCCCTTTCCCTCCCCCTTCCTCAGAGGCACGGCTGAGTTAGGATTTGCTTGCATTGTCAAGTAACGCATTGACCCATCACTTTGATGCATATTGATTGTGACAGCCGCTCTCTCTCGCACTCTCACTCTCTCCCTCTTTCTCCCGCAGGCCACAGAAGCGCAGATCCAGAGCTTTGGACAGACGCCATCTCAGTTGCTTATTGAGCCACATCCTCCACGCAGCTCCGCCATGCACCTGGTGAGAACAGTGAGCATGCTGGGAAATTTTCCTGTACCTTTGAATGTTTTTGTGCAAAGAAAGATGTGTGGACTTGGTGTGTGGTGCAATAAACCTAATTATAGATGTAAGTTACATTGTGAAGATGGACATTTGTTTTCCATACATTTCCTACAATCTACTCATACTTTTTTTTTTTTTTAAAGTTAACTATTTTATATAAGTACATAAGTTTTTACCTCATGTAGGTTACAGACCCTGACATTAGAAAACCCTTTTTTGTTGGCCTTGCTTGCACACAAAGTTTAAAGGGAACAGTGCTCCCTGCTGGCCTACTAGCCCCTCTCATTGTACAGAAAGCTGCTTTTACCCGCTCAGTCAATGTAAGAACCAGCTTTACCCACGTTATCCACACGTTCTTACTCATGTCTTTATTTTTTTCCAAATCTTTCTAAGAATCTTTTGTAATTTTTTCCTTTTCCAAAAGACAAGTATGTTTTCATTCACATACCCCCTTTTTTGGTCCTCTAGGATGAGATTAGAGCAAAAAAAGGTTATTTCATAAAGTACTGCTTTGTGTCAGGTTTTCTTTCTCCTGCTAGACAATAACTCTGAGTTCTGAAGGTTTAGTGGAGTTTTGCAGCATGAAAGCAAAAGCAGCAACATGTATGCACCATTTCACATAAATTGTGTCCTCCATCCCAGTTTTTGTCTTCTACCTCTTTATGAGTCTCGTGTCTGACAACCGTCAGAGGAAACTGCATTAAATCTCCTTGTGACTGAACCTAACTCCTGTTAGTCTCCACAATAATTCTTCCTGCATTCTTTTCTCATCTTTTCATACTTTCCTGTATCATTTTCTTTATCCTTTGCTCTCTTGTTCCTATTTTATTACAATAATTATCTTCCATCACTATATCATTTCACTACAACCTATTCAACACTTTTTTTTTTGTTTTCAACTCAAACCTGTTTTTTTCCACAGAGTCCTCTCATGTTCAAGGATCAGATGCAGCAGGATGTCATCATGGTGTTGAAGTTTCCATCCAATTCACCTGTAACACATGTGGCTGCTAACACTCTGCCTCATCTTACTATACCTGCTGTGGTTACTCTCACCTGCAGCCGCCTGTTTGCAGTCAATCGATGGCACAACACTGTTGGTGAGTAGTGCCAATCTCACAAAGGTGACATGTTCAAACACAAGCATGTGTTGTTGGGAAAAAAAGTGTGCCACACCACACATGATTCCTACCACAGCAGTGACCCTGTAAAAATCACTTCATCACTGTTACATAAAGTTCTGCCCACCATTCATAATAGAGCTGTACCCAGCTGTCTTTGAGAGAAGCTAGCACCTCACAGGTAAGCTGACCATGAGTGTTTCCACATGTTCCTTTTCAGGCATGTGTGAACAACATTACCCACAAAACCTCTCCCTAAGATTCAGCCTCACCTCCGGGTCAAAGGGCCAAAGCAAATGGTTACTGGGAAATTAGGCTGCAACTGCACCACATTCTCTTTACACGTCCCCATCTATCACCATAGAAATACGTTGAGCTCAGGACCAAAGAGTGTGCAGTGTGTGGTTGCTCCCAATGAACACAGCTGCAGTACCCTTTCTATCCAGTCAGATCAGAAAGAAATGTTTTATTTTTCTTTCTTTTTCAGTTCAATGTAATAAGGTCTGCATATTTGCTTCTGTAAAAAAAATTTGTCAAGATGAAATGTTTCTACTGGGAGAAAATAGCCTGTTAACACAGATAGACCTTGGAATTTTCTAGAAAAGACATTAGATTAACTGGGCTCTGAAAGGGGAACAGATGTTTATGTATAAATGTGCAGTGGTTAGTTAAAGCTATATGTATGACTACCTGAATCCAGGTCTCAGAGGAGCTCCAGGCTACTCTCTGGAACAGGCCTATCACCTTCCCATAGAGATGGATTCTTTAGTTGGTGAGTAAGCTTAAAAGAAGAACACAACTTAAGTATTCATAGTTTATGCATGTTTTTGTTGTACAGACTTATTTTTTATAGCTTTTTTAAAAAACATATTTTTATATAACAACCCAAATATTCCTATGTTGTTCTTTTTGTCTTCTCAGCCAACAACACTGGAAGCAACAAGCGCCAGATCACAGACCTAGTGGACCAAAGCATCCAAATCACCACACACTGTTTTGTGGTGACAGCTGACAACCGGTACATCCTGGTGTGTGGCTTCTGGGACAAGAGCTTCCGTGTGTACTCCTCTGAGACAGGTAGGTTAGAGTGTAAACTCCATTTCCTACAGAGGTGTGCACTGATGTGTAGAGGACTCAATACTATGACAGTAATGATACAGCACTGGTGCCTTTCTGTCCTGAAACCCGGAACAACAGATTAATCTTCTATAATCCACTGAAAAATAAAAAGGAAATCTTTTTGACAATGGTGAAATCACTCTAAGTAATGCTTTAAATGTATAAGTGATTTTTCACACAGCTGCTCAGGATTCATCTTAAGGCTGTCAAGAAGACCTGAAGTTGTTTCACCTTTTTGGATCATTTTAAATATTTCAAATTTATATACATTTAAGGTTTTAAATAAACATTTACAGCATTTTTTTGAAGATCCAAACAGGAATGACTAACACTAAAATGTTCTTTATTGTCCCTAGGCAAACTGACACAGATAGTTTTTGGCCATTGGGATGTGGTGACCTGTCTGGCCAGATCAGAATCTTACATTGGTGGAGACTGCTACGTTGTTTCCGGATCTAGAGATGCTACGCTGCTGCTGTGGTACTGGAGTGGGCGGCACCATATTATTGGTGATAATCCAAATAATGGTGAGTGGAAATATATAAGTGGGATGCATGTATACACTCTGTATGGTGTTAAATGACCACGGACAAGGTTACAGAAATAGTTTTATACCTTGCCTGTGAATTTTTTTCTAGGGCATAGGGTTGCACAAGTCTATAGCGTTAAAACACTAAATATGGGAAGTAAGAGTCTTTGATCATCTCTAAAAGAAAAACATTACAATCTAACAAATTGAGTAATTCAGAGGGATTGGGGGAAAGATTTCTATATCTGCACTGAAGCAGTGAAATATTAGTTTGATAAATAAATGGGACTAAATTTAGCTTATTTAAGAAGAGAACTTCAAAAGGTTCTGCGTTCATAGAGTTGTATATCAGAGTGTGTGATTTCCACTGCTTGTTCATTTAGATTTTGAATATAGTGTGCCTATATTAGGACAATCCATCAGTGTTTGGGAAAGCACCTATAAAGTTGTAGCACAGTTCAAGCTAGAAGCACCATATAAAGCATGGAATGAAGAACTCAATATAAGGAAAAAGAATGTCTTTTATTTCTGGGTAGCAAAACAACATGCATATGTGAGAAGATCTTGTGTTTCTAATTGTGAAAGATTTTAGAAGCTCTGGATTAGTAGCGAGTGTCCTCTAATTAACTTCATTGAGGCTTTGACAGTTAATTAAGAATTTCAGCTTGGATGCCTCCAATTAGCAAGGGGCAACAGCACTTGTGTTACTGCAGCAGGAAAGCGGTATTCCCCTGATGTTCACACTACACAATGCATCTTCAGTGGACAAAAAGGAAGACAGAAAGAAATAACATAGCTTTAAAATTGGGATGGAATATGATTAGCAAAAAACTTCAACGTGTATTTATGTGTATATATATATATATATATATATATATATATACATAAATACACATTGAAAACATAATTACCTTTTACATTTTTATAACAAAAACCTTAAATTACTATAGCTATAAAAAAAAAAACTGCATGATGCTCTTTGTTTTACATATTAGCTTTTTCATCAGACCATCAAATATTTTCAGGAACTTGATTCCAGAGATTTTAATCCCATTATATTTTCTGTCATGCTAGTGAAAAGTGTGAATAAATATAAGAGCAGTGTGTTGAACTGCTATTCCATCATCCTGCACGTGTGGCATGAGTATCAAAGTAATTTCAGCCACGGACTTAAAAGGCTATTTGTCTCTTGAATGTATAAGAATTAAAATAAGTTCCAGCTCAATCATTGCTTTGCTTTTTAGACGAGACCTATTGTACCAGTGGTGCAAGTGGATATTAGCACCAGGTTAATTATGGCAGCTAAATCTGTTTATCCCAAGGGCTACGACAGAGCTGGTGGTATCCAATGCAGGGTGATTGAATCTTTTGTTGGGCAGGTGAGCTCGCTTTTACTCCCTGGGGGCTTTTTTGACACTTGTTCTATTCAGGCCTCCATCAGATGGGGTACTGGGAATGACAGGGGTGCTGGGGACTTAGTCTCTAAGGGACCATGATGCATCGATCACAATCCAGCTCAATGCTGAACCGCTGCAGCTTTGAGGAAGACATGGCAAGCCAGAGAAGGAGGAGATGATGATAGTGGTTGGGTTTTCATCATTGTTCAAAATGATGCTGTCATGTAAGTGAAATGAGAGACTGAATTAGATTAAAATGTGATATATTGTTAGAGTTGTTGGTCTGGTTTATGTTGGCCAAGTTTTTTACCAAAGGTATATATTTACACCAAAGTATAACTCAGTATTTTTCATAAGTTTATATTTACATAAATATGTACATGACAATTTTAAGTCTATATTTTTTAAAAATATCCTAAAAATAACATCAACACTTGCATTTTTAATGTGATTTTATACATAGCAGTTAGCTGATCAAAACTCTCCCCAATAGTATGTTTCACAGTTCAAACAAATGATTATGAAGTGGGTTTTTTATTCTTTTTTTAATTGGTGATTGGATTTTTTCAGGTTATCGTTTTCATTGTTGTTGCAATACTCAGGGTCGATGGCTCCAGGTGCCATAAAACACCACTCACTAACCTCTCCCTCCAGCTATTATCAATCATGTGACACATAAGATTAAATCAAGTGGCTTGGTGGCCATCACAGCATCTCCACATTTACATAGCAATTTAAATGCCCTCTCTTCCACCAGATCTATGTTGCATTGCTTGCATTTATATGAATATCTGATTTTGGTTGATACATGTAAGGTAGTTTCGTCGTGGGTTTGTGCCTTAAGCCAATTTGTTGCGATTTCTGGTCAAATGTGATCAGATTGTGATGGTAAAGTTGTCACTGTTGATCACCAGAGTTTATCAATAAAATTGAGTAATTTTGCTTCATCATGGGCTGCACGGTGGCGCAGTTGGTTAGCACTGTGGCCTCACAGCAAGAAGGTTGCCGGTTTGAGCCCCGGTGCTCTAGCCGGGAGCCTTTCTGTGTGGAATTTGCATGTTCTCCCCGTGTTAGCGTGGGTTCTCTCCGTGTTAGCGTGGGTTCTCTCCCGGTACTCGGGCTTCCTTCCACAGTCCAAAGACATGCACCTTGGGGATAGGCTGATTGGAGACTCTAAATTGTCCATAGGAGTGAGTGTGTGTGGTTGTTCGTCTCTGTGTGTTGGCCCTGTGATGGACTGGCGTCCCATCCAGGGTGTACCCCGCCTCTCGCCCGTTGGCTGCTGGGATAGGCTCCAGCCCCCCGCAACCCAAAGCGGTAGATAATGGATGGATGCTTCATCATTTTGTGTATCTCTCCTTGTTTAGGGGACTACCCAGCACCACGAGCAGTCCTGACTGGTCATGACCAGGAAGTCGTGTGTGTGAGCGTCTGTGCAGAGCTGGGTCTAGTTATAAGTGGAGCCAAAGGTTAGTATGCTTCTTTGCTTACTACCAGCAGCAAACACAATATATCTACAAGACAGTCACTCTCAAGAAGTTTTCTATTAAATCCTAAAAGGCTGGTTTTACAAAAGGTCACTGACCACCCAGACATGCTTTTAGTCATTTAAGTGAATAGACCCGAGACTCTTCCTATTTCCTTTCACATAAAATGCCAGGATCAGATAATGACAGTACTGCAGCAACATAGACTACCAGTAGATTTCCATAAGCACGAGTTGCTCTTTTTTCTACTTTTTGGTTTTGCAGAGGGTCCATGTCTAGTCCACACCATCACAGGGGATCTGCTGAGGGCTTTGGAGGGACCAAACAGCTATCATTACCCACGCCTCATCTCAGTGTCCAGTGAGGGCCACTGCATCATCTACTACGACAGGGGCCGCTTCTGCAACTTCAGCATTAATGGCAAACTGTTGGCACAGATGGAGATTAATGATTCTATCAGGGTAAATAAACAGACCTTCTTACATCAGTATATGAAACAAAACACAAAAAAGGTTCCTTAAAAAAAATGCATCACTTTACAGAAATTTCATTTATTGGGAAATCTGGCTGCTGATTTTTCAAAAAGTCAAAAATCAAAAGATTGTAATTTTGTAGTTTATATTCTCTATGTGGTACTTAGTTGACTAGTTTTAGATATGACTAACTTATTCAATTTATTCACTTATAAATCATTATGATATTGTAAATGTTATTCTTAAATATTGGTGATGTAGTTGGGTGTTTAACCTTGTCTTATTCAGGAACATATTTTGCCTTCTTCAGAAACAGAGTTCACAGAGAAGACGATACATTTTAGGTTGGAGTAACACTTCTAACTCTCTTCTATTCCTTTTGAAGGCAATTCTCCTGAGCAGCGATGGCCACAACCTTGTAACGGGGGGAGATAACGGGGTGGTGGAGGTGTGGCAGGCTTGTGACTTCAAACAGCTCTACATTTACCCGGGCTGTGATGCAGGCATTCGAGCCATGGACCTTTCACATGATCAAAGGTCAGTAGGGGCAGTTTTATTTTATTATTATCATATCATATAAATTTGTGAAAAAGGTGTTTAGAAACTAACCAATGACATCCGGTGGTTGTGAGAACTACTGTATATAAAACTGTGGAAATCAGCCTTATATTTTAAATGTGTTTCCTCTCTCTGTTCTGCTCTTTGTGTCACTGTCTCAATCACCAGAATGAGGACTGTGAAATAAAACTCCTAATATAGAAACTTTGAGTGGGTCTTAGATGTGTTGTGCAAAAATTGATGAATTAACTTTTATTCTCATTAAGTCATCAAACTGGTTGCTACACACTCACCTTACATTCATAATGAGATTTGCCAAGTTTGAATGTGTAATTTGAAATTATTGAGCCTGATGAGATTAATTTAGAGCATTTGATTATTCCTTTTTTAAATACCATTAAGAATCGACACAAACCTCAGATTCACCAAACAAAGAATATTTTGGAAAAAGTGTTCTGTTGAGTTTATTGCATTAAGATTAATTTTGTGGGATATTTTTTTGCAACCCATCTTCATTCATGGGTTCACCACTGTTAATCCATACTGCCAACATGTTGTTCTAATATTATCCTTTACACACTGAAGTGTAGGTGTAGGTTTAGAAACACAAACTTTGTTTAGTGTTTGGTTAAAGGCTAACTAACCAGAAAATAATCTTTATTTTGTAATATACTAAGTACACACAATGCACTGACTGATGATCTTTTTAGCTATTTGTTTTCCAAGATTGCATTTTTTAATTGTGGTGAAAAGTCTCATAATGGATGCCTAAGTGGCACCTCAGAGACAACATGGTTTGCAATGAGAGTCAGGTGTAATCATGTGACCCTGACAGTTGAGAGGTTAGAGCCTGAATGTTACTTTGCAGCCGCAGGCTAAACATCATTCAGCACTTGCCGATACAGACCTACAACTTTAGTAAACTAAATCAGCACCATCATAAGTTACTTTACAACTTAAGATGACTTTGGAATAATATATCAATATAATATAAACTTTTGTTCAATCCTGTTAAAATGTAAGTCTTTTTTTTATTGACTAAGTGTTATCCACTCTGTTTGCTATTTAATAAATACATATTTTAAGAACCCTTTTCTTCAAAGAGTTGACATCAGGTCACAAAAGTAACCTGTGTTCTGGAGGGAGTCATTGTACATCCGCTCCATTTATTGTGCTCAAGTATTTAAACCCCTGGGTGTAGCATTTAAAATGCAACCCCGTGAAATCTGCTGCTTTAAGCAATTGTAGCAGCAAAACACTGGGACTTAATGGTCCCCTTAGTTATCAGAGAAACCAAATGATTTTCTTATGCACTGAAATAATATTCCACTGAAGCAATTTCAGTTTCTTATGTAATGGAAGTATGAACACATTTCTGCTTTGAATTAAATTTCTTATCATGATTTTTTTTTCTCTTCAGGACCTTGATCACGGGCATGGCTTCTGGCAGCATTGTTGCATTTAACATAGATTTCAACCGCTGGCACTATGAACATCAAAACAGGTATTGACAAGAGATGAATATGCTCAGCAGAAAGCTTGTATGGAAGGTTAAAAGGATATCGTCCAACTAGTGACTGAGCTGTACAACAGACGATTCAAAAAGTGCGGAGAGAACAACAGAACATAGGTATGATAAAGACCTGCTATGTGTTCATCTGTCCTCTGAGGCAAACATGTTGCTTTTTATCCGCTACAAAGCAAATCTGGACAAATTGTTTTTCCTATCTTACCTGAGCCCTTGCTGAGGGACTCTCCAGCTGAGTAAAGTAGGTCTTCCTGGATAAGGTGGAATTGATAATTAAAGATAAGGTGATAATCATTTAAACTGTGAAAAAGATACAAATGGATCCATTTTTAGGAACATTTATACAACATTTGTATAGCTGACACTTGGAACAGTTTGACACATGAAGTGACTTGTATGTAAACTGTCTCTAGTGTTTATCTGTAAACGCTGAACATGATCTAAATGCTGTTAAGCAAGTTTCTATGTTATTGTTTCCATCATGCCACTCGTGAAGCAGTGTCAAACCATCTCATTGCATTACATGTATGAAGCAATTGCTTGCTCCTCAACAGTGGTCAAATATAATTTTGTGAAAAGACTAAATGTTGTTTATTTGATGTTATGACAGAAGTCAAATGTTGGTTATAGTCCTTCGTGATAAATGTTTTTGATATTTCAGCAACATTGACAGTGATTTCTATGTTTGTTTGTTTTTTATTTAAGGAAATAATTATTCAGTGACATATTTCTGTTACAGAGCAAACTGTTAGTGGAACATTTCTTTACCATGTTTTGTCCTACAGGCTTCCAGATAATTTACAAACTAGTTAAATTGATAGCGTTTGTAAAAAAGTTGACATATTATAAAATGAAAGTGTCACTTTACCGACATGAAACTGATAAGACTTCAAACATTACTGAACTGTTATTTGTTCAGTGTTTCCATTTTGCCTCTTGCATAAATGTTTGCTTTGACCGTTTTAAATGTGAATCTAAACAGCATTTGATGCTGTCGCTCAGCATTCTAGCAAGCAATATTAATCACGTTAATAAATGGAGATGAGGAACGTTTTCAATTTTGTTACAATAAGAGAAAAATGACTGGTTAATGTTGGTATAATAAATCAAAGTGGCCTCGAGTTGTCATATAGATGGACAAAAATATGCAAAAAATGGTGGGGGTACTTAATTTTTTTGTTGTTGTTTTTTTTAACACAGTGGTGCTAATGACACCATCACGTTTTCTGCTTGCTGTTCAGAAGTTTTTGGATAAACTGACACATTTGAAATTTGATTTTATCCAAATTCACTATTAAAAAAAGAAAAAAAGAAAAAATATATGGACCTAATTATTGCTTGGAACAGGTTTAAGCATGTATGATAAAGCTGCATAATATTTCAGTTCATCTAAAATGGTGTACTCAGATAACGTTAGTTTGAATTTTGACTCCTGAGCTTTGGCTCTACTGCCATCTGCTGGCAAAACATTTTTAGTGGGCTTACTAAAAATCAGACCTTGAAAAATGTTTTATTGTTGACACGGTTTCTTAAAAGAATACATGCTGAAACTGCTGTAACAGATTTATTTCCATTAGTTTTCAGTTGTTTCATAGCATCTTTACAGAGTATGGGTGAACAGAACAGAACTCAGGATCTCCATTTATTTAAATAAAATATTAGCATTCCTAGTCATCTACCATTTCAATCTCATTCTGTCTTTCTGCACCTAAATGCATGTTTTTCCTGTAGTAGAAAGCAGATACAGTAACCACAAATGTCATTGCACCCCATTGCATTGCAAACCCATTGCAGTTTAAATTCCTTGTGCTTTTTGGTTCAACCTTCTTCAAACAAAAAACATAAAAGCCCTTTTACAACAGCCAGTGATGTAATTTTCCCTACAGTTAAAATATGCATATGCACATAACTCTTATTTCTGCCTTTCTGAGTGTAGAGTGGTCATTAGTGAAGCCCATTCATTCAAACAGCCCATACAATGGCAGCATTGATTTTAATACGTGACAGTTGTATATGCAGCGTTAGACCAGAACAACTGATTTATATGTATATTACAATTCATGCAAGTTACAATCTGTCTGTGAACACAACACTCACACGGATACTTTGTTTGGTGACTTTGTCTGTGGCTGAAAGAGGACACATACACTCCATTTTTATTTTGTTAGTTTTTGGAGTACTGCATTTTGACCAAATAAAAATTTCATTTGAAGACTGTTTTCTAATCTTGAACTTTCAATTGTTTTAACTGGCTACCAGAAATGCCATTACAATATTGTTATTCTTACTTAAGGAATATGAGACATTGCACTTAGACAGGACACCTAATTTCACTTAAATGCATGTGTGACCAGGCTTTTAGCACTTTCATTCATTTTAACCCCAACATCATAGCCTGGTGCAACATCCTGGACATCCATCCATCCATTATCTACTGCTATGTCCCTAAAGGGGTTGCGGGGGGCCTGGAGCCTATCCCAGCAGTCAACGGGCGAGAGGCGGGGTACACCCTGGACGGGACGCCCGTCCATCGCAGCATCCTGGACATGTGTTTGACAATTTAAGAGTGATTCACTAACATAAAAGTAAGTTAAACCATCAACTGGCAAACTGAATCTCCCAATTAGGGGCCAGCTACAAGGAGGCAGAACATTTCTCTTCAGAATTCAGTTATGTCCATATAATATTTGATACAATATAGCAGTATTATCTTTCAAATTTGTCAAATTCATATCACATCTTTGACTTATGACAGCCTTGAAATGGTTGCTGCAGACTGTAAAAAGGTTTGCTGTGAATTTTGCATTAGGAAAAGGCATATTTGTACCAAAGAATTAACCAATCATGTCATAATATCAAATAATGTTCTTAACCTAAAAAGGGTTTTTCCACATATACACCCAACAGAACAGCGCTTGACATTTCCTGCAGTACATGAAATAAACCATCAGAGGGCCCTAAAGTACTGTAATGAGCAACTGCTTACTGAGGAAATCAAGGCTTAAAAAAAGGTTTGGTAGCTTTTTGGAAGAGGGAGGATTACAGTAGTGTATTAATACTGGGCTTTGTGATAGTACTGTAACTTCAGAAGTACATGTCCCAGAGTAAAAGACTAAACCTTCTTACTCAGACTCTGGTCATATTCTAACTGGTGTCTTTACCATATGTATACACATACCAGCCTAAGTATACAGATGTACCATATATGCCAAGTTATTACAGATATAAAAGAAAAATATAAAATGCTGACATACTAATATTAATTTTCATAGCTCTACAATAGTCAAATCAGGAGCAGCCCTGAAAATGTGCTACCAATATAGTTTGACAGCTGTGTGAATGGGAGTGCCTTCCCCCTTAAAGGTGGATCCAAAAAGCCACAGAAAGCCTGTCACAAGTGAAGGTTAGATTTTCAGATTCAAAATAAGCCATTTTGTAGATTATCAAAAACCTTGTATCAGATTTAAGGGGTGCCATTACAGAGTCATGCGAGGTATGGGTTTTATCTAAGTGCAAGGAATAACAGTATCTGCGACTGATGTTATTCAGTTACAAGTGAACATGTTCACTTAGAAAAGAGTCCAACAAGTGTTTACAAAAGAAACCTCTATGCAAACTGAGATGCAAGTTTGTAAACAGTATCTCTATGGAGGAAACAGTTTAGTAGCACCGTGTGCAAATCTACATTCACTAATTTGCATCTTAACATGTGAACATACTTTTGGGGAGAGATTAAGTCTTGTTTTACCAATATTTTATGTATTTATTTAAAAGGAATCATGAATATTGTACCTACCTACATTCTAAAAGTGGAAAATACCTTAATTTTGATTATGTGCTTATTCACCTTAAAACTAATTCAGTGTTAAAGAAATATACCATGAAAAATGCAGACAAATGATTGTAGACTGATAAAATGACTCTGTGTTGTCCCAGATTAGGAAATGGGTAAAAATGAAATATAGTTTCACCCTGTTCAGGTTCCTGATAAAGGATGAAAACCCAATCTATACTATTTAGTGGTAAAATCATTTGCAACCCTAATTCCAATAAAGTTGGGATGTTTTTAAAAACCAAACAGAATACAATATTTTTTTTAATCCTTTTAAATCTACATTTATTTGTAATCTATAAAACAAGATAATTGTTAAAACTCTAACTTTTTTTATATAAATATGCACACATTTTAAATTAAATACCTGCTAAATATTCCAATAAAGGTGAGACACGTGCAGCATAAGATTGATAAAGTATAAGAAGGAAAAAGGAAAAAAAAAAACACACGTGGAACATTTCACAGGTGAATGGGTTAACTGGGGAAAGACAAGTGCCGTGTCTGGGTATAAGAAAGGGAGCATCCCCAAAACTAAGGTGCACTCGCACACCTGGGATTCCCTACTCAGCTGTGAGTGAGCTAGAGACTGTAGCTGTGTTTTTGGTGAAACTGACAGGTTGTTGACATGTCATTGGTGGTTTTTCAGTGGCATGTCACAGTAAATCTATCAGACTTTTCTAAGCAAAGCTACAAGTGACAACTGACACATGTCAAACGCTACATCTTCCTATTTGCCTGAGAATAAGAAATGCACTTTATATTATTCAAATTAGACAAAAAGAAAAATTTAAAGGATTGCAAATTATTGCATTCTAAGTTGTATTTACATTCAACCCATTGTTATTGGAATTGGGTTTGCAGAAAAATCAGACTGAAAATAAAAGATCCTTTTGGTGCCTTCAAAATATGTCCATGATGTTAAGTTCAGTTTATATTTCTGTTCTATATGTTTTTTTTATTTACAGGTACATCTCAGGAAATTAGAATATTATGAAAAAGTTTAATATTCTTCATCAGTCACTTCAGAATGTGAAACCCATATATCATATAGATTCATTACACATAGAGTCAAACATTTCAACCATTTATTCCTTGAAA
>JBAMIG010000009.1:8557518-8569475 GCA_037177335.1 Kiunga ballochi | reverse complement strand
TATATTTGATATATTTGATATATTTAATAATTAATTTACTGAAGCTGAGAAGTGAGCTTTGCTTGTTCTTTATTTAAAAAAATATTTTTTAGAAACCAAATTTAAAAAAAATATATATTTAGGATATAAGCTTATAAACATCACAGATCTGAAAAGCAGCATGTATTCAGGGGGCATACATAAATAAACTAGTTTAGAGAAGATGGAGGTAAGAAGTTCCAAACTCTTGCAGACATGGACTGCACTCAAAGTTATGATCGTGAGAGGGCGCCAAATCCCTTTTCTAAATCAAAACGATAAGTAAAACGTGGAAATAATCAAAAGCTTTTAATGCTTTAATATTTAAACATTGTCACCAAGCTTTGAAACAATTTTGGCATCAGCCTGGTATAAATGTTTAACTAATGGCCCTTAAATTGTTAATTTTTAAAACATACTGTCACCCTGACAGAAAACTGGTTGAAGGGAAAAAAGTCAGTGGTGCAAATCAGCCAAACCAAGGAACTCGTGATTTTTATCTATTTGTTAAATTGTGATAGTAAATACTTATTTACTTCAGCTGGTCCTCTGTTTCATTTGTGATAATCTGTGAGTCTGAAAGCAGGCATGTGATAAACATCTGTGACATCTTTTCTCCACTTTAACAGATCTTCAGCCTTCATCCTGCACAGATGCCGCAGTACTGGGCCAGACTGGACACGCTCTTCACACACATGCATTTAATACAGTGGAGCTTTGGCATATTTCCATATCCTGTTTAACTCTTTCAAACCCAAAGATACATTTTCATACATTTTTAAATGGACTGACACTATTTTATAGATTGGTTATGCAACTTCTTCTTCTTCACATGGTAAATGCATATACTAGCATACATAATAAATATGTAAACAGAAAAAACAGAAAATGGTTCTATATAACAATTTTAATACTAATCTGCATACAGTCACATATGTCTCTTATAGTATTCAATGCATTGCAGTCCTTGTTTTAGATGTAAATGTTTGCATTTCTAGTATATTTAGTAATGTGCAAACACATAACATGTCTCCATATTTTTTATTATTTATCCAGATGAATCTCCCAAAGGAAGTTATAAATTAGCTGTTTCCTCATGGTGAGCTGAACAGCAGTAAACGTGAAACAAAGTGGTAATACATGTTCTCTGTTCCTACTGCAGGCTCTCGTGTGCACAGCATATGTGCCCTCCACTCTTTCAGGATCACAAATTTCTTGTAATCCATGAAAAGATACATATGGTTTGGTCAGAGACCTGTTTTATATATGAAAAACCTTTATAGGAATGCAAAAGCATTTGAATATAATTTAATCTGAAACAACTAAATTAAGCCAATGGAAGGAGAAACAAAATCCTAATTTCTTAGTCTGTTGTTTTTCCACTACTGTTCTTCATTAATAGTTGATATAAAAAACAGGATGATATTTCATTTAAACTAAAACGGCCTATTTGCATTCTTTGTTTGAGCAGATGTGAATGTTTTTAGACTCCAGTGCTACTGAAGGATGTGACAATGCAAAGATAATGCAACCAGCATTCAGATTATATGCAGATGGCATGCTGCTATTCCTCATTTCTACTATTATTTTAAACTAAGTATCTCATTTATTTGAATTTTTAGCTTTTTTCCCTCTCAGTTTTAATACAGCAATTATAAATAAAGACCAAATGAAATAGTTGTACATGATGGGAATTTACTTATGGAACATTGTATCCACTGAAACCAGACATGAGCCTTTAATGAAAGTGCAGTTCTCACTGACTTTTATTGGCTGCTGCATGGATCCTTTCCATACAACTACTATTAACTTTTATAAAGTTCTTTGGGCTCTTTATAAAAAGTTTATAAAAACCAGTTTCTCTTTGCCTGACCTGGTATTTTTCTGTTGTCTGTGGCTTATTGCTGTAAAGATAAAAACACATAATTTTTAATGATGAGTTGATTAATGCCTTTAACTTTTTTATGCTTGTTTTGTTTCTGGTTTGCACCCTAACATGCATACCGTTATGTAAGAATTCCTCTCTTTTCTATAATACTCTAGTCATTGCTTCAATGAAAGCCAGGTGTACTTGATATTGATTTCAGAAAGTCTTGTAATAATATCTCACAGTTAGTGTTCATGGAAACCTAAAAAAGTGATTGATGATCACATTGGCCAGTGTTACAGTTTTATGTCTGGTATGTCTTTGAAACCAAAGAAGGTTGTAGGTCAGATGCAAAATCTTCAATTACAACATGAGCTATAATTGATGTAACCTGCCTCTGCTTGTGTGCCACAATAAAAAAAAGAGTTTTTTTTCTTGTAAACACAGCTGGTTGCTCAAATGTTATAAATCATGAATTGTATTTGTCAGGTTAAAAGATCATGATGTTCTGAAATGTGTTAGGGTGTCTGCAAGCTGCTAATCCGCGAGGAAAAGTAAAAGATGGTTATAGGAGGACAGGTCTTACATTTATGTTTCGGTTGTCTTTTATTTGTGACTCCTTGGACTACATCGTTTACAAAGCTAACAATATATTGCTGCACCATAGCAATGCTGTTTGATTGCAACTATCTATATTTAGTTGTTTAGTTATAGGATATTTGAAACGTTGATATCAAGAAATATATTGTTATATCTTGTTATGTGTATTTTTTGCCTGGTCATGAGTAAACATGCACATTAGATAATTATGGCATACTGTTCATGCATCACAACAACACACAGATAGAGGAGGGCATACAACCTGGAGAAATGATGGGAAATGTAAAATACATTATTAATTGAATCATATTTATGTTTCTTTTGTTTCAGAAGGTATCAAAAACTATAAGCTTGTTTTTGTTGTTGTTCAAATGGACAAGTGTTTCTGTCTCACATCGCTATGTTTCTGACACTCAGATATTAAGTTTACTTTCTGCACCAGCATAAATTCATGCAGTTCTTAACATGCATCACAGTTTCCGCTCAACCCTCCACTGAAGCTCATCATCTGGAAAGTCATAATCCCCCTAGTGCTTGGATATACAGGCAGTTAGTCACACAAACCAATCCCTTTCAAGAGAAACTTCATCCTAAGTTGTATAATGCCACTGGTTGGATTTAAAAAAAAAAAGTGATTGTGCTGAACAATTGTTTGTTCAGACATTTAAAACATGCAGGACAAATCAAAATCCCACAACAGGATACATTTAAAAGGATAAAAATGATTTTATTTTATTTCTGTCATAAAAATAAAAGAAAAATGTTCAAGATTTTAAGAGTGTAGACCTTTGACTCCTGTAAGTCGCTGTCACTTTGCAATCAGAAAGTGCAGGCAACAGAGAGAAAAAACACATGAGTGTTTAAACATATCAGAAACTCTCTGGAGCCCGGTTTATGAGCAGCCATGTGCCACATTAAATGTGACCACATTAAAACAAAATCATTTTCAAACACTTGAGTGAGACTGCTCTGTCTGAGTTTTTAAAAGAATTACTCATTATTCTCTGTTAACACCTAAATAAATGGCAAAAAGCCAAATAAAAAATCTAAAAATGACTGAGAAGAAATTTGATAGCAGCTCCTTGTAAACCCGTCTCACACTCTGAGTAATGGGCAAAGAGACTTTTATTTTCTAACTCTAACAGGCTGTCGCTCCCAAGGCAGAAACACAACTTTTATATTTCTTCTAAGTTTGTCCCTGGTTGAAAGAGTGCTAAATAAGGAATAAGCCTATCTTAAACAGTCTGAATTACAAAGTGCATCTCAAAGGTTATATTTTAAGTGCTTCTTTATTTTTTGTTTAAAGTCTCCTAAGTAAATCATCCAGCTGGTAAAAAGTTACCAGAGGCTAAAGCAAATCCTCTCAGCAACCCTACAATCATGAGCACTTTACCCCAGGAGAAATGACTGAGAAAAGTGTGGTAATTTGCTTTAAACTGGCATGTTTCCTTTAATCATGCAGGTAACACCTTAGACATGCCAGGGGTGAGCATTGTTTAGTGTTCAGTCATTTCCAGTTGTGGAACTCCTAAGAAAGAAAGAAATGTTTAATTTTCCTTTCCCTTGTTGACGTGTTTGCAGATTTCTATGCATCAGGAGGAATTAAGGACTTTTGACCTAAATGCTAAATTGTATTTATGTGGTGGATAAATTTCACGCAAGGCATATTTACTTACTTATTATTACTTATTGTACTTAAAAAACCTTCTTCCTTAGCAATTATTATGGTCATATGACTATAGAAACAGGCACTTGGCTTTACTTTGAGCAGTGTACCACAGTTCGGTTTGGTGAACCAGAGTAAGTCAGAGCTAAATGAATCAACACAAATACTTTCTCTGCTCCTCACTATTTAACTTCCATTATATTTTACAGTCATGGCTAAACTAGTAATAACAATAAGCTAGATTTTACACAAGGATCGTGTGTGTAAAACTTAAGTTACTGTCCATATTTTAAGAACATTAGTATGATCCATGCTAATGTGAAAGCCAGATATGGGAGATTCACAAACACATGCAGACATTACTTGTGCACTTTCCCAAGACAGTAAAATATCGTTGGCAGGAAAGTATAGGAGGAAGGCCAAACATATTGGGTTTGCTGTATCAACATGAGGACAGCCAACAACTGATCTAAGAGAGCAAAATGAAAAACACATTAGGCATTTACTAGAAATAGACCTCTTAACTTATCATTAAACATCAAGTTAAAGATTCAAAAAGCAGCAAAATGTAGTAACCTTCAGGAGTTCTGCACTTTGTCACACCCTGTTCTTGACATTATATTCATACCACATAAGAACTGTCAAAGTCAACGTATTTGCTTATACAGCATTACCCAAGAGAGTGTAAGGAGCCCATGCAATCTTGTGTTGCTACTTGCCATAACACATCACTTTCAGCCCTCTTGGCTATATATTCTAGTGTGGAAAATATAGATGTGCTCTGCGTGCCAGCACAGATAGAGGAATTCATCAGCTGCATTTAGGTGTGGCTGTCCTATATTGTCTTATCTCAAGGCGACAGCTGACACAATCAATTTTCACTTTAGAGTTTTGAAAATAGGATATTAAAAATGTTATGTATGACAGTGAATGAGAAACCTGTGGGCATGTAGGATAAGGGCATTTAAGTTTAAGGTGAAACATAAATACACAACTTAATAGTCAGTCTGCAACATCCACACCTTATTATTCATATTTTATAAAAACAATTGTACATGATCTATATTAATGTTGAGGCCAAATGTGGATTCAAGCTGAGTGATGAGCTGCATCATTTTATGCTTTTTTTTAAATTATTTCATGCATTTTCAGAAGTTACTGATTTATCTTGGAAACTCAGGAAGGTTTGTAAAGTACCTTTGTTCATGGTGAACTTCTTAAATTTCTACATGGATTTTCTCAAACTCCTCTTTTACCCCGCAGCCAAAAAAGTATCCATCTTTTGTTACTTCACTTGCATGTTTGACCCTTACTTACCATGCAGGCTGATGTATGTGCAGAGGCAGACAGAAGACGGCTGTTTTCAAATTGTTCTGCTGAAGGGGGAAAGTTTCTTTGTGTTCTCTTCCAGACATGTAAGCACAAGTTAGAGTTTGTGATGTCACCAGTTTAACAACCATGCAGGGTCTAATAGACTTTACACAGACGCAGCGGTTTAAATCACCTTTACTTTTTCAGAAAAAAAAATAGCTATAATTTCAAATTGCTGCACTTTAAAATGATTTACAATATTTTTTTTTCCTTTTTATAAGAATTTTGGAAAATAAATTTGTCCATTTTGCTGGAAGTCCTCACACATTTCATCCAGCATCATGTCCACCTCACTGTGTTTTTTCTAAACTTCACACCTGCATTACATGGGAATTTATAAATATCAAGTATCATTTTATATAAATTCCCTATGATTGAGAATGTCATATTCTGTCACTGTGCCTTGAATTTAATAAAAATATGCATATATGAGCCTAACTTATACATGAATCCCTAACCCTGACTCGGCCATGTAGAGAAGAAATTACAGATCCAACCTGGCTTTGTTCAAACTTGCTTTTCTCTGCAAATCAAACATCTACTTCTCACTTGTGCTTCTTTCTTTTCATTCAAAGAAAACAACTCACATGGAATTCATGACTATGACTTCTGTATGGATATAGAATAAATTATTCCATTACATGCAGCTGGCTGCCAATGTATATATATTCTACATTTTTAGAGGTGTCTCCCGACAGTGTTGAGAAAACAGACACGGCTGAGTTGTAAGCTGAGTTGTTGGCTGGATAGAAGGGAGGAAAGGAAATAGTAGACTAGAGATCTGGACCACAAAAGGACGGAGAATCCCATCTACGTGGCTCATGATTCCCAGAGAATGATCGAGGAGAGGAGGGGGATGTTAGCGGCCAGTTGCTCACCGATCTGACTTTTCCACTCCTGTAACTAGGAGCACACACACAAAAAAGCTTTTCTGTGTGTCCAACTATATGATGAACAATATTTACCATGTGAATCAAACCATGTATTAACCTTAAATTGAGTCTTTGGATTGAAGCCTACCTTATTGCTGCATATGTTTTTTATGTCTGTAATAGTGAAACAGATTTCCTTCTGGTTTCCAGAACAGATAGCTCTGGTGTCAGCTGGTCTTAGATTAAATAAACTTCAACCAAATCTGCAATAGATTTTACCATTATTATTTATATTCATCAGCATTCTGTGAAGGGAAACAAAAGAAATAGAGTTTCAGAAAACTAACAGTTTGATATGTACACTCACTTGCTCCAGCTGCAGCAGCGTGAGGAAAGCTCATGTCAAAGTAAATTATCTGATCTTTAGTTTTCCTTTTCCATTTGAATCCTTTTTTACATTTTGATATTTTTGTGTTGATAATGATTAATCACAGTCCAAGAATAATGTTGTTTCTCAAAAGGACTTTTGTGAAAATAAGCCTCCATATGTCCCACCTGTTTAACTCCAAAGCAGACGTCAAGTTATGCTTAAAAATGGCAATTTTATATCTGTGCTAAAGGTTATAAAAATGGGCTTTAATAGAGCAAAGTTAGTGTTTAGACTACCTTACATTACGAAATGCTGACATGAAGTCTTAGTCAGTTTTTCCTCAGCAATTTCTGTTTAGCTCTACTAAAATAGCAACAATTCATGAATGAGATTCTTTATACCTAATTGACTGTATTAAAATATATTTAAGCTGCTTTTATAAAAAGACAGTAACCAGATCTATGTAGGTCTAATCATGATTGGTTGAGATTAAATTAGTTGTAAATGTAGCTTCTATTATCTAAGAATGCTTCACTGGTTTGTTTAAGAGCTTAAAATTTGTGTAATTTCACTTTGATTTGCGTGTCTTGATCTTAAAACTTATCTGATAAGATGGCGGTGACAGTGTGGATGCTAACATAGCCAGTGATACCATCAAAGGATAAAGGAAAAAGGACAATTTTGTCTCCAATTTAGTGGAACTTTACAAGGTCAAAAGCAACATTTTCCCAATTTTCTTACAAAAGATACAAATTAATTGAAAGAGCTAATACTGTATGTATGTTGTGCAATTTCTGTTAATCTGTTTATGGTTAAATAAAGTCTGTTGTGAGCATGCATAAAGATTTTTAATAAAAAACTAGAAAAGTACTTTGAGAGCGCAGAACTCCGCCAGGCATCACCATAATCTTATTAAAAATTTCAAAGTGATCCAGAATCCAGGATCTTTTCCGTATCTCCACCAAAACTTAATCATTTGTTCCCTGTGATACTCTCAACACATCCTGATATTTTTTTTTATCAAAATCCATCAATAACTTTTTGAGTAATGTTGCTAAAAGTCAACCAAACAAACAGACAAACAAACTCAGGTGAAAACATCCCCTCCTTGGCAGATAAGACTCAAATGCAGAACTAAAGAGAGAGACGATCATGATAATTCAATACAAGAATTTTTGTTAAGTAACAAATAAGATGTCCAATAAGAAAGTATAACTTGATTAAAAACCCTAAACAAAAGAGGAAAAGCTAAGGGCCTTAGAGAATAAGCAGTGACAAAACTAGAAGCAACAAAGACTGGCAGGCCAACAAACACTCAATAAACTTGCAGAGAACAAAGAAAAAAACTAGAATGTATATGATTAGGGACAAATAAATAAATAATGAGAATGTGTGACAATTAGGAGCAAGAAAGGATGGAACACAAAGGATTAAATGACTAAATAAATCAGGAAACTAGACTGCACAGAGGACTCAAAGATTACCAAGATAGGAGATAAAAACACAACCCACACACTATGACATCTGTCTTGTGAATTACCATTGGAGCTCTTCAGTATTGGAAACAGAAATAAGCAAGTTATTTTTAAGTTAAGACAAGCAAATGACCGATTAATTTAATGTTCAGGAGAATAAATACATGCAGCAGAAATAATGTCTTAAACATTTCTTTCTTGCTGTGACTTGAGGTTTCTCAGTGGCAATACTCTGCTGGTTCTTCTCTTAGTCACTTGGTTGTGTAGAGCAGTGGTTTCCTAACTTGTTGAGCCACAACCACAAGTTAACACCCCTTTAAGCACACCTTATTACTTTTTTCTTTTACGGATTGTTTTATTAAAGCATGTTGCTACAAAGCATAAAAATACTGCATTTCAAGTCTAACTTATTAATTTATAGAGTTCAGGTGGGGCCCTGCATCTACAGAACCACCCATAAACATCTCTATGATCTGTTGGTAATACTATTCAGTGTGTAATATTAACCTCCTTTTTTTCATGATGTCACTCCAACCAAAAGCAAAAAAGTTCATATCCAACATAAAACATTACAAAAAACTCTCAGAGTGATGCTATACCAAGAAAATAATCCATAGCAATGGAAACATTCTTAATTTGTCTATAAATCCAAATTAATGAATAAAATTGAAAGAAACATCAATTGATGCAGAACTCTTCAACAAAGGGAGTTATTCCTCCTTAATATTAAAGATCTAAAATCCTCCTTATGTCATACAAGCTGTCTTACAAGCCAGGATTTATGATATTTCACCGTATTTGAGTTGGCCCATATTATGAAAGGCGCTGAATCTTAAAGTAAAATATTGCTTCAAACAAGAATGATATGAATATTGATGTCCTCAGGTCCATGTCTGCTGTCACTTCGTAAATCAAACCAAGCTGTCAGTTCAAACATTTGACTAAATGTTATGTAGTATTTCTCAAAATGCACTAAGAAAAAAAAGAAAGAAAAAAAAGAGACAAGAAAAGAAAACAGACTGTTCTGATGGTGAACGTTTTGCACGTGCATGCTGTGCTAAAATGTGATCCTGAAACTGGAAACCAGAGTTCTTACTCTCAAAAAGCCTCATGCATTTTTTGCAAAAATTGAACATCCACCTGTGTTTGTTGGAGACAGTTTCGGAAGTGGCTGTATGCTGTGGATTACTCCCACACTTTGACGTAGCCATGAAATTTGGGAAAGCAATGAGGTTGCACCTGCTGGTGGTAAAACTGTCCATGAAGTCTTTTATTTTTTGTTTCACATAGAGAATGTAATACTGTCCACTCAGTTTGATATCCACAAAGAACAAGTTATGGCAGATTAATCTGTAGCTAAAAGTAGTTTAGAAAAACATTATACAGAAAAGGAGCATGACCTGAAATGTAGAGAAATATAACTTTCACTGAAGAAAAATGGTCTATAATGTTCCATAACTAATACTGCATATTTAGCTATGTAATATAATTAGCTGGTTAATAAATGCTAGTTTAATTAACTAATGCTACTAGTGAGAACTTCGAAATGACGCAACAATGTACTGAGCTAGTGCACTTGGACATTGTTTCAGAAAGCAGTAAATTTGTGTTTATTTCCAATGAATCACACATGTGAAGTTACAATTAGTATGAAATATGAGCGACCTCCAATTCAAATATCTTTGTGAAAAACACTTTATTGGGAAGTCATTCAAAGCAGGAATTTCCACAACTTGGCAGCTTCAAACTGACATGACAATATTTCTACAAATTCCTTTGCAGGTCTCGTCATTTTCCATGCCGTCGTGTCATTCAAGCATGATTTAGTTAGACCTTTAATCCAGCACCACAAAAGATTTCAAGAATAGCTGTTCTTCAAATACTACTAAATGAGTTATATGTTTCATTTGGCTGCAGTCAAATAAATTCTACCATCTGTTACAGATGTTTGGCCAAACAGAACATTTTAAGATAATTGGGTTAAGCAACCATAAGTAGTCTATTCCATTTACTGGTATTGTGCCATTTCCATTTTCAAAAAGCTGTCAGTGGCAGGGAACATGGAGATATTTGTGTATCATTTATGTCTTTAATATTCAAGATTACATTTAATCCAAGTGTTTGTTATTTTTTAAGCTTTTTACCCAATTACAAATATTGGAGCCAAAACATTGTAAATGTAGCTATGCTGAAAGTAATTGATACATAATAGAATCCAATTTTATTGGTCATTAGAGAAAGACAAACAACCATTTACATTTTTTCCAGGAACAATTCAGTGACCAATGAATCTAACATCACATGCATGTCTGTGGATGGTGGGAGGAAGTCAGTCCCTTTCCAACCACCACCATTTTTAATACAAGCAAATTATGTCACATTGTGTCACTGTTTTTTTATATGACCTTGAACTTATTTAGACTTGCATTAAAGAGTTTTTTAACGTTCATGAGTATCCTTACATGATCTGATGATTAGCTTATGTTCTATCTTTTTGCAACCCTGCCAGTAGGTTGTTATAGCCACCCTTAAATTTTATTAAATCCTGTGGGAATGAATGATTCCTTGGTGGAAACATGTTATTACCTAAACGTTCGGATTGACCCATAATTGACAGTGTGCTGTAGTGAGCATATGCAGCTGGTGAATGGAAGTAGAGCACTAATCATTAGGGCTTATAGGTAAGAAATTCCAAATTGTGAAGATTTTTTAAATGATTATGTTTACCAGGTGCTGCTGAGTAAGTTATGGCAAAAAGATATTTGATAAATGACCTGATGGGAGCATAGAAACTATTATTTATTGGGCTCCAGATCTCTCCATCTGGCAGTTATTCCTGGCAGACTGTCAGAGGATGAGCTGCTATGTAACTAGAGAAATTACTTGTAATTATTACCAAAAATAGAAAAATCCCAGTTCATAGATCCTTAACATCTACAGAACAAAATGATCAAATGTGATTACTGCCAACTGTTTTAAAGGTGATCAATATAATACTCCTTTAACTGCAAACATTTTAACTTAGCTTTTAAATGCATACAGTACATTGAACTAAACAAAGTTCATCTTGCAGTCATTAAAAATCTAACAAAAGACAGAAAGTTTCAAAGTCAATTTCCTTGAAAAAATAATTACTAGTGAAAAGAAGAGTAATTATGTGTGTGGTATAAATGTTATCCACTGACATTGCAGAGGATTTGAGTGGAAACAGTGACCAAACCCGCAGCCTGGAAAGTTAGTTTTTGAAAGTTACAGGCCTATATTTCTAAGACAAGTTTGCAACTTTAATTTCTCAAAGTCCAAAGCAGACAAAACAGTAGCAGTGTGAACATGCTCTGTCGTGCAATAAAGGCTTGCTTTACATACAAGGAAAAAGAAACACATCTCTGACCAGGACCTCTCAGTCAGTCTGCATTGGTTTACAATTGTTACTTCAATACTTCCATACAAAAAGGTGCTGATAAACCAAACAAACAAACAAAAAATGTCCTGGGAGCTTGAGGGTCCTACGCAGTATCTTAGCTGTTCCTAGGACTGAGCTCTTCTGGACGGAGATGTCTGATGTTTCTCCAGGTATCTGTTGTAGCCACTTGTCCAGTGTGGGGGACACAGCCCCTAGGGCTCCGATGACAATGGGCATTACTGTTGCTTTCACCCTCCAGGCCTTCTCCAGTTCTTCCTTGAGGCCTTGGTATTTCTTCAGTTTCTCATGCTCCTT
>JBAMIG010000009.1:8505931-8519061 GCA_037177335.1 Kiunga ballochi | reverse complement strand
GGTGACTGTGGCTGGGGAGAGGGAAGTCTGGGCTTCCCTCCTTGAGCTGCTGCCCCCACGACCCGACCTCGGATAAGAGGCAGAATATGGATGGATGGATGGATGTATAGTTATTATTTTAATTAAACTTTTTCAAAGTTCTGCAAAGTTCTTTGCAACCAAACTAACAAAACAATGTTTACACAACCAACTTATTTTGAAAGCAATATGATTGCTTTAGCCATATGTCTTAGTCCAAATTCAAGGGTCTGCGTACGCTTGGGGAATTTAGGAGGGTAAATAAATAATTTAATTAAACTTGACAGGTTCAGCATTTTTTTGTTTGTTTTTTTGTTCTGTAGTGCTATCCCAGGAGTAAAATAAGCTAGAGAGATAGATTTGGCTGCTGGGTTGCTTGGTGGTGAGCTACTATAGGTTACTCGATTTATTCTTATAGCATATATCACAGAGGTTTCTGCAATCAGTTTAGTATAGGGGCTCAGCTCAGAAGAATTGTGTGCAACAAAGATGAGATGAATGAAAATAGCCTTAATTAGATCAGTGAGACTGGGGTTGTGGTGTCTCTGAGGAATAACCAAGTATAAAAATAGTCCTGCTAAGTCCGAGCAGTTGTCAAAATGGAGTCACTTTAGCAAAACTCAGACAAAAATACAGCAATGCACAAATGAATCAAACCTGGCAACCTTTTAAAAGAGGAGTTCAGTATAGCTTTTATTAATGTTGAATAAATATATACTGTTTAATGAATTGTATTGATTTATTTTTTATTCATAGATATCCAAAGATATAAGATATGTTTTTGAAATATTACTGAAATATGACACACACAGGCAAAGAAATGAAAGTAGTTTTAAAGCTTTTGGTGTTAACAAAGAGAGCCTACAGATGTAGAACTGGGAAAAGTGAAGAGTTTGTTTGGCCATAGATATTTATGTTCAGACTGAATACGCAAATGTCCCATCCTGTGGCTCTTCATTATCCCAGCATCGAATTGCTTGATGTCACCTCTAAGAGCTGAAGTCATCTTATATGATGCATATCTTTGTTAAACAGGTTACAACATCAGTGGTGTCACTTACTTCAGTGACATACCAGCCAGTGTTTGTTCTGTGCTTGTTGTGTACCAATGACAAGACAGGGCTTTTAGCTATGCAGACTGTGAACAGCAACTGAAGAAAGAAGAAAAGAATACATCACAGTCTCTGTCAAAATTCAGTGGGGATAAAATCTTAAATGAACGAACAAATTAAAAGCATCCTTTGTTTTTATGACAAATATGAATGGTGCATAAAGCAGAACTGCAATAATTCATCCTGAGTCCCACCTGCACTACAAGTGCCTAACCTGCACTGTAAGTGCCCAACAATAAATCTTCTGCACATCAGGTGTATGATTACAATCTTCAGTTCTTCCCAGACTGACACTTCTATCTACTAGAAACGATTGGTCATTTACAATAAATTTGAAATAAATGTGATATGACAGAATATCACCAAACTCCCCCTTGCTTCCAAAATAAGCTTGAAGGTTTGGGTATGATCCAATTCCCTCTATGTTATCGCTGCTGTCAGAAAATCCTATTCCTCTTCTTTTTCATTTTCTCTTGTAACTAAAAGCTGTCAAAGCCCAGGGGCTTTGCCTTGCAGTTTGCTTGGCTATATTTATAATTGGACCCTGTCAATAGCGTCCAGTGCAAACTCAAGTGCAAGGTTTGCTATAGCAGCTACTGTGTACCCATTTCAGTACATGCCAACTGTGAGATGGTTTGTCTGTCATTAATGCATATCCAAAGGAAGGCGCAGACACAATGGTTTCACCCACATGCTTGTGGATGAAATTAAATTTATCCAAAGCGGATCAAAGGGAACTGAGCAGAGCTGAAGTTAAATTCTTCCAGGCATAAGGTTCCAAGGGTGATGTGCATTTATGGAGGGAACATAAATGCACACACACAAAAGCTGTGAGACAGGTCAAACATTTAGAAGAGACCACTCTATGATGCAAAGAACACCACATCTGCATTACAGAAATAATAGTTGTTTCCCCCTCCCTATTTAGCTAAAAGATAACATTTATTTGGTGTTGGCACTACTCATTTGCAGCCGTTTTTTTGTGCGTGTCCCAATCAGATTTGCTGCTGAGATAAACCAGTCATTTTGACCTATCTTGCTGCATTGCCAAGTATCTCTCCGTGTGTTCTCTTCATCAACACCAGTTCTGAACATAGAATAAGTGGTGCAGAAAGAAGTTGAATCATGACTGAGCTTGTCGAGTCAGAAGAGAATGCTTTGCTTGGAAAGGTGTTTTACACCTTCTGGTCAGAAGGAAATGGGACAATTCAGTGGAGTTCAATACAGCACATTATCAAAAGAAATAAACATGTTAAAGGATCCTTCACTTGTTTTGACTGGGGGACATAAAGCTGCAACCTTTAAACCGATTAAAATGTCATCCGTTCCTGACATAGTTCACTTATTGTTACATATTCTCAGGAGCACATCACATATTATTTGATACCTTTGAGTATGGGAGAAAAACATAGATAAGGGAGATTCTTATTTTTAAATATAAAAAGCATCCACCTAGCAGCACACCAGGAGAGGGAGACAAAGATCTCCAAACAGTTAAACTGAAGCTCATTTGTGTTTACGGACCCCTGCATCTTGTTGCTCTCCTTTGTCTTTTAATTTGGTTAAATGAACAGTCTAATCACTTTAGAAACATCTCATCAGATCTGCTTGGGGCTTGTTGAAAATTTACACAAAATATCTGCAGGTTTCACTGCTGGCTGTTGCTGAACTGATTGCTATATATAACCCAAATATCTCCTTTTGCTTTTATTTTCCATAAATAAATCTTGTAGGATTCATCCAACCAGGCATGACTTTTTTCACACAGAATGACACACGCTGCGTCCATTTAAAACCTGACAAATGCATTCCATCGGACCAATTGTCTGATAGGAGGGCGTGACTTTCCTTACTCCAGCAGGAGTAAGAAGTTCAGCTTAACAGTGCACAACTGTCGTGAGAGGATGGTGCACCTTTGTGCTTGTGGGTGCGTTATATCAACCAACTCTGCCCTTATATCCCTGCAAGTTTAACCGAGGTGAGCAGTTTATAAGAGTGCACGCACAAAGTTCTGCGAGTCTCCGCTGCGGTTCCGCTCTACAAATGGCTCTGATTCTTCCCCCGCATCTGAACAGAACCGTCGCTGCCTTGATTCTGCTCGCAGTGATTCTGACAGGTGATGCAGTCGCGCAGGTTTTTGACAGCTATGGATTATCATACGCCTTGAAGTCTGAGCTTTCAGAAGACACGATCTTGGTTGCTAATAATGGGGTCCGCGTGCCTTTCGGAAGATCAGTTTTCATTGATCCCATTAATGATTTGGTTATCCAAGTTCAACCCGGTGACAGATGCAGCATAACGGTTTTGGATAATGATCCCTTGTCTCAAAGGCCTGGACGACTCTCTCCGAAAAAGTTTTCGTGTGAATTTGGCCCCAATGATGTGAAGTATTCTCACTTTGGCTCCAGGAGTCCTCCGAGGGACCGGGTAAGATTACAGCTCAGGTATGACACCCAAACGGATACAATTATCATCCCATTCATGATGGAGGTGGAGGTTGTTTTTACACAGCTGGAGGTGCTAACTAAAAACATGCCACTTACTGTTGATAAACTGTTGGGCACAAGTAACCCCATCGATGGAAGGATTTTAGAGTTTACCTTTGACAGAAGTGTCCTACAGTGCAAAATAGCGCCACTCTCCAGTAGTAATGTGCTTCCTAGGTATGGGAAACTTGTGGACGAGGACAGCCTTGGAACAATGCTGGACTGTGATGAGTTTCTTAAAATGAACACCCGCTATCAGCACACTTTTTCTTCGAAGTCTCCAAACAGAGATTACATTCCTATGCTTGTTGAATTACATGATAAAGAAGGAAATTTGCTCAAGCAGGAGTTCTTCCAGATTTTGGTGAGAATAAAGGATGGAGAAGACAATACTGCCCCTAAGCCCAGCTTTACTGCTATGATGATGATGGAAGTAGACCAGTTTGTAATGACAGCTATAACAATGGATATGTTGGCTGCAGAGGATGTGGAGTCTAACCCTGATGAATTAATTTTTAACATCACGTCCCCTCTCTCCTTTGAGGAAGGCTACATAGTCAGCACAGATGACCGAAATTTACCAATAACCTCATTTTACCAAGGAGACCTCAAAGAATTGAAAATCGCATATAAACCCCCAGCTGTGGATTCAGACACTGACAGGATTTTTCAGATTGAGTTTGAGGTTGTGGACACAGAGGGGGCTGTGTCAGACCCCTTTGCCTTCATGATTGTTGTTAAGCCCATGAACACATTGGCCCCTGTGGTGACAAGGAATACTGGACAGTTACTGTATGAAGGTCAGTCTAGGCCTTTGTCTAGTTCACAGAATCTAGAAATCAGCGATGAGGACAATTTAGATAATGTCAAAATTACTGTTATTGATGGACTGAGGCATGGAGAGTTAACTATTCTGGGCTCGAGGAGGAAATCTTTCACCCCCGTTGACCTTGATGCTGGCGTAGTCATTTATCAGCATGATGGTAGCGATACGTATAGTGATAATATTATATTCAAAATGACAGATGACACAAGTGAGGTGGAGTTTCTGTTCCCCCTCACTATTGTGCCAACAGATGATGAGCCTCCCATTATCAATGCAAACACGGGTTTGTTTTTATTCAAAAACCAAATGATGCCCATCTCCTTACTGATGCTCAGTGCAGCTGACATTGACTCTGAAGATTCTACAATAAAATTCACATTAGAGCCTCCCTTTTCAACAGTGGGCCAGGTGATGCTGCGTCAGTCTGAGGCACCAGAGGACCCATCTACCTGGAAGTTTAATACAGAGGATGAAATGTATGAGAAAGTTGTGACTGAATGGTTGCAGCAGGATATTACTGATGGAAAACTGTTCTACAAGCACATAGGGCCCCACAGCCCCAGTACAGTCATGGATCAGTTTTTATTTAGAGTGCAAGATGACAATGACCCGCCAAATCAGTCAGGTGAGAGTTCATTCATTATCAAAATCCTCCCTATCGATGACCTCCCACCTGAACTGTATCCTGGCACAACCTCACATATGACTGTGCATGAGTATCAGCTCACTCACTTCCGAAAGAAATTCCTTCGTTATGCTGATCTAGATTCAGAGGATCGGGATCTCAAATACACAATCATCCAACCACCAACAGACACAGATGAGAATAACCCTGTGACTTTGGGAGCTCTGGTGCTAACTGAGAATCCAAACACAGTAGTCACAACCTTCACTCAGGCACAAATTAACCACCATAAAATAGCTTACAGACCGCCTGATCTTGAGCTTGGGATTACCACACGGGTTTTACAGTTTAGGTACACTGTGGAGGATGTGTCCAGAAATAGCATAGAAGGATTTTTCACCATATTTCTAAAGCCTGTGGACAACAAACCGCCTCAAATTACAAACTCTGGCTTTACTGTAATGGAGCATGGCAGACATATCCTTACAAGAGCTGAGTTAGATACCTCAGACACAGACACAGACAGCAACAAGATTACCTTTACTGTTACACAGCCCCCATTACATGGTCAGATTCAGTTTACATTCAATGACATGACAAAAGGAGATACTTTCCGTCTGGAGGATATTGGGAATGGCATGATTTCATATGTCCACAATGGCGATGAATCAACAGTGGATTTAATACAAATAGATGTCAGTGATGGGGTGCACATTGTCCCAATAACAATAAAGATTACAGTGAAGCCCATTGATGATGAAACTCCAACTATTAGTCTTCCAGCTGGCACAATAGGTTCTTACATTGATGTTTTGGAAAATGGAGCCACAGAAATCACGAGTAATGTCATCCAGGGAAGAGATGAAGACACCGACGACCTCCGTTTGACCTTTATTGTTGAGAACAAGCCATCATTGGGAGAAGTCCTGGTGAAAGGGGTTCAATCGAACACATTCACTCAAGCTGATATCATCAACGGCTTTGTGGTCTACGCTCACACCAGCGGGGAGATTGGCCTGAACACAAAGGAGGACTATTTCAATCTCACTTTGACAGATATGTCTGATGAGTGGACGGTAGGAGGAAATAAAATCACAGGTGTGAGAGTGTACGTAACAATCCTTCCTCTGGACAGCCAGGCTCCAGAGGTCTTTGTGGGGCCACAGTTCACAGTTACTGAAGGAGAGAAGAATGTTATTCAGATTCTTCACATAAGCGCTAATGATGTTGACACCCCCAGTGATGATCTCCTTTGTACGATTATTGTACAGCCAACTTCAGGTTATGTAGAAAATATCTCCCCTGCTCCAGGTTCAGAAAAGTCCAGGTCTGGAACAGCTATTAGTGCTTTCACCATCAAGGACATCAGACAGAGTCACATTTACTATGTTCAAAGCATTCACAAAGGAGTCGAGCCAGTAGAGGACAGGTTTACCTTCAGATGCTCTGACGGCATCAATTTCTCTGAAAGGCACTTTTTTCCGATCTCCATAATCCCCACTAATGACGAAAAGCCGGAGATTTACATGAGAGAGTTTGTAGTTATGGAGGGCATGAACATAGTCATTGATACTCCTATTTTGAATGGAGCTGATGCAGATCTCCCTTCTGATCAGCTCACATTTTTCATCATCAAACCCCCCAGGCATGGATTTATCCTCAATCAGCTCACCACTGGCACACTCCCTGGGTCTAACTTCACCTTGGATCAGATCAGGGAGGCCTCCAGTATTGTGTATGAGCATGATGACTCAGAAACCACACAGGACAGCTTTGACATTCTTCTCACAGATGGAAAGTTCAGTGTAGAGAAAACTGTAATAGTTATGATTATCCCAGTGGATGATGAAACCCCGAGGATGGCCATCAATGATGGCCTTGAAATAGAGATAGGTGATGTTAAGACAATTGACAGCAATGTTTTAAAAGCTACTGATTTGGATTCTGAGGATAGCTTGCTAACTTATATCATTAAACATGGGCCTGGTCAGGGGTATTTGCAAAGATTGTTACCATTTGGAACATTTCAGAATATCACTGTTGGGATGAATTTTACACAGAGCGAAGTAGATCAGGGTTTGATTGTGTATACACACAATGGGCAAGAGGGAATTCGAGACCTCATTAAATTTGATGTGACTGATGGCATCAACCCTTTAATTGACAGATATTTCTATATTACAATTGGTGGCATTGACATGGTTTTCCCTGATGTGATAAGCAAAGGAGTATCCCTTAAAGAGGGAGGAAGAGTTACTTTGACAACTGACCTTCTCAGTACCAGTGACCTTAACAGCCCAGATGAACACTTGGTTTTCACAATCACCCGTGCTCCAATAAGAGGTCACCTGGAATGCACAGACACCCCTGGGATGCCCATCTCATCTTTTACGCAGCTTCAGCTGGCCGGAAACAAAATTTTTTATATCCACACTGCTGACGATGAGGTGAAAATGGATAGCTTTGAATTTGAAGTGACTGATGGCTACAATCCCGTCTTCCGCACTTTCCGCATTTCCATTGCCGATGTGGACAATAAAAAGCCTGTTGTGACAATTCACAACCTGGTGGTGACTGAGGGAGAAAATAAACTTATCACACCTTTTGAGCTGACAGCTGAAGACAGAGACACTGTTGACCGCCTTTTAAAATTCACAATAACTCAAATTCCGGTCCACGGACGCCTGCTGTTTAATAACACTCGGCCTATCACCTCTTTTACTAAACAGGACCTCAATGAGAACTTTATCAGCTACAAACATGATGGCACAGAGAGTGCAGAAGACAGTTTTTCCTTCACTGTCACTGACGGCACCCACACAGACTTCTATGTTTTCCCTGACACCGTGTTTGAGACTCGAAAGCCCCAAATGATGAAGATTTCTGTTCTGTCTGTGGATAACGGGGTACCACAAATTGTGGTGAACAAAGGTGCCCCAACATTGCGGGTTTTAGAGACAGGTCACCTGGGATTTGTGATTACAAGTAAGACCCTAAAAGCAGAGGACAAAGACAGCCCTCAGGATTCTGTGATTTTTGGAATCACCGTAGCCCCTGAACATGGTTACCTGATAAACCTCAGCAAAGGAAATGCTACCATCATCAGTTTTACACAAGGTAAGTGAGAGGCTTTTTAAACTACTTTGCTATCTAACACATTCTCAAACATTTACAAACTCCTGCAGATATTTGATTACATTTTAATTATCGAGTGTATTTCCTGTTAATTTTAAATGAATCCCAAGTGTACTTAATTCCTATTTTTTGCAATCTGTGATCATCTTTTAATGCAAGAAATGATTCAAACATAAAAGTTTTACCAAGGTTTTTACTCAAAAAAGTGCCAATTTAGAAAAACTAAACATTTTCCACAGTTTTCCTAGATCTCTGGCTCTGTAAACAACACAGGTTAGTGCCGAGGTAACACGTCAAACAGACCAGGCGGATGCTTTGGTAAATAGTATATATCATATCAGCATCGGTTTTCTGTCAGTGTCCATGTATTTTCTGTATTTATTTACTGAAGTGCTTTTCCTCATGGGACTATAAATATTTCAGGAGTTCTCACAAGATTAAACAGATACAGAGACTCTCTACTGAATTTTTTTGCTATTCATTTTTAACACGCCAATTCATTTGAAGGATGATTTTTCTTGCCATCAAAAGAGAGTAAGAATGTCAAGAGTCACACAATTATGGTATAAGAATAATAGATATTAAAATGACTGTGCCCTAACAGTCAAGCATTGTTAAGGTTCAGTCTGTTTCAGACATCTAATAGATACACAGCCCCTTTTATCAGGCAGTGTCAGCTTTCAAAATCCCCTGACACTATCAGGATGCATATTTCACCACACAGCCTTTGTGTGCATCATAAAGCAAGCTTTAGGAGTTATCTCTGACACACAGTCTAACAAGAAAATGTAATCGTTTTACCTAAATAATCCATGTCATGTTTGCTAGTAGGATCAATTCTGTTATTTATGCAAATCCTTCTTTCTTTCAGCGGAAATTGATGACATGAACATATGCTATGTTCTGAAGGATGGTGAAAGTGCAACAAGCGACATCTTTTATTTCTCTATAGAGGACAGTGGTAAGTTTTGTTATATTAAAACATCTACTCCTGAAGCTATTTTGTTTAACTGATGGTTTCAATAAGTTGTAGAGATACTAACATCTGAAGCTGACTGATTTGACAGTGTCTTAATTTCTACGTTGGCAATCTCAGATTTGTCAAATGATAAGCTTGTTGTTACAATGTGTCACATTGAACAGAATTAGTATGTGAACAAATGCTAAAATATGAGTGATTTCCAGAACAGTGGTTTCATGCATTTTATCAGTATTTCAGCAGAAGTGAAAAAATCAGCAGGCACTAAATGAAAAGGACAGAATAATGTTTATTCTGCTGAACCTTTCTACTGTGCTCTGTGGATTTCTACTCAACTAATAGTTCAGACAGAAAATATGAATATCAACGTTCCTTGCTTATTAAAATTTCATGTTAGTCTTGCAGCAAATTATTCCACAGGTAGACCTACTGTATAGCTCCAACCCATAATTAATCTTTATTTTTTCAGCAAGCAATTATTTCTTTAACCAAATAACTAATTAGAAGAGCAATTAGGGAGGGACTTTCTTTGAACATTGATTTGTAATCATTCACCGACTCAATAAAAGATATGAGGCCATCATGTCTATGTTAGCGATTAGTGGAAGCAGCATGCCTTACAGTGTGTCCTTTCAAGTACCCTTCAGCTATGATGAGTGAGTACAAAGACACACTCTAATGGGGGCCCTGTTTTCCCACAACTATCTCAGTGGCCCCATATCCATTTTGTTGTTTCCTATTTGTCTGAATAAATGCATTACTTTGGTTGAAATCGGTGCCAACAGGTGGATGGGCTGCTAATGACTGATGACTGAAAAGCAGAAGCTGGTTTTGAACAATTCTTTTTTTCACCTGGGCTAGTGTCAGTGTTGAGTGCATGCATAGCTCCTTTGTTGCTGAGTGAATTTCCATCAGCCCCTCTACTATTACCTCACTTGGTTTATTTGTTATGGATCTATGTGGGTTTCGTTCCTCTCTCTGCCACCTGAATCTAACTCTGGTAATGTGTATTTCCAGAACTTGGAAATTAAATGCAAGTTCTCAGTACTCAATAAAAACTTTAACATTACGTTTAACATTGTTAGAAACTCTAAATAGCATGATTCTTATATTACCCCTAAATAATAGTCATGGCTTGATGTGAGACATAATTCTCTGTTTTAAAATACATAATCTTTTTTAAATGGGATTAAATCCAGTAGGTTAACTTTAATGACTTATCAGATTGATTAAAAGACAGAAGATACAACGATCCATCGTATACTGCACTGCAGCTTTTCAGGCAAGCAATGAAAGTTTTTTTAAATGAAATTTAAGCAATGCTGGTGGCTGCCTGAATCCCCAGACAGAGGCTGCAGCTCTTTGAACAGTTGCATTGTAGAGGACCGGATTGTGTACATTTCATACAGCAGCAATATATAATGTTAGACGGTGGGAAGCATTCCTGTTCTCATTTCAACTTCACTGAGGGACCAAAATCTGCTATTCTTTGCAATACTATTAGGTAAAAAAGTTGCCATTCATGTTGCAGGTTCTTAGTGGTGTTCCAGGAGTTTGTTAAACAGCTGTGACAGACTGTGAAAGGGTAAAGTGATTTTAAGTGCAGTTTATTAGTACGTGTTTACTGACCTCTTTTATATACAGTCCATGACGCTGACTGGGTGTCCCAGAATATATGACTGCTTTTATAGCGGTAAATGTGTTTTTTATAGATAACTCCAACTAGGGTTTGTTTGTTATTCTGTAGATTACCAGTTTGTCAAGTTTTTATTTAGCTGAGGAATAATTAAGTAATGCAAAACTATCCTTTACATTAAAGCAAGAGAGTAATTGACTTTTTTTTTTACAAAATATTATATCGTGTTATGACTTTTTTACTTTACTGTTATAACACTGAAAAACCTTTAACACAATGGCAAACATCTCAGACATCAATAACATATCTGTGAAAAACACACTATTCTCCAATGAACCATATGAGTCAACTGAAAATGACTTATTTTACCATAACAATATAAAATGCTGTTACCAAGCAAGACTATTGGTGTACTAAAAGCTTAGTGAAAGAACATTTTTTGCAAAAATATGGTGAAGAAAAACCTATTTTCTTTAATGTTAGAGCCCAAAAATGAATGAATTACTTCATGTCAGAATATATCTGTAACCATAAATAAACAGGAAACATTCAGTGCAAACATCCACTAAGCCGCTGTCATTTTGTTTTCTTTGCTAAAGTTAGTGAGTTTTATATTTTAGTCAGCAGCTCAAATGAAATATTTATCACTATATCCTCTTAAAAAAGAATCAAAAATAAAAAGTCCACATTGAGGTGATGATCATTCCTAAAATGTTCTGTTATCTTTGTCATCTAGATGTGTGTTTTTTAACCCTGGTTCTCAGGAAACACTGCCCAGCATGTGTTAGACGTAACCCTATTTTAACACACCTGAATCAGATGATTGGCTTATCAGTAGAGTTGCAGAGAGCTTAACGAGCAGTTTAATTAATCTGAATCAGGTGTGCTCACACCAAAACACACAGAGCAGGTTTGTCACGGGGTTCTTTTTGTGTTCTTATACTGTAGACCATAATCCAATAAGGTAGGCAAGTCAAGAAACTTCATGCTTGTGGTTTTTATTTTCTTATGTTCAGCATCTTCTGTTCAGCAAGTGTAGCTTTTATGTCTCTCTGACAGCAGCTGAGTGGTTACTTTAACTGTGAGGTTCATCCAGCCACCCTCTCATCGCAGTGTGAATCCATTTTATACCGAGAGCCCCACCCACCGGGCTCATTATTCAATTAAAAAATAAATATACAGAAACAACTGAAAATTCCCAAACAAAAAAACATCTCTTCAACAGGTGTACTTTTACCATCATTCATTCACCTTATTAACCCAAAAATAAATAAACAAAACATCCATTTCATCGTTACATTTAAATCAGTCAAATTAATCTAATTAAGACTAATACCAACCACCTGCTTTGCTTGAGTCACATGCTCAAGTTATCCTTTTTAAGGACAGCAAAAACCATCTACTCAGTTTTGCCAAATCTTGTAAGATGTGGATCATGGTGAGTGTATGTGTGACAGGTATGCCTCATACAGGGGAGAGAGCTACCAAGTGTGCACCCTTGGCTACTCTACTCATGATTTTTAACAACAGAAGGTGAGAAAAAAGTTATATGTAGGGATGGTGAAACCGAGGCCTCGTGAATCTTTGAGCCAACTTTGACACCATGCATGAAAATGTCTTGGTGTTCTGAATCATTTGACTGAATCAATGAACTCCATCTGCTGGCTGTGGACGTCTATTGCATCAAAAAGATGCTTTGAGCTTTTGTCACTGCACATCTATCAACACTTTCTCATTTGTGACTGACTGTTAAATAAAATTATTTTCTACTAGATATAACGTCTTTTGTGTCCATATAAATCAAATTAGTTTTGGAAATATAATCATTGTAAAATCACAGGGATCATTGCTGCTTTTTAAAAAGTAGGATCTTAAACTCCCTTTACTTATAACATGATAAACATAGGCTACATCCATCTATCCATCCATTATCTACCGCTTTGTCCCTAACGGGGTCGCGGGGGGCTGGAGCCTATCCCAGCAGCCAACGGGCAAGAGGCGGGGCACACCCTGGATGGGTCATGATAAACATACAAATAATACCAATAAACATTTTTATTGTGGTGGCTGAAAGTGTTATTACCTTAATAAAATGAGTCACGGCAGGGGGAAAGGGGGGAGGGCGGGGGTTGCTTAGGCAACGGCGATACTGAATATGGGTTTGCATCTTATGCAGATGTGGAGACACAATAGAATCTGAGATCCAGTACAGTTCACATGTGTGTGAATGTGTCATATTGATTCTGCAGCAGCTGATGCTTCATTCATATAAACAGAATCACTTTGACTCAGCATCTCTGCAGAAAGTTATGT
>JBAMIG010000009.1:8493029-8505831 GCA_037177335.1 Kiunga ballochi | reverse complement strand
GACAATGCTCACAACACTTCCGTGTCACATGTTCGACACTTTGCTCGAGCAGACCGCTCGAGCATAACATCCCTAGTTATGTGTTTGTGTGTTAATTTTGATGAATGTATGCAATTAATGTTAATGAGTGGCAACCAGGTGTATGCATTGAGCGCTGTCAGACAGAGCGGTGGCACCCCTCCATGACAATGTTCCTTGAGGATCAGGGTTGAAAAACACAGATTTAGATAGAAACATAAAACTGTGACCATGACTGGACTTTACTGGTCACACAGTGTTCTATGTATTCTGCTAGTATACGCCACCAGTACACCGCTAGGGGCAACAATGGCATGAGCAAGTCATCCAATGACTGAAATGTTGGTAGTTTAAATTCCAATCCTAAAGTCATCTGTAGTGTTGCTGGTGCGTGAATGAGCGGCACTGTTTAGGTGATGGTCAGCGCACATTGGCTCCCATTTGTTTGTCGGTCTGCCCCAGCGCAGTTGGGACATATAGCTTACCATCACTAACTGTAAATGTGGAGTAGAGGAATAAAGAATGAAGTGTAAGCGCTTTAATAAATTTTTTCACCATTACTAAGTGTACATTTACCATCGTTGCATATAGGCTATCTTTTCATTATTCCGGTTCATGGCTTTCACACAAATGTGTCCTCATTTGTATAAATGACAAAGCATTAAAAGATGAGAGAATGAACTTTCTATTAGATTTTTTTTTTTTTTTTTGTTAGTACAAATGAAGAGACTAGAATTTTACAATCTACAAAACATTTATCTGACTTCATTGGATTTTGGTGGTGTACTCTGACTGAGAGAGGACTCAGGCTATATGTCTGTCTGTCTAAGAGGCAAAAATTAGGAATTGAAGTGCATGTTGGTCACAAATGTGGGGGCAAAGAGTTGTGGGGGTGGGGTTGTACCTGCACTTTGTTTTGTGTGTGAATGAGCCTATATTCAGGTTTTTGTTTTTAAATATATCCATTTCAAATTTAAGCATCATTAAGGTAAAATGTTATGACCAATAAAAGAGAGCTCCTGCATAGCCTTTTTAAAATGAACAAAAACAATAAAAGCAGAAATAAAAATGTGCTTCAGAGTTTTCAAGTTTTCTGATGATTCATCTCTGCATTGCTGTGTTTGTCCTGTTTTATCATAGTTTTTTGCTAACTGTTTGTGCTCCTTTTCAGCTGTGGAAAAACTTAACAAGATATCTGTGAAAAATAAATAACATATTACAAATATCAATAATGTATGCTCTAACTATATGGTAGTTGTGAAAAACTGAAACAAAAATACTTGTTGTAGACATTTAAACCTAAAGGGAGAGCTTATTAACCATTATATTATTGCAAATAGTTGGTACTGGAAAAATTTTAATTTAAAGAAGTATTAGAAATTCTGTGTGGTACAGCAAATACAACATAGATTATAACCCTTGCGCTTAGAGACATCAGACTACAGTGGGAGGGAAACACAAAACATAAAAACAATGAAAAAAGAAGGGAAAATATCAAATATCCGGATTACAGCTTCTATTTTTATGTGGTATACAGTACTATTTTAATTACATACATAAGATTTACATACATAATAACATACATTGTTTCATTTATTGGCTTTTCCATATAAATTTAAGGTAATATTGATGCCTTCTAAAATATTTGATTAATGAAAAAGCTTGACTAAACTTTACTACTTTTAATTAAAGTAGGATGTACAAACTTTAAACTTAAAACTTAATTTATTTATAAAGTGTTTTTTCCTGCCACAGGCAACACAAAGTGCTTTACATGAGAAAATCAATTAAAAAGAAAAGCACCAAAAAAGACAACATAGCAATTTTAACAACCCCCTGCCTCCGGCCAGCCAGCCAGTACCCCAACATCTGTCGAGGCTCCCGCCACACAATTACCCAGCATCCAAAGCAAGGCAGGCCGGGATCCATCCCATTGCCATAAGGTTGCGCTGTCAGAGCCCTTGTCTTTAGGTGGAGGCAATCACCATGACTCCAACCCCAGAGATGAAGGCAGGAGCTCCAGCGGGGAGGATTCCCATGAGGAAAGCACTGGAGAATAAACTAAATTAGATACCCTTCAAAAAGTAATAGGAAAAAATGTTAGCAAAAATAATAAAACACCTTTATAAAACTCAATGCAGCCCTGAGGTTCTCTGGCAGGCTGTTCAACAATCGAGGGTCGCAACATTGAATGAGGCCAGTATGCTTAGTTCTGACCTTGGGAACACATAAAAGGCTGGTACCAGAGGACCTCAGGGTCCACGAGGGCTCATAACTAAAAAAAAATTGGTCATATGAATAAGAAGGCCCAAGACCATAAAGAGATTTATAAACAACTAAAAAAAACTTAAAATCAATCCTGAAACACATGGAGAGCCAATGCAGTGGTTTTAAAACTGGTCTAATGTGTTCCCGGTCTCTGGTCCTCGTCAGAACTTCTCCTGAGGATCTCCTCAAGAGGTAACATAGATAGATTAACAAGAATTGGACCTAAAATTGAAAAAAAAAAAGCTGTTTTGTGTTATTTGCAATAGCCATAACATTCATAAAATGTGCCATATTTTATGCACCTAGTGTCCTTTTCATTTCAGAAACTGACACTATGCCTCTTAAACTGCATTTAAGGTGAACTTGAAGGATATGGCAGAGCTTATTATCCCAGAACTGCTTGCATAGCTCAGTATGTGTCTAGCTTGTCAAAGACTTGAATGAAGAATCACAGTACACTTACTAATTGGGGGGTGTCAGTTAACTGTTTTGGAGAAAGGTGACACCTAGGAAGTAAAGTCACTTAGAGAGTTGTGGGTCAGAAGTCTGAATAATTCCTTAGAACATAGAAAATGTCTTGTGTAAAGTAAGAGTTGAGTTTGTTTTTCTTTTTGTGCATGCATGTGTGTGTGCGCGTGTGTTGCTGATAGGAATGAGAGTGCGTTTGTTCTTATTAAGTTAATTGCTGTGTTCTGTGGACTCCAGCACTCCCCTTGTCTCCTGGGGATTCAGATGCATTCAGGTGAGCTTACCTGAGCACACACAAGCCCTGACATTCCCAGGTAGTTGTTTATAGAATTCAATCCCTGTCTGCCTCCAGTGAGTCAGCCAGTCTGTCAGTCAGTTAGCCAGTCAGTCAGTCATTATAATTGATGTTGTCACCGAAAGACAAAATTTATGTCCTATTTTTTTTCTGTTTGTTTTTTTTTATTTAATTTGCTTGTTTCCAACTTTTCTTTTCTTTTCTTTTCTTATTGTTACGGAGTTACAAAGAAGCCAAAAAAGACCACCAGTTTCTGAAATCTCTTAATATTCAGACCTTTGGTTGTCAAACAAAAGTCTTTCTTATGTTTTCTGCATAATACAGAATAGAGTGAGTTCCTGATTAGAACATATTTATTCTCCTAAAAACCTTTGAAACCAAGAGGAATTTCTTCCCCTTAATGCATGTCAGCAGAGCCCACCTCTATAGGTATGTTTGTTTCTAATTTCTGTTTCATCAGACAAGATAAGTTCAGGTCAGCATGACTACTGTGAGCTAATAAATCCTTTCAACCATTTCGACCCGCAGTAACATCCTATATTACAGTGGTCAACATTTTGTATGTTTTTGGTTTATAATCACTTGTGACACTGAACGTATACTCCATCTCCCCTCCTGCTTAATTCCACATTTGGATGGATTAACTTACTCCCCATAGCGTGCTAGAGTACAATAAAAATAAGAACATGCACTCACATGCAACTGTGAGGCTAGTCTAGTATCCTCACACAGCCCAGGTGATGACTTTGCAGTTTTCCTTTTTTCTTGTGTTTCTATCCTGTTATTAATGAAACTGTCCACCCTATACTTTTCTTTTGGGGTGGTATAACATTTCTCTGTCCTTGGAACCTATGTATTATGAATAACAAGGAGAAAGTATGTTGTAAACTTCAGAAAATTACATAGTTGGGCCTATTCTTATTCTTTCTTATAACAAACAGTACATCATACTCAGAAATTTTTTTTTTTTTTTTACTGTTAAGTGTTATTCTTGTACTGCTTGTTTGAGCACTGGGTTGTGTTCAGAACTTTGGCTGACAATGTTGTTTTGAAAGTGCTCTATATATAAAGTTGGATTGGAGTTGGACTGGGTAAAATAATTAGGTTTTTTTTTTCCCGTTATATAGTCAATGGTTTCTTTCTGTGTGTGTAGATAGCTTGTCATTTTTTTCTATGGGAAAAAATATGAGACTATGTAATGTTTTGAGTTTTTCCTGAGAAACAGTTGCTTGACTGTCAAGATCATACTGAATAATAACAACTTTTCTAATCATTTTGATTGTAGAGTACCTTGTGTCTTTTCCCAGTCCCATATATAACTGGCTGTCTCCTATCATTTTTATTCACTTGTCTTTATTGAATATATACTTACTGGCTTTTTTGTTGTTGTTTTTTTTTTTTGCTGCAATGGCTATCTTTTTAAACACAGCATTATAAGTTATAGTTAAAATTATGTTTAATTTAATATGATAATTCAAAGGGCAGCTAGTATGTGTCATCAGGAAAGTGCTGCAGGGACGAGCCAAACACATGAAAGAAGCTGCAGCCAAGGCACAGAGGATCAAACGTTAATGATGATCAAGTAGCTATGAGTGGTGATTAGCTAATTCTACAAGGCTAGTAAGCCTTAACATGTTAATGTTTGATTGCATTAGTATGAATTGCACTGATATAGCAACTGCAGGAGTTGTTCCTTTTACAGGGGTTTGCTCTGCCCTCGTTTTTACTTTGGGAAAAAAAAGGACAACTCTGCTTGATGATTCTTTTCTCTCTGGCTTAAAATGCTGACAAAGGAAGTGTAGGGAACTAAGGTTAACAAAGCAAAGGCAAATTCCCGAAAGTATAGAAACCCCAGGCCCAGGCTTGTCCTATGGACGATAAGATGTGTCGTCATAACTGCCTCAGGATATCAGTCTAGCAGAGCTAAGATTGTTCCAGGACTTAAAAGCTTCTCTGTAAAGTTTTTTGACATATTTTATGGACAGTGCCCAGTTTAAAAGTTATGAATTTTTTTTTTTATTTATGGACAAAACACACATAGCAGAACTAACCTATTAGTTTGAATGATGAGTTTGTTTGTTAAGCCTAAATTCCTTAGCAAATGTATTAGTCAATTTTGCAGATTAGTCTATTTCTATTCATGTCTTCATATTGACAAACCAATCTTTTTCACATTGGTGTCAGATTATGTAGTATCAGAAAACTTGTATAAATAGTTAGTAGAAGTAATATCAGATACTGGTGTTGGTTCTTCCATAATTGTAAATCAACAGCAGGTTTTCTGTAACAACCACATAAAATTATGACAAAGCACATCATGTTCTGGTCATGACCTGGTAATAGTCAACCAAAGGTAATAGTGGGAAAGAGAAAGCATAGTGTCTCATTTGTATTAGAATGTAGCTGATAGTATGAAGACAAGCAGGTTACAACACCTGTTGGACACAAGGGACATGTTTTGATATAGGAAAATAATCAGATATAGTTTAGTTGCTCTTGAGACATCTTTCTTTTATAATTGCTAGGTATTGCAGTGGGTCAGAACTCCTCTTCTAAGCTCATCTCCGATGACAATTCCTCTGACAACTGGACTCAGACTACAGTATCCTATCTCTATAAAGATGAGCCTAAATTTAGATATTAAAATAATTGTGTCTTTTTGAATAATTTTACAGCTATTACCTCTTAATACTTGGGACCATCTGTTTTTCAAAATAAGAGTAGATGCTGGCGCTGCTAAAATGTACCATCAACAGGCTATGCAACAACTGCAGTTAAGTCCTAACTGTTCTGTTGTTCAGATGTTGTATCTTTTGATTACTGCGTTATAAGGCGGACCTTGAAAACACCAGCCTCTTTTAATTTAAAATGAACAGAATTTCAGCATATTGTGAAAATGCAATGATTAAGCTGCTGTAAAAAAGTGTAAACTCTCTTTAGAGGGTTTTCATTTTCAGACAAGGTAGGAGTGTCTGTTTGAGAATGACAGGGCTCTTATGTCATAAAAGGTGCAGATGAAACCCCTTGGGGATTCTGTTTGTGGATCAAGTTCTCTCTCCCACCACCTGCTCTCCATAAGTGTGGTCTGATAGACAGGATATAAGGAGTCATGTTGTTGAGAAATGTGAGGGAAGGGCAGTCTAAGGAGTTGAAAGATGGAGGTACTCTGTTGGTCCCAGTACTGGTGGGGGTAAAGCTTCAAGCTGCTTCCTTTTGTTTGTAGCGATGGGATGAATGTGCTGAAGTGCTTTTCACTCTAAACACTGCCTGTGTTGACAAGACGTGAGTGCTGAAATGTAGGAGCTGCATGACTTCAGCTTTATTTGCATATGAATTGATATTATTTTGATATTTTCTATAGATGTGATTAGCTGTAAACAAAGTGTGTGGTGCATGCTCAGATGAAAACACATCTCTAGCTTTCTAAAACATAAATGACTCCTTCCAACTATGCAGTTATGTAAATTGGAGAAGGTTCTGGTTTTATGCACATTAGCTATGCTGTACTCTATGCTTTATCTCTGAAAAGTAGCCTACATTTTGAACAGTGGGAAGAGGAAGGTGGTTTCCAGTTGCAGTCAGTAGAATAAATAATATCATATGGCTTGATGTTGAAGTAAAAGCAGATAATGTTTCTGTTAGAGTTTAATGGAGCTGCACAATCACTCTTCCATCTTTTTCATATTTAAGTATTTTGATGCAATATATTCTCTATTTTTTCCCAAAACGTTTGCATAATGTAATGGGGGTTTTAGGTGATTTGCTCAACTTTTACAATATATTTAGTTTAATTCTTGCCTTCCTAATATTTACACATACAAGAAAAATTCATGTTTTGCAAGAGTGCCATGCACAGAGCACTGAGGAACCTTTCTCCCAACAATACAGAGAAATGTCTTGGTAACTGAAATGAGCAAGGCCATATGTGAGCTTATCTTAGTTTTACAGCACATGGGCTTTGGTTGAAGAGTTACATATTAGCAAGCAAATAGGAGGATAGTATGAAATAAAGCCAGAGGATGCACGTCTAGACAACTGAGTAAGCTGAAACTCTGGTCACATTTTACTCCTTAAGTCCCAAAGTAATTTGCTAAGGCATTGCAGTTACCATTAAATGGCTTTGTCTTGCTTTAAAGGTTATCGCTGGTCACTGAAAGAGCAGATGCTCAGGAGGAATTTTTGTGACTTTTAGGTATTGTGCAACTTCAGCCAGCAGTTTTTACTCAAGTTTAAACGTCAGTTCTAAAAAGAGATTTATGTATGTATTTAAGGGGACTTTTATGCACAAGAAAGAGTTTTCTAATAATAATGTGTTTTTTTTTCCAGCCTGTCATGTATTTCTTTGAGATTTAGCTAATAGACTTCAGTGTCTGAGAAATAAAACACATCACAGGCATCATTAGCGTGGAACACATTGGTGCATAAATCAAAACGCACAGTCAGTTATAGGGGTGCATTTTGTCTTTATTCTTAATCAGTGAGAAGGGGAAAATTTGTCCTGGTAACTTAAATGATTATGAACTGATAGTTTTCTAATTTTGACATTTTAAATTCCCCAGCACAGAGCATAGACATACAAAGGCTAGTTTTACAATCATGTTGATACAAAAATGCTTGCAGCTTGAATGTCATTAAGTTAAATTTTGTGAGCATGCTTAGAAGTAGTCCTCTTTTTAGTTGCCAGGGCAAATTTTGAATCAAGAGCTTCTTCCTCTGCACAGACTAATCTTCATTTCAATATTACAAACTAGAGACAATACAAACACTAAATCCTCAGACATTTTCTTTGGTCTTTTCATGAATGTAGAATAGCATTCTTATCTTTAACATGCAGGTTTGCACAGTTGTATTTGATGTCTCCTTTTCACTAGTTGTAAACAAAGGACCTGGAGTCATTTAGCACTTATTTTAGAATTACCATTTCATCTTTTCAGGGACTATTTTCCTTTCAAATGCCTTTCTACATGGGAGGATTTGCATGTAACAACTGTGAAATGTGGCTGAAGCATGTTGTTATAAATGACACCGGCCAGCCCTGAGAGCAGAGTCGACAAATTCCCAGCTTTATTAGTATGGAGCGCATGAGTCTGCGGGACCAGGATGGGGTTTTATATTCTATGGTCTCACACTGCTGCTTTCAGCAAACAGTCCACCATTATTCGGTCTGACAAGAGAGCAAACACTGTGCATTCAGGGGTCAAGAAAAAGCATGTCTCCTTCCCTTTGTCAAGTCCCGTCTTCTTGTATCCTTATATTGCTTTGTTTTCTCTCGCATTTTCACACTTAGCCATGTATCTCCCTGTTATTTGACTTCTTTTGTTCTATTCTATTTAATTATCTCTCCAGTCAGTTAGGCTATGGCTTGAGGATGTTTGTTTTTTGGGAAAAAAACTTTTTTTTTAATGGTTGCATATGTTTTGTATTTATTTATTCATGCACTTTTTTCCACTGGCTTGTTATAGATTTGCCAAAGCTACAGCAACATATGCAGCAGGACGTCCACACCATACAAAATTGACCGGTAATGAGCGAGAAACTCAAGATTTTAAATCCACAATGACCTTTATGTGAGTGCTGAAAAAGCCCTGTGGCTGCTAATTCACCCTTTTGTTGTTACTCCCCTTGTTATTGAGAGTTCAGTCTTTTGCTCTCTAAACCGTGTGGCTGACTGTTAATTAAGACACTCCAGGCCAAGTTTTCTTTGACTGACAGCAGTGTTATTCAAAAGCAATCAAGGAATACATTGTCGGACCTCACCTACACAATTAAAACAAGAAAACCCTTCAAATATTACCTTTATGCCACTTTTCTATCCAGTTTACAGATACAGCAAAATTAGGTTCTATGTATTTTCAGTTTCAAAGCGCATGTTGGTGAGATAAATATTTATTGTAAATTCATCTTAAAATAGAGCTCTTATAAATTATTTATAAGTCTCACAGTCTGTTTTCCAGCATAGCAGATACAACCATAACCAGTAAGAGTTCCTGACTTTGTGCTCTTTGCAGGGCAACCAGTGTCCTTGTTTGCAATGTTACTGATATGCTGCTGCTAATGTTTGTTTTTTAGCATCTTCTTTTATTTGTCATTTTGACAAGTTGATATTTCATACTCTTTAAAAATCTCTGAAATGTAATGACTTGAATCAAAGTGTTCTTTTGTGAGTGTTTTCTGCTGACAAATGATGTTATTTGTGGCAATGAGTGTGGATGCTGGCCCGTGAAGCAGAATCCCAGGACAGTAGTGACCTTTGCCTATAATCACATTGTACAGTATTTCCTCTGCCACATTTTTTCCTCTGAGCAACAAATAAAGGAGCCCCGTCTGAAATAAGAGCCCTTTGAATTTCTCTTCGCCTTCCCACACATGTGAGAGGCTCCTTTTTTAACCTAGAAGAAAGTCAGTTTGGTTTTGCCAAGAAAAACAAAGAGGGAAAGAAAAAAGTGGATGTGATGAAGCTTCTTATTCAGCTTCTGGGAAACGTACAAAAGTAGAAAATGTTTTATATATGAACCGTTTTATTTTGGTTGCTTTCTAACTGTTCCTTTAATATTTAGTCATTTGTATAACTATATTATGTATAGAATGTTTTTAAGACTAATCGTTTTTCAATTTTTGCTTTTGTGTCTCATAAAAAATAAATTGTAATAAAATACATTAGATATTTATATTTTAAACAGCTTTTCTATCAGTAGGCTCTAATCACACGTGGTTTTAATACAGCCAATATACACTGCTTGCCCCAAAAATGCCACCAAAACAAAAGAACACATTCTGCCTTTAGCTTTGGTAATGGTAGCGTTCACTGAAGCATTGTTTCAATAAGCTTCCATTGGGTCATAGGGATTATGTAATTTTACCCATAAATTTTTCTCCCAAGTTCTTTTAGTGATAATGGCAGAGTTTGAGCACAACCCAAAGATTTTAAATGTGATTAAGATCTGAACTCTGTGGTAGTCAAACCATGTATGAAAATAATGTCTCCCACGCCCCCTGAATCACTCTTTCACAATTTGTGCCCAATGAATCCTGGGATGGCCGTGCCATCTAGGTAGAAAAGAATCCATTGATTAAATAAGCTGCTCGCACAGTAGATTAAGGTGTCAGTTGATTTCATCCTTTGTATACATATTATTGCTGAACCTAGAAATGACCAACTGCAGGAAGCCCAGATCCCACCCCTGCCCTCACAGGTCTGTACAACAGGTACTTGCAATGATGGCTGCGTCATTTCATGTTTTTTCTTTTTACTCTAAATCATCCATGACTCTCAACTAAATCTCAGCTCATCAGACCGCATGACATTCTACCAGATCCCAAACTTTATGCAGCTTATAGCTAATTGAAGCCTTTTTTTTCTCTGGTTAGCCTCACTGATAATAGTTGTCTCATGGCTTCACAGATGCTCAATCCCAATTTCTTGAGTTCCCTTTGAATTATGTGTGTGGAAATGCTCTTACTTTCACTATTAAACATAGCCTTAAGCTCTGCTTCAATTGAATTCTTCCCAAACACTTAACTGAGCACAATCACTGGATTTTTTTATTCCAACCACATTTCCTTCTGGGAAAATATTGCTCTCCCACTATCCTTACAGTTTTTAATATTGTATTAATTAGCCCATACTTCACCCAATTTTAGTCATTTCTGCAGTTTTCTTAGATGTTTTCTGTGTTAATGCATGCCAGTGATTAGATTCTTAAACAGACTAACATATCTTCCATGACCAGAGATAAAATAAGATGCTAGAGGTTAACTGGTCTTCTCGCCTCCTGAAAACTAAGGGCTCATACAGTAATTATCCAACAGAAATTTCACACAAAGATGCTTTGTAAATACAGGTGGGCGCTTTTTTTTTTTTTTTGATCATGCAGTGTATGAAGACCAAGCAGTCATTTTCTTAACCATATCCAACTAAGGGTCACGGGTTAGCTGGAGCCAATCCCAGCAGCTATTTGGGCGAGAGGCATAGTACACTTTGGACGGGTCGCCAGATCATCACAGTGCCAACACAAAGAGACAGACAACCATTCACACTCATTTTCATTCATTCACATGAGTAACCCAACATGCATGTCTTTGAACAGTAGGAGGAAGCCAGAGAAATCGGAAAGAATCCATGTATAAATGGGGAGAACATGCAAACTTCATGCAGAAAGGCTACTGTTTCTGACTTCTGAGGCTCAAACCAGCAACCTGCTTGCTGTTAGGCCACAGTGCTACCCAACTGTGCCACCATGCAGCTGTATTTAAACAATAAAATCTAGAAATAAATGCCAAATATGTATTGCTTTTTTGAACACCAGCTCAGCACTTTAGCAAACATTGATGATCTCAATGGTGATGATGCCCATTACATTTCAAATTTGAAGTGAGCATAAAAGTTTAATCACCTCTAAAGATGGTTCAGATGTTAACCCTAAAGAACCTTTCCCTGCTGAGAGCAAAGAATAGCTTGCCTTAAGCCTTGCATGGCTCTCTGACCCTGAATCTTTGTTGAGAAGAACCTCTGGCCTTTCTTCAGGCTCTACTAATGTCCCTTCAGAGTGACCACGGTGTTAAGGTGGACACAGAGGCTGCACCAGGCACAACGGATCTGCTAGAAAGGGCAAAGCAGTGTCCTGAGAGGGTAGAAAAGGTTTAGGGCCTGTGAAATCTAGCTGTCCTAAATATTTCAAGCTATGGCCAGCTCTCCACGAGTTACTGCAGATATGAGGCTTAAGGTGATTAGACCATATCATGCTCTTTCTGCTCTGCCATGTGCTTTTTTCTTATTCAAGAGGATTACCTTAATTGGAAAGGTAAAAAGAATGCATGCTTGGTCCAGTACACTGTTAGCTCAAAGGCAGTCACTTATGATATACTGTTCATAAAAAAAAGTTTATTTTCTGTCAGTACTGGGAAAGTAAACACTCAAGGTTGATTTCTTAGAGCAGAAATTCATTTAGATGTTTTAAACACAAGCAGAAGGTCCTTAAATCAACACCTAAAGGCAGCACCGAAATACAAGTAATTAAAATGTAATTTTTTAAATGAAACGGACAACTTTGAAAACAACAAAGTTAATTTTAAAACCCATTAAAGTCGTAAGATAACTTTCTATGAGTCATAATGTCACTAAGACATTTCAACCTTGATGATTTCATGCTAAATAATAAAGGAGGTTATCAACCTGGCCCATGAATATTCATAAATTCAAAGCCTTGTGTCACCAAGGCCATCTGTTGCTTGTTCAATGTGTAAATACTGATCAGTAACAGTGGAAACAGTGTCCCTAGGTGAAGATGAATATTTTCTTAAGTTGCTAAAAACTATGTGGTTTACAGTATGCAATTAAAACCCCATAAATGCAACACAGACTATTGAGTAAGCCTAAACACATGTTTATCTACATTATCTTTATACCTTCATTCAGCTGCTAGAGACTGGAGTTGTTGCCCAGAATAGGGTAGAGAGATATGAAGATGTGTGCGAGTATGTGTGTAAAAGTGGATCAGAGGTGTTTTTAAATAGCTATGTTTTCGGTTTGTGTTTAAGTTTTAAATGCATAAATTGTTGTTTTATATTCTGTAAAAGACTTTGTCTTGCTTGTTGAATAAAAAGTGCTTGTGAATTGAATATATTATATAAAAGTTACGTTTTAGCAGCTTTGGGGCCTTCCTCATCGCTCTCTATGTCTGAATTAAACAGTTTGAAACAATATAAACGTGGCTTGTATTTAAATAACTAATTTGCATCACTTTAATATATATA
>JBAMIG010000009.1:8479654-8492829 GCA_037177335.1 Kiunga ballochi | reverse complement strand
TATATATTTAGTATGCCAATATGTAACCATTATTGTTTTGTTACATGTGTGTAAGTGGCTTAGATGGAGGCCACAAATACAATGCATGAAAATCACTTTGGAGTATACATTCATTAAGTATTTTTAGTGTCACTTGGGCAGTATTTACAGATTAATGCTCGTCTATCCAGCCTGATTAATGTGGTGCTGGCTCTGTTGGCAAAGGGGCCGCCTGTCTGTCTGCTTGGCTGAATTAACAGATGAGGGTCCATGGGGCACCGCAGCTCTATGATGCTTGACGGTAACCAAATAAGGCCTGACTGCAACATGTATGTAGGGAGGGGCGTTAAGTTGGCACAGCTCACCCTCTCTCGCATTCTTTTTGCCTCTCTCAAAAGGCTTCTGTCCCTCATCACACATCCTCAGTATGAGTGGACAGAACCTTTTGAACTCTACAAGGGGATTTGTGGGATAATTCATCAAAGTCTTCATTCTAGATTTGACACTAGATTTAGATGGGTTTTACAATGAATGGTTAAAATGTTAGTATAAACCAAACAGACACACAGAGCTTGAGAGTAACAAATTCAATGAATAATAATGGTTGAACAAGAAAATTGACATAATAAAGAAGTAGTCTAATAGTCCTGCACTATCTGTTGAACTTCACCTCCAAGCACCAATCTACATATTAGATATACCCATATTGTTCACTAAATTCTGCCTTAGTGCTCTGGGTCTGGTTAAAGATTAATTCTGGTGTTTTCCTAGGGGCCTCTTTGAAGTGGACTTACTTCAACCCTTCCTTATCTTAATTAGAAAGAAATTTGTAGGAGTGAAGTGGTCTTCTGGAAGCTAGCACCTCCACTCGTCAGTTCCCTAAAGGCCATATCACAGCAGCTGTAGCAGGGTTTCCAAGCCTCATTAGCTAAATGTAGTTTATGACTTAAAATGTAGTTATGGGAGGTTTCTTTCTCCATCTGCTGGATAAAAAAAATCAATGTATGCTTTCAAATGCCAGGCAATAGATTGACATAAATTCTTGTAGTCTTTATTTGGTGTACAGGTTCTTTCTGTAGTATCTTGAATACTATTTGCAAACGGATTATCATTTAATGCTCAATTAAAACGTGACATTTAAATACTTAATCTTTCCTATTCCTTGTCTGGGAATTTGATACTTTATTATGCTAAGTATAATAAACTATAGAAATTACATTGTCATGGCAAACAAGTCAAAACACACAACTACCAAGACCTTTTCTTTTCCATTGCCCTGATGAAGGAAAAGCTCCACTGCTCAGAGATCCCACATGCAGTGTTTACATGTGCTATGAGTGCTACACTGCTGGCTTTAATCCAAACAGTGCAGCGAGGTCCTGTCATAGAAAGGTCACCTGTCTTTAGAGGAATGATGTGGAACACACAGGAAGCTAAAATCCTACTTTGTGGAATACTCAAGAATGCATGACTCATTAAATAAATCCTATTTTTTTTACTTACTGGTTTAAACAAATTAAGTATTCTATGAAATTTTTCCAATAAAGTATTTTCTTTTTCCGCCTAAAATTACTTTTATAATTTAGTTTGACTAATTTTTCTTATCTGACCTGCTAGCATTTTTATATTGCTTATTTTCTCCCATGAAGCACTGTTACAAAGAATTGCCCCTTTGGGATTAATAAAGTATTTCTTCTCCTGCTTCTAAAGCACTCCCTTGCTTCCCAGATTTCCTCTCTGTAGACTCACCTTTTCCTAGTAATTATTTGGCAGTGCAGTTACTGGGTGGAACCTGTAACCTTTGTCATAACATTGATGTGACGCTTTAAACATGGACCGAACAGCAGCTTCAAAGCCAAATCTCCATAAATATGTCACAGAGGCAGATAGAGCATTTGATCAATATTATATTACTGGATCTTTTGTTTGAAGAGATGTTTCAAAGATTGTATGTCTTATGAAAACAACAAGATCAATCGATTGAAAAGTACTAAGTGGTAGAAAAATAAATCTTTAAATTATAATGAGGTCAGAGAGCATTTAGACTGCCAACCGACAGTTTAGGTTTCTCTGACTATACAAATACTCTAACTAGCAAAGGCATTTTTTTAAAAGTATATTCTTATGCCTTGTTGTAACTAAAAAATGTCATATTGGTAAGTTGGAAATCATTTTCATGCTTTAAGGTGGGGTTGAATGCAGTGCTCATGATCTCTAGAACAGGCTGTTTTTTTATCCCTTGTTGGGGGTGATGTAGAAAGCATTTTCAACAATACTCCATGAGGCATTGCTGATAATAGCTATATGAGACAGACCCAGATGCACAATGCAACCTTTGTCTTCTCTTCATTTATTTTTCTTATCTTTTTAGATTGTTTTATTCTCTATATAATATATCTGTCAGGTACTTTGCATGTCTTGCCATTTTTCTTTTGTGAAATTGTGTACTGTTTTTCTTTCTGTACTTGCTTTTTATGATGATGATTATTATTATTATTATTATTATTATTATTATTATTATTATTATTATTATTTGTTGTAGTAGTAGTAGTAGTAGTACAATTATTATTATTTACAGATTTCTTGGCACATTCTAGTGAGCTACATTATTGAAAAGTAAAGGATCAAATTAAAATGTTTTATACGTCTGCATAGATGTTAATACGTATATGTGTGCAAATATGTTTATATTTAGTAGAATTTGTAAAATTTTGTTTGCTGTTTTTGAAATTAGGCTAGTTTATTTAGTTTACTAGTTTAGTTGAAAAAGAAATAAGTAGAAAAGATTAACAAAGTTTTAAACTCCTACTTTTAAAAATAGTGCATTTGCATGGTGTCATATGACACTCAATTTAGCAAATACATTTGTACCCATAATAATAAGATTAGATGCAATATATGCTATAATCCTTTTAAAAAACGTTTGGCAGGATGGATAGGATTGTGACTCAGGCTTCACAGTTTCTACAGCATTATGACTCAATTACAGCTGACATTTCTGAGTCTGTCAAAACTTCTCACTAATGAAAATGGACTTTTAAACACCAATATCTGTAATCTTTATTATTTTTTTAAATAAATACATAGAACAGATATAAAGTTAGCATGATGTTTCTGTTTAATATGACTGCAGATGCAGTTTTGTCACGTTGAGATAACACATTGCAGAGTACCATAATGGGTTCATTAGGTTTCCTTTGGAGTAAGGAAAATATGCACTCGGTGGTCCCTGCTTTTTCTTTTTCTTTTTTTTTTTAAAGATAAAGTATTCTGATAAAAATGGGGAAAAATAGTTTAACAGCATTCAGGCCTAATTTTAACACTGTGGGAATTTACATATTACTATAAAGTGAAAGAAAAGGCTCCTGTTGTGCATACACTCTGTTTCCAAACTCAGAAATGTATTCCTCTTCGCACATTATTCAGTTTCCATCTGCTGAAAGAGAAAGAAATGCAGTGAAGTGGTTGGTTGTAGGTGACAGATTTACTGACCATGACAACGAGGGCGAGGTAGAGAACAGACTCTTAGCTGTGCCTAACATAAACAATGGCAACCCTCTGAACCCTGTAAACAATGCCCCCGCATCCTTCTGGCAGTTTTTTTTTATTCCACCTCCATCAGAAGTGACAAATGTTTAGTGGCTCAGTCTGGATTCCTGTCAACCAGCAACCTCACTCTGTTGTCTGATAAATACACATTGACTTTTCTAACCAGTGTGTTATTATTTAGACTGCTAGCTATTGCTCTGGAAATTACAATATCAAAGTGTGGCATCATTTCTGTGTGAGTCACTGTGCATGCATCTTCACATTTTTCATGCTCAGATTTTTGTATTTTTGTGTGTTTGATGCCTGTTTTTACGCTTGTGATTTAAGCCTTTATGGCCACATGGAAGCAGTCATGCCCTCCGGTATTGGTAGCTATAGCCTTTGAATGCATCTTCAAAAGGAAAGTATAAAATAACTCAGTTCAGACAGGAAACAGATAGCCTTTATCTTAATTAGAATTGAAGTAATTAAACTGCATGAACCATATCCCTTTTGCATAAGGGCTTTACATGCCTCATACCTCCCACTGAGTCCTGGGTAGGACTCAATATCAAGCCTTATGGTATCCAGGAAATCACTTTATTAAGGGGTATTAAATTTCTGTGCCAGCCCAGACACAGAATATAGTATTAATTTTCAAAGCTTATTTGGATTATAGGGTCTGTTATAGGCTGTTTATTTTATCTTCAATGTTTTCTTTTGCTGTTGATGATCTCATGGGTAGCATTTCTACTAATCATTTGTGTTTGCAGGAGGCAACAGACTTAGAAACCAACAGTTTCGGCTGAACTGGGCTTGGATATCTCTGGAAAAGGAACAATATGTAGTGAATGAGGAGGTGAAGTTCCTGGAGGTGGTCCTTAAACGTCGTGGCTATCTCGGAGAGACTTCTTTTATTAGTAAGTAGTCTTTGCTTCAAGTTACCTACTATAGTTATTTGATATGGTGGCAAGTATTATATGAAATTGATGGTTTTCACATTATTGTTGCATTAATAAATTATAAGAAAGAAAAAAAAACAATTATTGTTTGGAAAATCAGTACATTGACTGACAACCATATCCTTTTGTTATTTTTAAAAACAATAGTAAGGCTAACCCAGATATTCAGTGGGGTCACGCAGGTCTTAACCTTTAACCTCTGTCTTCTGACCAGTGTTTGTGTTCCATTGAGACAAAAGCAAAGTAAAATCCCACAAGGACTGCTTAAGTACATGCGTAAGGTTCCCTGATGTTAGTGGTCATACAGGCATTACTCTAAATATTAGTGGAGACAATTTACAGGCTAGAGCAAAACTAACATCAACTCTTAGGGCTGCTTAATGATCTAAATGTTCACTACCACCAGGAACTGCCGCTTTTTGTGCTGCTTTTTATTCTTCAGTGGAGATGAGTTGTGATTAAAATGACTTGATGGTAAAGGTCAAACTCCATAAAGGATAATTTCATTCCCTGTCATGTGCTGTCTTTTTATGTCCCAAAGCCTCAGGGCAAATGAAAAATCTCTAAGATGGTATGAAATTTCTGCTAACCTTTACAGTCACAAGCTCACTGTGGCTGCTCTTCTTCAGTTCTAGATCTAGAACAAGATTTCATAGAGACCTAAATGTTAAAAAATATTCATTTTAAAGAGTGACTCACAAACTGAAGTGTAGAATATTTTATATGCTGTTATTTGAACAAGATACCAACAATAACAAAAGAAACAGAACATGAATTTTGAAATGCCTGCAAAATGACCTCAGAATAATCACCCTGGGAGTCCATATTAAACAACAAAGTACTACACAGCATAGACGAAAAGGCAAAATAATTAAAAATTATATTTTGTTTATTAAGTACAAGCAGTGACATGATTTATTTATGGCTGCATTAACATTAAAAGAAGTGCTACTTTCAACTGTGAATGCACTGTGTAGAGCGCAAAGGCAAAACAGACCTTCCATGTCTTTTTGCAATAGTTGTTTTGTTTTTTAGTGTGCAGCTTTTTTTTTTATTGTTGCTGCAATAAAGTAAATGATAATGAATCAGGAAAGATACTATTCATAAAAAGACGTTAACAGAAGCAGGTGAAATCTTTTCATATCAGATTTCTGTTGTTTTTTTATTTAGCTTTTCTTAAAAAATAGTAAAAATGTTTTTTTTTTCTTTTCATTTAATACAAGTAACAAATATTTTTTTGTAAATTGTTTCTCAATACACCAAATTTACAAATTTACTTCTGCAGGCAGTGCTTTTTTGATCATATACTGATCTGTGGTACTTTGTTAGTCTTAACACATTATTTGAAGTATTTCTTCTTTGATTTTTTTTTCTGAGATAAATATTAATGAAACTACCTGAGCAGAAATCATATATTGCATACATTTTTTAGGCATTTTAAATTTTTTATAAGCTTTTCAATATTTGATGCCATAATTAGGCGTAACACGAGCATGTTAACATCTCTGAAATACAAAAAAACTTGTTGCCATAGCAGACACAAAACAGCCAACATCTCATCTAAACAAGGTCAAAAGCATCTGTGACAAGTCTAAAACAACATTTACTTTTTAACAAAAGAAGAGAGGATGCAGTTTTACTGACATAAGCTTGCTACCAAATGCGTATCCTCCTGATGCGATCCTGTGCTGATCCACATGTGAATTCATGCCTGTACCTTCACATAAAGGCAAGGATATCTTTTTTTCCCACAACACGGAGATGGCACCAGTTTAGAGTCTGCAGTCTGCCCACCTGCCATGAATCCCCACGATGACTGCTGTGATCAGGGCCAGTGAATTCAGGCCTTGTTTGGGGCACAGACCTCAGGAGCAAATCATGCTTTCTTCTCCTATAGCTTCTCTTTGAAGGCCGTTGATCATTCAAGCCCCATTGAGTGTGACTGTTTTATCTCAGTGCCCATGTGCAGAGGTTTTTGTCCTCTATCTGCACATGCATATCAAAGTGCACTTCATCCTAATCAAATCATATAATGCATAGTTGAAGGAAATACTTAAACTATTGCAAAACTTGGGGATAACTTGAGTGCAGGCAGCATTCACTCACTTTTTGTCCCAAACCAAATGTGTTTTTCTTCAATCTTCCCTTTTAAAAAAAAAAAAACTTACTTGTGTAAATTTTTTATTATTTAAAAAGATAATAATAATCTAACATCTTGCATGATTGCCACCGAATGTCATGTTTTTTTTTTGTTTTTTTTTCTTTTACCACCAAAACACTGATTCATGTGGTGCGGTCAGTTAGCACAGACAATAGTGAGACTGTGTGACATTTCACTGGATTCATTGGTCTTGCTCAACAGGATGCCTGCCAGAGTCACAGCTATGGCAGCTATGAGCCGCATCAAACAGCTCACACGCTGAAGGTCAGACAGTCCATGTCATCTTCGGACCGCTTCTGCCAAGACCAGGCTGACATGAAGGATAATTGGCTTTATTTCCAGCATACTTATTTGAAACATTGAGGATAGACACTGAAGTAGTAGTAAAATAATTTCAGAATTTCTCTCATCTTCAAGAGAGAAACACAAGTTAACTTGTGTCTTTTTTCACTTAATACTAAAGACTGTATCAAGGGTCACATAATGTAAAGCAATACGTGTACATGTAGAAAAAAACTACGTTCTAATTACAACTTTTTTTTCCTGTTTCTTTTAAGGTATTGCTACAAAGGACGGAAGTGCAGAAAAAGACAAAGATTTCCGTGGGAAGTCTCAGAAACAGGTGCAGTTCAACCCGGGCCAGACCACAGCCACCTGGAAGGTCAGAATCCTGTCGGACAGCGAGTATGAAGTGTCAGAGACATTCCAGATTGTGCTGTCTGAGCCAGTGATGGCAGCGCTTGAATTCCCAGAGGTTGCTACAGTGGAAATCCTGGACCCAGATGACGGTCAGTTAACTATCACAACAATTACTAGAAGAACCTATCACAAAAAAGAGAAACATTGAAATTATGTGAGAAGCCAACAAAACAATTATAGAATACTTAGTCTCTTTCAGTTTCATCCAAAAAAATAATAGATTTATTGTGCACCTTTCCTCTGCAGGGTTGTTTATGAAAAACTGAAGAAAATACAATGCAGTCAGAAAGTAACCCTTGATAGTATTTTACACTGCACATATTACAGTCATTTCTGTACACACACACACACACACACACATCCCAAACCTCCAAGCTCCGGTCATGTTTGAATTGATCGTGTTTGATTATGGAAATTCATGTGTCGTCTGCCCAAGGGCATTTGAGCACTATGAGTTTTACATCTATCTACAAAAAAGGAACAACTGAGAAAGACTAATTATATCATTAACACATTTTTATTTTGAATGTTTCTTTGAAAGTAAAAAAAAAAACAAAAAGCCAGGGTGTTGTTCAAAAAGACCCAACATCTGGTTGCCTAAAGTGTGCTGCTTGTGAAATATTCACGGTGGTTAAATAAAAGATTCAGTGCTGGAAAAGGTAAAAAAAAAAAAAAGGTGCTGTTAAAATTAGCTGGAGTGAGTAAAAAAAAATAAACAAATGTGCCTCTCCTAGGACTTTACAAGATGAAAAGAAGAAATTTGCTTTAAACCGTGTATGCTAATCAGCATGTTTAACTAAAGTTTGTTTCTGAAAACACCAGTCCCTGGAGGGCAATCAGAGATAACGCCAGCCGCATGCCTTGAGCACATTGTCCCACGGTCCATTTTATTTTATCAAATCATTATGCTGTTCGAGGTTTCTAAAGTATGAAGATATTTTGGCCTCTAATGGATAAATAAACTGACCCCTTATAAAAATGTGCATTGTGGTTCTCTTTTGCTAGTGTAAAGTAATTAAATAGCTAAAGGGCTGCCATTTTAAATCGCTGAGAATAAATTATTTTTTGTAGACTGACTAAATGAATACAAACTAGGAACAACTGAGAATTTGAAGGAATTATGCAGTCAGTGGCTGTAATGTCCAATGCATTATTTATTCAAATAGTAGAATGGACAAGTCAAGTTATGTTGACTTACCAGCACATTGTTCATTTTTCTATTCGTTATGGTCACTGTGAAGAAAACAGATCTTAATTCTTATCTATGAGCAATGCATTAATACAATCCTGCAGCTTCCTTAACCTTTTAATTGTCTCATAAGATTGAAAAACAGACATGGCAGAGGAAGAAGAGGACATAAGTGCTTTAACTTGTCCTGCTTGCTATAAGATAAAAACACATCTTTGTTTTTGCACATTTACACAAATAAAAAATAATACATTTGAATCAAACCAAAGAGATTTAGATTTGTATGCACATGTTTGATTTTCCTTAGACGTTTTAGCATTAATATTCACTGAGCAAAGCCACTGAGCATTTTCCATATTCATTTGTACCAACCACCAGGTCAAAAACAGCATCGTGCTTCTTATGATAATGATGAAATAGAAGCTACAGAGCTTTACAGAGAGCTGTCAGTGTTCCACATTGAAGGTTTCTTATGTACTAAATGAATGCCAGTGGCTTTATTTAGGTTCTCTTAATATAACTTCTATTTATTGATTTGAATCTTATGTACACATGATATCCTAATACTAGAATTCAGATCAAATTAGGAAAATAATATTGAACTTTGTTTTTCCACATACAGAATCAACAGTCTTTATACCGTCAGCTGTGTACAACATAGAGGAGGACATTGGTGAGCTGCATATCCCTGTACGCAGAAGTGGAGATGTTAGTCAAGAGCTGATGGTCATATGCTACACCCAGCAAGGTAATGCAAACATCTCTGCCCTGCAAAGTTGACAAGTCTCAGTACTTTCATATTAATTTAGTTGTGAGGACCTTACCTCACAAACAGCATATTTAAAGCAGATGATGAATGTTGCCATATTGAATAACTAGTGTTAATCACTTCTGGTCTGGTCTTATCAGCTCTGTATCTAAAAGTGTTACATTATCACACATCAAAGGTAGGTGCAAGTTTTCTCACAAGGAACAGGTTGTCAATGCATGAGAGAAAAAAAAGGCACATCCATTAAATCTATTTCTTGAACTGTTAAAAAGAATTAGCTTGCTCTTTTTTTCAAACCTCTTTTGTAAGAAATATTATAAGTAAGTTCCAGTCTGTATTGTGGCAAAGGTTAGATCATTAACTTTGTTTTCTGTAATATATTTTATACTCTTTCAGTATCGGCCACAGGCACTGTTCCCACCACAGTGCTGTCTTACTCCGATTATATATCCAGACCTGAGGACCATCACAGCATCCTGCGCTTTGACAAAGGGGAGATAGAGAAGTCCTGCCGGATTGTAATCATTGATGACTCATTGTATGAAGATGAGGAAAGTTTCAATGTCACCCTCAGCATGCCCATGGGGGGCCGCCTGGGCTCAGAATTCCCCACAGCCAGAATAATAATCATCCCGGATATGGATGACGGTAAGAAGCTGTTTCGCTGATTGTAAGTGTGCGATGGCATGCAATCAGGCTAAAAAATTATAAGGCTTTGATTTGTTGTTTCACATTTTAATATTTTGTGCCTTTCTCCCTTTAATTCCTATTTAAATAATCAGAAAGGCTAAATTTCTCTCATACGGAGACGTTTAAAAGTTGATTTTAAAAAAGTTTTGCAAACTAATAGAATAGGCATACAGGTGCATACAGAAAACCCGTTGGTGTGAATAGAACCTGTGTGCTTGTGTTTTTTTTCTCCTCTCTGCCCGTGCACCATGTACCAGCAGAGTCAAAAAGCCTATGAGTGTGCAGCCCTCCATCCTGAAGGCAAAGAGTTGATCTCTTATCTGCAGGATCTGACTAAAGGGCAGATAGTCTCCCATGTCTTCCTGACGCCTCTTTGTTCCCCAACACCTGACGAGCTCTCTTCACTTCTATATCACTTTGACAATCTCTACAAGCACTGCTGCAAAGTAAAGTTTCTGTGATTGAAGGTGCTGAAAAATTTGGCACGATTACAATTTTTTTTTTCTTTCCTGAAACTTTAAATCCAAAGTAACTTTATTGATAATGTAATAATAATATTGTAATAAGGTTTGGAAAAGCATGTTCAGGGAGTCAGGAAGTCACTAACACGGGAAAACCTATTTCCTAAACTGTATGTTACTGAAAAAGAAAAGCTTTTGTACAGAATTAAAAACAACTGAAAATATATTTTTTATTATCATTTTTGTTTTCATTCCATTATATATATCAAGCCTATAATTGGCCATTTTTCTTTTATTTGCAGTAAAAAAAAAAACATTATGTTTTGACTTTATCTGCATCAGGATGAAGGAAATTAAACCCTGAAATGATTCTGAAATGAAATTTGGCCAAATCTTGACCTTAAATCTGTCTTGTGTAACCTGAGAATGAAAACGGGGCTTTTTGAAGCGTACTGAGCAATGAACAGCTGCCTAAACAACCACTGAGACTCAGTCAGATCTTACAACATTTAGCATTCCTTTCAAACAATGCATTTTCTATTGCAGCAAAATATGTTGAAATGTTGTTTACTGATAATTGTTTTAGTTCAAGTCACTCAGTTACTTACTGTTTCTTGTCATTTACACATAAACATAGGTTTGAGGATGTTATTTAGCAAAACAAAGTGTTTGATAAGATAAACTAATCTAAGATTTAATCTAAACATGGTCTCAGACAAAAAAAAGCATTAGATTAATGGTTGAAAAGATTAATCTTTGGTGGAGTTTGAAATCTTTTTACCAATAAATATTATGATGTTCATGCATTTCTGCAGTTTTAAAGAGATGTGGAGGGAAAATAACCTTAGCTTTATAGAGTCAGACATTTAGAAGTATTCCACCCAAAAGACTTTCATGTATGCCAGGATTTTATGAGAGATCCTTAAAGTATGTATATTGAAAGAACTCAACAATTAATAGATTTAACTGGACTCTGGAAGCAACATTAACATTAACACTGTACACAGATCTATTTCTGGATGTGGGCCATCAGAACACAGGCATATTGTGCAAAATCATCCATTTTGTGCATCTAGTAGTTTTGTGAAACTGTAGGGGAATTCCTAAAAAGATGTTTTAAACTTACTTTGCTTACTTTACTGTTTATTTCACAGGGACAGTGTGTAATTACATAACTGCACCAGATTTAGCTAACAGCTAATTTGCATCTGGAGTCTTTGGGCAGTTACAAAACATTAAATACAGAAAAAGACGTTACAGAAAAACAAATGATAATAAACCAGGACAAATACAAGTACACGATTTTTAAATAGAGCTAAATAACTAAACAATTACTTGGTTCTTTAGCATACTGAAACTAGTAATTTACATTATTCTGGGTATTTTACCCAAATATTAGACAGACTGTGCCTATTGACACAATATATGGAAAATGTTTTTAAATAAAATCTCTAAAATCCATGCTAAATTGATAATTGGAATGAATGGTAAACTTCTTTCCTTAAAATGAAATTGCATCCTGTTCAGAGTCGGTCCTAATCCCACCCTGGTCAGGATTACACAAACACAGAAAATGAAGCAAATCTATCTCCATCTGCCAATAAATGGAACATGAAGAGGAGATCACAAAGTATAATGTCAAACTTCATGTCTCCCTAAAGCAGGTGATAATGAAACGCTTGTTCTCTGATGCTGAGATAAACAGTAAATAGCAGTGAGGCAAGCCCGATTGCTCTTACATCTGAAAGAAAAGGGAGCAAGAGGGAAATTGCTCAGCTGTTCTGGTTAAATTTAAGAATGTAATTTAGATTCTGTAGCTTAAGTACACATAGGGCATTAAAACAAATGGGGGCATCACATCTTTCTTGCTAGTTCCTCTTTAAGAATAGCTGTCAGCAGCTGTGCTGTACATGAGTTTGTGCCTGGAAAAGCACCTGGCCCCGCCTGAGACGTCTACACTGGAATTCCCCTGGAGGGTTTTCAGCTCCTTTGCAGGATTTTTAGGCCAAACAGCTCTTCAAATGCATGTTAATATTATAAAAAGCCTAATATCACTCAAATAAATCTTTATAACAACCATACTTGCCAGGAGGATATTATTACTTAGATGCAGATCAGTTACAGTTTGTATCCACGCTTTGCTTTTTCCTTCACGGTCTTTGCTACCTATTAAATAATAATCACATTAGACAAGATTTTATTGCATCTGACAGTTTATTGGATACTAAATGCTAAAAGTCTTCATGTTTTCCTCCAACATAAACTGAAGTGTCTTCTCTAATTGGACACAGAAATTAATATAACTGATATTTATGGAAGACGGTCAGCTAACTACCTCCAGAAAGACTGGAGGAAATTCCTTCTTCACAAAACTAGTCAGAGATACTGCACCAAGCAGCTCATTTCCACACATATTGTGATTTCCACCATATTTTTTGATCCCACATTAATTTGATCTACACCATTAGATTCACAGTTGATAAAAAATATGTTAGAGTTTGAAATACTGACAATATTATGAGTAAAATATTTATTTAAAATACAATTATGTCTCTCTCATAGTGGTAAAAAAAATATTTTAAAAGTTCTTGTCTTCAAAATTTCCCTCAATTGACTTTGAAAACTGAATTTTATCAAAACAATTGTTTATCAATCAATCAAATCAATCAAAACTTTATTTATAAAGCGCTTTAACACTCATAGAATGAATCCAAAGTGCTGTACAGGTACATATAGA
>JBAMIG010000009.1:8452064-8469029 GCA_037177335.1 Kiunga ballochi | reverse complement strand
GACTTATAATCAACCTGTCCAACAATGGAATTTTATCTCTGACTTTGCTGTAAGTAAAGAAGTCAAATTGTGTGTGTGTGTGTGTGTGTGTGTGTGTGTGTGTGTGTGTGCATATTTAACTCCTCATTCCTTCTAAACATATTTTCCTTTTCCAGGTGCGTGATTATTCTGGCTTGTATACAGTGAAGCTGATCCCCTGTATTTCTCGTCCGAGCCTAGAGTACACCATCCCTCCTGTGTGCAATCCAAGAGAGCCTCTCACCTTTGACATGGATATCCGCTTTCAGCAGGTAAGTGACCCTTGCCTAAAAATGTAAATTTCCAGACAACAGGTAGCCCCATTCAGGTAACTTATTAAAGCATGGCAGACAGTGTTTATTAATTTACCTGTATTTCTTTTATTAATCTGATTTGGTGATGCTCTGGAACAATCTGAGCAAACATGGTGGAAAAAATTCTTGTTATCTTATACCAGAGACATCAGAGTCTAGTCATCAACAATCACTGTCCTGTAGGTCAGTACAGCTTATTTAAATCAACAGATTTTTGACAAGCTTGTCATAACAAGAGCCATTTAATTGAATCAGGTTTGTTGGCATACAGAGGCATTTAAAATCTGCAGTGTTTTCTTAAATCATGTGATTGTGGCTGACTTTAAAATAATTTCCCTGATTCTCCTAAAAGGAAAACAAATGTTCTTGTATGGCTATTTATTCAAAGATTAGATGTGCTGAAAATCTAAACTAATGTAAACACAAAGCTAAAAAAAAACACTGAATGCTGCTTGATAAGCATGTTGAATTTGCAAACAGCTGAACAGAAAGAACTGTTTATAAAAGCTTTCATTGCATCATTCTCCTTTACCGTATCCTCACAAAATACATGAGAGCTAGGATTATTGCTAAAACCACCAGATTAATACATATTAGTCATTCCTTATCCTAGTGACTCTAAGTTAGATCATATGTCCTCAAATGCAATATGTAGTTAAATATCCTATTTAGTTTATTGTATATTTAACTTTTCTTATCATTAGACACACTGTGTTCATTTTTTTTTTTTTTTTTTTTTTTGGTGTATTTTTAGGTTAGCGACCCAGTAGCTGCTGAATTCAGTCTGAACACACAAATGATTTTACTCTCGAAAAAGATGCTCTGGCTCTCAGACGGCTCCATGGGTTTTGGACAGGACAGTGACGCTGCTTTCTCACAAGGTAAAAAATTAGTTTTCAGCCAACTACCTAATAAAATGATGTGATTTTTTTTCAATAAAGGCTTAGAAATTTGATGGCAGCTGCATTCTTTTATATCATTAGCCATGTGGAATCTTCTCCCTTTTCAGGATTATAAAGAAATCTTCCTAATTAGTTTCTGTCTGTTTGGGATTGTCCCCCATTATATCCTGACTCCATGAGTCATATAAAAGAAAAAACCAGGCCTTTGAGAAATGCCATTTTCACAACTTTCTTTTCTCCAAACAAGCCAATTATGGGAGAGCAAAAATATCTTTTTCTACCAAAAAGTCTTAAAAAACCTTAAAAACTTCATGAGGATTTCCTCAAGTGAATGCGTATAAAGTATGTTAATTGGGGTTTAAAAGTTTTCCATATTTATTGTTGGAACAGATTTAAAAATGTATTGATAAACAAACAGATTTTTTTGAGTATAAGTTATGTTTTGGAATAATGAAACCTGGATTTGTCTTTCATTAGGTGATACAGTTTATGGCAGAGTGATGGTGGATCCAGTGCAGAACTTGGGAGACTCCTTTATTTGCAATATAGAGAAGGTGTTCCTTTGTACTGGCGCTGATGGATATGTCCCCAAATACAATCCTAGCAACTTTGAGTTTGGCTGCTTGGCCGATGCTCCATCACTACTCTATAGATTCAAGATTATTGTAAGTGAGAGAAAGATGTCATATCCTGTTGCTTTTTTCCATTTTATATCTCAGTATTCTTTTCTGTGGGATTTTGTACCGCCAGGATAAAGCCCAGCCAGAAACCCAGGCTCGCTCATTTGGAAATGTAGCCTTTAAGGCCTTGCTGGCAGTGGAGGATTCCAGTGCTTTAGCTTTGGTGAGACAACCTGGATCAGATGGATTCAGCATGGATTCTGCAGCTCTCTTCCAGGTCAGAATAAAGCAAAGTATTGTAAAGAAATTCAGTCTGCACCTTTAAACATTAGTTGCTATTTTATTTTACCAACTCTTCAATGCTTTCCTGTGTTTTTTATGCTTATTTTATTTTACCACCCAATGCAGCTTGTAAATTTTACACTGGTATGTTTATAGTGTGTTTTTTTAGTAGTGAGCAAGTAGATTTTAACTATAAGGTATGTTATTTTTCTAACTGACATTTTGCTTTTTCTGACAACCTGAGATAAAAAAAAAGTCCCTGACTGGACAGTTTCTGTGCCCTTGTGGTAATATCCATGATTGAACAACCCTGTCACTATGTGGGCTGGATTTTCTATGGCCTCTGATCACAGACTTTTATGACTCATAGTTTCAACCTTTTTTCTCTAAACTGCTTTTTAGATGGTGTTGCTGAGTTTCTTCTCTTGTTAAAATAATGTAACTGTGTAATGACTGGAGATATGTGTTTGAATTGATGCTGTTTTGTTTACATTTGACCAGATAAAAAACAATAGAGACAAAAGACACTTAATAATAAATAAATAGCAACTGTATGACATTGCACTAGAATAGTTTAATGTCAAATAATATAAAAAACTTTTTTTTTTATTTGTTTTCATTTCATTACTGGATTTGTAGCCATAAATAAAATAAATTAGTGATCTGCTTCATTCTGACTATAATGTTACTAAAAGGGTTTTTCCTTCATCTTTAGTTTTGTAGCACTGTGTTGTACATATAATATTAATGATAAGGTAATGAGTCCACCCCAGAGGCAGATGGCCTATTCCACATTAAAAAGCTCCAGAAATGTTGTATTAGCTGCCCTGTTCTTTCTCCCATTACTTGTCAGTGTCATCATTTAGCACTTTGACCACCGGGATTTGTTTGGTACATCATCAAAAAACAAGCTGTTGCATCCTATGTCAGCTTTTTATGTCACATGAGGCCTTTTTTATACCAAGCATGCGCCTGAATTTATAAGGAACAGAAGGCCATGAGGATGACTTGAATCAGTGATGAGAATGTCTAAACATCTATCAGTTTTTGCTCAGAAGAGTGGTGTGGAAGCTGGAGGTGGAAAACTTCAATGAATTTCTAACACATCATCAGGCACATATCCAAATGGGAAAAGTTCAGGAACAAATCTAATCTGACAAATTGCTTAATTAATGTAGTAATGTGTTCTAATTTAATTAACGACAGAGCTACATAAAAACTGTAATCCTAATGTGCATTGGATAATTTCTTTTAACTGTAATATTAATGTTAAAGTAAGATGAGTGTTTTATGTCACCATTAGTGCTGCAGCACAGGTTGAACTTAGCTGTTTGTTGGATTTTTTTTTTACAATACATAAAAACAGTCATGAGTTAAATAAAAAATATGTTTGGTATTAAGCTTTTACTTCTGACAGTGTCTTTCCTTGTTCTGCATTTAGCTTAAAAGTTTAGCGTAGAAACTTAGAGCTTTGAAATAAGGCAAAGCAAAGATAAATACAAAGCCACTAAATCAAATTTGTCTGTCAGGGACTTAAAAAATAAAAGGAAAAAAGTGAAAGAATAACAAAGAAAACCTGCAGTTAAACATAATGCTGGCTCTGTATGTAATTTCTCTTATGTTTCCCTTGCCAGGTGGCTGCAGGGAGGGAATGGTACATACACACCATCTACACTGTCCGTTCCAAGAACAATGCTAACCGAGGCATTGGGAAGAGAAGCCTGGAATATCACGCGATAAGCCAACAAACAAATTCTCTGCCAAAGAGTCAAAGTCGCTCCAGAAGGTCAGTCAGTGATGTTCTGGACATAATAGAGGAAATTGGGGTGAGCAATGACCGTGGCACAAACATTTTGCACATCACACTGGACCGAAACAGCCAGCGCAAAACAAGTCCAGAGAGGAAGATCTTCACCAAAGGAAACATTCCTCGTGAACTCAACCAGAGACAAAATGATGACAGCCTGGTGTTGATCATTGGTATTTTAGTTGGATTGCTCCTCACTGTACTCCTCATCATTGTACTGGTGTTACTAGTACGGTCTAAACAAGAGAAGAAAGAAAATCCCAAGACCTCCAGCAGTGCAGAGCCCATGATGACCCGGGGCCTCAGCAACAGTGACAGTTCAGAGGTGTAACACACTGATGATTGAACGATTTAGTTAATATTTTTATTTTGCAAGTGCCTCACATTTTGCTTTAAAAAATGAAAATAATTGTCTGACGCAACACGAACTACAAAAGCTTTGATTCTTTTCAGAAAACTACTTGAAATACTGAATCACTTCCATAACCAGGAAGTGGTCTGGACACTAAGTACGAGATGGACAGTGTCGGCAGCTTTTTCAAGGTACTCATCAAGTTCTCGAACTCATTTATTGTGATGGACTGACTCCTGATGCCAATTGATCCAAAAAGGTGTGACTACATTTCCAAAGGTGCTACAGGAGATTACTTTCAACTTGAATGGCATCGGCTGTTTTACTGAGTAAGACAAGAAAAGCTGGTTATTTTGCTCAATGGTGTATTATTAATCACAGGCTTTGTACATTTAAGTGCATCAAGACGCTGAAGATGCTATCCACGGTTTGCTCATACACATCTGTCTCATGCAACAGAAAATGAATTAGATTCAGGGTGTGCCTAAGACATTTGGAAGATAATGAGATTGTTTTAATGTAAAATGTTTGTCTTGTTTGTGATTTTAAGTGGGAAACAAATCATTTGAATAGGTATTGTTTTGTGTGCTTTTCTTTTTTTCTGCATGGGTTTAATTTTTTATATAAAAAGCCTCAATGCTGATTTGAATATGTGACACTTGTGTCTGGTCTGCTGTATTTTCACCAGTTTGTATTTTTCCATCAGCACTATTTATCAGCAATAATTGTTATTGTTACATTTCCTCTGTTGTTTTTGTTGACACACTGTATGTTTTCACTTCTGTATGACTGAATTCTGGCACTAAGTTAAAAAAAAAAGAGAAGAGAAACTTTCTGTGAGAAGTAATGAAGCTTTTTAGACAGCTGGTCTGCAGTGTACATTGTTACAATGGTTCAAGATTTACTATTTCTAAATGAAAACATTTTCTCTTTTGGTACAGTTACAGTTAGTTAATTGTTTTGTTAAAATAACTAGAAATCACTTTCAGAACAAGGCCTCATCAAAACTGTGTTTTTCATTTTTACTCACATATCATATAAAGGAAATTGGATGATTTACCCCTAATTAGTCAGATTCTTTTTCCTGATTGATAATTATTAAATATTTTATGGTTCATTGAGATTTAAAAATAATTGTATTTCCCAAACTGTATAGTACATTAACCAGTGTGAGATAAAAATTCTTCTGAAAAGGATTTCATCATGTTTTTACTTGTTTTGTGCAAGAGGAGACATTTCCATGTCTTTTTTACTCATATCAGGCACTAAATTACTTCAAAATCTGATTATCTTTTCATATTATATAAATTTTACACATTTTTTGGATTATTTGATTCCACGAGACTTAAAATAATTCTATGCAACATGTGACACATACTGTCATTAAATGTCACCACCTAGTTTTCTATGTTTTTCTCAGTGCACAATCTGCTTGCTGATCTAGATTTGACCCTGTATCTATGTACTCTGGTTGTTTTATTGCAGTATAATACTTTGAGTGCATTCTGGATGTATTACGCACACTTATGTATTTATGTATATACATATATATTGCATAGGATTATACCATTTGGATGTTTTGGGAATGGTTATTGTTAAAATGAATACTGTATTTGCTGTATTTGTAACATAGGCCAGAAGCACAACATGGTCTCCAAATAAATAATTTTTTCAAGAAAACTGGTTGAAAAGTTCTTGTTTTGCTTTTCTTCTGTTTTTTTTTTGGAAAACAGCACAAGACAATGTACACTTAACTAAAATCTTACACCTATCAATCAGTTGAAGACAATGAAAAATATTTCCTTCTGAAGAAATCAAGCGCTGTAAGGATAATCACATTCATTTACACCAACTCAGTAAAGCATGTGCTTTTATTACCAGTGCATATTCATAGAGAAAACAAAATAATGGATATGGTGAAATACTTGAGCCACATCTCAAAATGTGATCAACTGACTCCTAAAAGTTGTCTTTGCCCCTGTTTGGCAACAAGTGAAACAATAGATCAGGTGCATGAAAAGACAGAAGCTTTCTGGTGACACAACTGGTGATATACAAGTCCTACTCAAATAAAAAACCCACAGTGTGTCGAGCTAATCTCTGTGTTATGATGTTAAACCCACTGCTGTGGGTAACTCAGACCAGCATCCTGCCTTTACAGCAACCCTTCTCTTTCTGTTCTGGCACCTTATTTTCTTATGAAATTACATAAAATGACCGTAAGGGGGCGCAAGAGCAACATCAGCCCAACAGCCCAGGTAGGATCTCAGTTCTAAAAGACAGATAACTTACAGATGTATCCACAGTAAGCGGATTCTCAAGCATGGATGTGTGTACTAGCCAATGTCATCTAATAAATGCTAATTTACAGTAACGCATTTTCAATTGTTTCCTGTGAAGCCACACAACAGCAACCAGCAAAGCAGAATTAATATTCAGTCTTAATAATTTCTGCGCTCTCTGATGCAGATACATTTGTACAAATCAACAGTTTTCTCATAAAGTGACCAACATGTCCTTCACTCTGATGTGCCTATGCAATTAATATTACTTATATAGTTGTACTGGCACTGTATTCAATTTTTGAATGGATTTCCTGAGATATGTGTATATTTTCTTATCAGATGGCAGCACTTAAAGAATAAAGCTGTTACATTTTTAAAGGCGAAAACAATCTATTTAGTTGCTTAGCCAAACATTGAGGCAAAACAAAGAAAATTACATTTTAGTTGGCACCTAAAATAAAAGCAAAGATGGAGTAGTAACATTGGAAAAGCTGCTCATCTGTTCAAATGCTGATCTACATTTTCATTCTAAAAGTGGATTCTGAATTCTGCTTTAATGGGAATAATCCCCTTAAAAGTGGGAAGTTCCATTGGAAAATAAAAAAACAAAACAAAAGCACATACAAAAAAAATTTAGAAAAATAATTTGTAAATGCTAAGCTAGTACAAAGTACAAATAAAATAAATTAGCTTTTTCCATTTTCCCTCTTTAAAATAACTATTATCAACAAAACTATTGTTGTGCTGTTTACATAAGCAATAATATGACACGCTTCTTCTTTAATCATGTGCTGGGTGTGTTTTGAAGAGTCCACTCTTTAACAGCTGCCATACACATAATCAAAAGTCCTATTATCATTTATCTTCTCCCACTTCTTGAATAGGCAAAATTCTGGGTTTTGAAATAATAGCACGTACGTACAGAGTGATCTAATATACACAATATACATTCATGTATGTACAGTAGGTACAGCAAATCAATGCACAAATGGTGATGACATTTTTTATGAGATGCCAATAAATGAGAAATGTTACATTTCATTGCTGAAGAAGCATAGCGCTATTCATTTTACGGTAAGCATTAGCTAGCTTTTGATGAAAGCAAATGACGGGTACACTGCATTTTTGCCAAGGTATTCAGAAAAGAATTCAACTTCATGCATCTGGTCAAGTTAAGGCTGATTATATATTTCAGTCTATCTCCTAAAGTGTAAGATTCTACAGAAAATCTGTTGTGATAATATTATTATTAGGTATGAAGCACAAAAACTGCTTTTGCAAGTTGTCTAAAACCAGTCCATTCATTTATCACAGCATTTCCCCCAAGGATGCTACATTACTCAAACCTAAAAATGAACTTTCAGTTCCCATCATAAAGATAAACTGAGTTGACAGCAATATCTGGGATATAAACGGATGTGCTGGGATATCATTGCACCCTGTGGAATACATTGGTTGTGTCGTCAGTGCTTGCAGTAGGGAAGGTGGCCGTCTCAGGTCTTTACTGTAAGTAGCGGTAGACCTTAAAGCAATGGTTTCCAGAGTCTGCCACTGCCACATGGCCATCAGAAGTAAGAGCCAAGCCCTGAGGGCCATAAAGCGGGTCAGCTGATGTGTTGATGTAAGAGAGAAAAGATCCTGAGCTGTCGAACACCTATAGCATAAAAGAACAGGTTTTAAGCTATTGATACTCTTACAAAGCATTCATAGAAATCTAATTTTGTTAAGCTAACCTGGATTCGACTGTTGCCCCAATCAGCAACAATGATATTTCCATTGGCATCCACAGCCACTCCTGTTGGAGCATTAAACTGGCCATTGCCCTCGCCATGGGAACCAAATTTAAACAGGAACTCTCCATCTGCATTGTACACCTGTCAGTAAGATAAGAAGTGAGAGAATGACACTGTCACAGTTTCCATAATGGTAAATGTGCACACAAATGCAGGATACATGTTCAAGTTGGTTAAGCTTGCATTTCCTTGTTTCATTGAAACAAAACGTTTTTAGTAAAGTTTTATTGTTTGATATGAACATCAGATCCAGATTTAATCAGATTTCCTCCACATTTCCATAAACATTGCTCATAATACTTTCAGTGCAGGCCTACTATGAAAAAACAGTGTACACACATTTGCAACAAGCCATACCTTGACTGAATGGTTGTGAAAGTCTGTTACCACAATCTCATTTTTGTTATTTACAGCCACAAAGTGAGGACCTGAAAACAGCAAAGGGCACACAGAGGGAAAGAGTAACTGTGACTCATAACTAAAGCACAGCTTTACAACACAGGTAACGATTTTCCAAATTATTTTAGGACTTTGAAAACAAGACAAAAAAATGGTCACAGTGAGACTCTGCAAGCTGATGTGGGACAAAACGAGAGACGTGACAGAGATGATGATTCCACACGTAAAAAGAACAGATATATGTTCTCAGTTCACACTCACAGGGAATTAATTACTTACTGAAAACAGGGCCAGATTTACTAAGCTTTGATTCCAGTGCAATGTTTGCACCACTTTTCTCTATAAGAAAAAAAAAGGTCCAGGTGAGAAATGAAAGAAGGGTGGATTTCAACTTAACACTGAGCAGCTGAACCCCCTTCACGGAGAGCTTACCATAACACATGCTAAAAGGTGGTTTTTCCCTATATTTGAGTGATGTGTACATTGTTGCATGCATTAGTGTAAATCAAGAAATTAATGCATCTACAAAAATCCCTCTGTTTTTTGCTTAGTGTGAGAATGTGCACAGTTTAATGTGATCCATGCAACAATGACTTTAAAAAAGGGGGCATCCACTGATGTCTCAAAGTAAGGAAACAACTGTACATGCAGACAGTAATTAAAAGACTGTATAGGAACATGCTGATCATTGGTTCACTTCTGAAAGGAAACAATTACAAAATGTCTGTAAATCTGGCCCAATTATATGCTTTCGTACATGCTGCATTTAATCTCCATCTCAGTCTCTTTCTTTAAAAAAATATTCAAAACAAGGTTACTTGTGACTACTTGTGCAAATTACCTGCAAAGTGTCTGTCTGAAGTTCCTCTGGCTCCAAACTTTGTCACCAACTTCCCATTTGATTGGAAGATAAAAACGCAGCAAGCTTTATTATCAACTGTGATGATATGTCCGTTCTTATCCACAGCCACGCCTTTAGGTCCCATCAATCTCCCGGCACCTATTTTATTCTGTGACAGTGAAAGAGAGAGGATATCTGCTTATAATTATGTGATAAACTCGTTTTATTTGTCTATTTTTACTCTCTCACACTACTCACCTTAAACTTGCCATCAGAAGAGAAGATGCTAATCCATCTATTGTCATAGTCAGCTACGATTATGTCCCCATTCATGTCTACTGCCACACCTGTGGGGCGCTGCAGCTGTCCTGGCGACCGACCTCTTACTCCAAACCTCATCTTGAATTGACCATCGTTAGAAAAAACCTATAAACCAAAACAATTTACTCAATAATCTAAATTAAATGAATAAAATATCATTTTTTAGGCTTTCTATCAAACATTAACCTGTATGCACTGGTTGTTACTGTCGGCCACCACAATCCGCCCATTACTGGAGGCTGAGATACCCTGAAGATTGGTAAATTCTCCTTTGTCTCGCCCTCTTGTTCCTGCCAAAAACAACAATTCATTAGAAAGATTTCGCATCATGTATGTGTGAAAACACTGTAACAGTATTTGGGATTCTTCTCAATGAGCTTAGCTTTTTTTTATATTAGTGTTTTAACAACACAACAGGAAAAAGGTGAAATAAAAACAAATCATTTTGTGACACTAAAGCGTGCTCCACATCATCAGGTGCTAATCAAATCATCCAAACTGATTACATGCTTATTTGAGAAAAATAATACGATCAAGTATTAAATTTGACCAATCAATGACATTAATTCACTCACCAACTCTGTAGATCAGCTCATCCTCGATTGGGTTTTCCTTTTTCTTGGTAGTGCTATACATGCTGGAGGGCCTGCGCACAGCCTTCTGTCGAACATGACCTCCTCCTCCACTCGGGGACTTCACTCTTCGCTTCACATCATCTGGTGACTGCAAGACATCGGAAGGCTTGACGGCCCGCAAACGGAATGGGCTCCCCCTCACAGGCTGTTCATATAGCAGCAAAGAGAAGGTGAATTCTCCCTCAGAGCGGATGGTATATCCAACCTCATAGGTACCGTTTTTGTTGTCCACCACCTCAGCTTCAGTGCACACTCCATCTGCAGAGACAATCTCTGCTCTGAGAGCAGCATTCCCAGATTTCACGAGTTCTCCATCTTTGTCTTTAGTAGTGACTGTGATTGTTGTGTGCTGGCCAACCAGAGCGTGACGCAGGCCTTCACCAGTGGCCACACTGGTGTTACCCACAGCTCCTGTTGTGATAAGGACTCCCAGGTTCTGAATAGAGCGCCTCAATCCGTCCGTCTCTACCTGACATTCCAGGTGACCATTTTCGTGGGGATGTTCAGGAAAGCTATGTCTGGCCAGAGCACTGACCCTCTCACCCATCTGTTTTTGGACCAATAGGACCTCAGTAGCACTTCCATGGCTGAGAGCATGCTCTGTGAAGTTGCAGCTGCTTTGAATGTTCTCTTTCCCCTGAAGCAAAGAGGTCAGTTGAGACTGAAGCACCTAAAAATATCCAGACATTGGCAGATGGTTAGTGCTTCTTCTGCTAAAAACATGAAACATTATGGAAATGTTGTCTTCTCTACTAAAACAATTAGCAGAAAAATCTCTGACCTTCTGCTTAGAGCTGCAGATGTTTTCCACTTCAGTAATGAGAGCAGTCTTGCGTTGGTGTAAGGCTTTCTCTAGCTCGTCAAAAGTATTACTTATTTCGGTCACTGCCTCGTTTTTCCTCTCTGTTAGTTGCTTGGAGATCTCCTTCACAAGCTCAATGGCAGCTGTTAGTTGAGGTAGTCTATGAAATAAAAAGATTAAAACAGGAAAAGCTTTTAAAATCCAGCTCTGTTTATGTTCAATATTTAAAAGAGAAGGCGGGTTTTCTCAAACAATTTGTTCATTAATCATCAATTTGGGCCCTGATTATACCTGTTGCGCACAGTGTCCAGCTGATTTTTAAGAGCTGACTTATGCTGCTCCAGCACATCCCTCAGGGGAACCGTCACATGCTCCCTGTGTTCTCCTTCTGTACACTCCAGACACATGGCGGTCTCACATGACTCGCAATAAAACTCCATCACCTACAGATGGTGCAATGGAACACAAAACAAAAGGATGGCTGTTGTTTTAATCAACGTAACAACAAATCAGGTGTCACAAATTTGAAGGACGTGCGATGATGTTTCCATTGTATTTAGACTCACCTTGCCTTCATGGTTAGGACAAGAAAGAGGCTGACAGGTTGTAGCTGCATTGGCAGACTCAAGAACATTGCACGCTTCAGGTTGGTTGCATTCTGGGTCTCGCTGCAACACCTCCATTAGGTTAGTGATAAAGAAGTTGTTCTGGAGGGCTGCAACACCCTTCTCGGGTAAGATAGATGTCTGTCTGCATACTGGACAGGACAGTGTCAAAGACTGTGGTGGGATGTAGTTTTGTAGACACCTACAACAAAACAAAACATTAGTTTATTTAGTATATAACACCTGTAAATAAGTACCTACTTCAGATTTATAATGTTATAAGGTTGCATTTCTGTTGCTAAGTAGTTTTACCCTACATAAATAATACAATTAAAACTAAATGTTATCCTGCAGTATATTTAAGAATATCTAATCATTTTTATTAACCTTTATTTAGGCGGATAAGTGAAATGAGAATCAATTCTCAATTATATCATAATAACCTCAGCCTGGAAATAGTTAGAATATGTTAAATAGTCTAATATTGTTTCAAATAAGTCATAGTTTTGTCAGCTTAAAGACCTTTATTTAGCTGTTTTTATCTTTAATTGTATGTTAATTATTTTACTGTTACATAACTACAGTAGCCTTGTTTTGCCAGAGTCCTGTGTTTGTCTTTGGAAAAATGTGGAAACAAAATTGTGTGGCTAATTCAGAACTTACTTCTCACAGAAGGTGTGCAGGCAAGGCAAAACCTTGGGGTTGTGATAATGATCCAAACAGATGCTGCAGACCAGGAATTGCTTGTCTATCTGCCTGACCACTGGGCTGGTGCTGCCGGTCTCTCGCTTAGCCATAATGAGTGACATTCAAAGGGGGTTAGGGACCACTTAACCTGAACATATGAGGCAGAAAAACAGAAGAAAAGTGAGGATATCCTTGAGAAAACACATGGTGAGGAGGGTGTAGGTTCATGAGCAAATGCCAGACAAAATTAGTCACAATTCTGTAAAACCTTCCCTGAATATCAAATCCTCAGATATTTTATGCTCTTTTTTAGAATCTTGTTTCTTTGATATGAGCTTCTCAACCAGAAGTCATTTTAATTTATCAATAAAAATTTTCAAACAAGTTTTTTTTCAGTGGGGAAAATATGAGTCCATGTGATAAACACCACAGGCCAGAACTTCAATCATGAAAACCATGCTCTCTGCATGATGTGATCTATATACACATGCCGCTAACAAAAAAGGTTAAGAAGCTATTTATGTTTAATTTCTGGCAATATTTTAACAAGCATAGTTTAAATGTTTACTTGAATTAAATGCCATTCTGACTGGCTTACTGGGTCAATCACAGATTACCTCAACATCCCTATGACATGCTGTACATCTGCTGTATTGTACATAAGCACATGCAGGATTAAATGAACTCTGAAAAAGCATACATGCTGCATTAATGCAATCAGTATACATGCTTATAATAGCTTTAAACTATAACAGCCAGTATTTCACAGTTTAAGAGAAAAAAAAACACATGAACACACTTGATTTTTCTATTACCATAACTTTATACCATCTGAGAAAAAAATTTCTTTCTGAATAGCCGTGCCATGATAATGCCAAGGCTTTTTAAATAAATAGTGATGGATAAACACTTTTAACAAATACAAGAAATTGAAAAAACAATAATTTTGCAGTTAGAAGGAGATTAAGTTCATTTATTAGCTTATTCAGATGCCAATTCAATTCACTTCAAAAATCGTTGTGATTGAATGAGGAAAATAATACCACTAACATAGCTATACCGTTCCTAAAGATAGTCTTGCATCTGAATTCAGAGATAAGTGTAAAATATCTATGTGTAGAAACTATGCAGAATAGTAGATAAATTGAAACGCAATATTTATCACATTAGATAGTAATTAAAAGAACACATTAAAAACTTTTATTCTTAAATGTCTTGAAAACACTTCTAGGTGTTTTTTCTTTGAGAGTAAGATGCAGAGAGAGAGAGAGGGGAAGCTTTAAAATGCCACTCCCCAAATTCCTTTTAGTTCCTTCCCTTGACTCCTTGCAGGCAGAGTTCAGGAACCACCTGTCTTTCTGTTAAAGGGGGAACTGGTAAACTGGATTGCCTGTCTCACATTAGCAAAAGAGGCCTCAGAGGCAGCTGTCCCTCTCTCCAACACAGCAAGGTTTAACAATAGCGTTCCAACTCTGGTCCCAACGAAGCCCACATTCCCCTTCCACCCATCTTTTTTCCTTGCTTTTATTATTGCCGTTTTCTCTTCCCTCTTTAAAATGTATAATGTAGTCACAGCATCTGTAAGCCTCATCTCAACCACACACATCTTGTAAATTGAGATTTTCTCAGGCATGCAGATTCCATTGTAGCTGCTTCCCACATGATTAGAGGCCTCTGCTGAGCCCTTTCACTGTCCACACAACAAGCCCTCGCCCAGCCATTTATCCTCCCCCTTCCCTTCTCTCCCCTCAAAGACCCTCCCTTTCCTATGCTGTATTTCTTTTGCATGCTCTGAATCGTTGCAGCTGAACAGTGACATCAGGAGGAAGCTGGATGAGCCAAAGCCCTCAAGCTCCTCCCCTCTTGGCTTACTGGCTACCGCCTTTTGGATTGCAACAGTCTCCCCCGCCTTCACTTCCCTTCCTCCCTGCCAGTATGCTCCCCCAGCAGCCCTTCTTGGCTCGATACTCCCACTAGCCTCACCACAGAAAGATGATCTTTCTTTAAAAACAGTCTCTCCCTGACAGCAGTCCTTAGTTGACATTTAGGTGCTTTAAGAAAAGTTAGATAACAAGAGGAAAAGTGCAACGACAAATAAAGAGCGTAAAAATAGTAACAAAATTACTGCAAATTAATTAAATATGTACATTCACAAAGTTTGCCATGATGCTCTGAAGGTTAATACATTATGCAAACAAAGATAAGCAATGTGTTGAATTATAAAACATGCCTCTAAATTATTAAACGTGCAATAAATTACTATATAAAAGCATAAAATATCTGCAGTATCCTGTAATGTTCGAGGCAGTTTGTGATTGGATACCTGCTGCAAGGCTTTGTCACCAAAAATGCACAATCAGCACTTCTTATATTAGGTTATCCCTGTCAGTATGCTACAATGTCCCGTTTATGTCATGGTTAGAGATGCAGAAATCCACTGAATATGGATGTTTACTAATTCAGCTTGTACAACTGCAAAGTATCACTTGCCACTCTCACGCTGCATTACAGTTAAGTGGCTTAATGTCCAGGGTCAGGTCCTGTCTGCCATCTGGATCACTGAGCCTTCTAGATTCAGATGACACCACCATGCCAACTTAACTCAAATTGAAGTTAAGGTTAAAGCTAAGTGTGCAAAAGTAATAAGAAATGACAGGTAATGTTCTCATTGGGCCAGATGGTATTTTATGTGCAAGTTGTTTCTGTGCTCAACACTTTTCTGAGGAAGTCTTGTATAAATGATTTAATTGGATTCAATCGACGTGGTCTTATAATTACAGTAAACAGTGTCCACAGCTTGATCTACACTGATTTTAATCTGCCTGCTTCTTGTTTAGGAGTTTAGGTGTCAAATTTGTCAAACAACCCACAAAGCTGAAAAAAATAAATAATGTAGGGGCAAAATTATTGACAGATGTTTTCTTTTTAAACATTTTGAGTTGTTGTCAACGTAATAACAGAGATGCATTCACTGAGTTTAAAATTTTATGATGAGAAAAATGGTCAGACAAAACAAATGACTTGCTTCACTTTTTACATTTTAGTGGAGCATTTTATTCAATATAATGCAAATACTCTCATGTGTTCCCTAAATGTTTAATTACCTAAAAGGATTCAAATGTGATTTGTGTAGTAATATCCTCTTTTCATCATCTTCTTTTCACAAAAATGTTGCATTTGTTGTCAAATATGTACCTGGGCTAAAATGGTTGAAAAAAAACAAAAAAAAACAAGACAGTTTTAGTAAAGACTTTTTACCAGATGTTTGTTCATATAAATTGTATTTTTTACTCTAGTGTTATTTGGATTGGAGGTGTAAGAGACAATATGTTACATGTTACATCAGTACATTTAAATGCACATGTAGGTTGGGCACAGTTATGGCTATAGTTTGACTTGTCACCTTTGTCCCAGTATAAATACATGAGAACGGAATTGAATTATAACCAAAGTACATCCTATGCAATGATGTTCACAACACTACAGTAACATCAACATTCATTTTTGTGCATTTAAATAGGACCAAATTCCCTGCATAGATGTGTTTATACTAACTTGAATGGTACTTTTTTTAAACTTTGTTTTTTGCATTAGGATTTTATCAAAACAGTGATAGTTGGGAAATGCTTTAGGTGACAGGGCTGGCAATTAATATCAGCATCTGCTTTAATAATTTCTAATGGGTTTACCTGTTCCACAGAACAACAAAACAAAGAGTGACTGTATGAAGAATTTACACTTACATTTTAAGGTTTTCTAAAAGGTTTTGAAGTACTAGATGGAAACTGTGGGGCATATTGGCAAGGTTTTGATCCAGTCTAGCTGAGAAAATTTATCCTAGGAACTTTATTACGGGTGTGTTAGACTGCGTTTAAGAAGCATAGCTTTTTCTTAATTTAGTTAGAATAATTAGCTCACATGGATTTCAAAAGTCTAGTTTCGAATTAATTATTGTGATGAGTACACCATGCAAGTGCATGCAAACAAATCTGTGTATTTGTATAAAATCCTAATCAATATATACAATTAGGCTGTATTCAGTGGAGTTTTTAGTATTTCCCTCATACGCACATCTGTCTTATATGCTTACCATAATGATTTGATCTCATAAATGAGAAAAGGATAAATGGGATACTTCCCCTTTAAGGAGAATGTGTAGTTTGCAGATTGTTAATATCATTCCATTTGTGTGAGTATTCAGGACTCTCCAGTGTGTGTGTGTGTGTGTGTGTGTGTGTCTTTGTGTGTGCGTGTGTGTGTGTCTGTGTGTGTCTTTGTGTCTGTGTGTGTGTGTATGTGGGT
>JBAMIG010000009.1:8427679-8445435 GCA_037177335.1 Kiunga ballochi | reverse complement strand
CAACATTGCTGACAAATGGCTGTGACTACAACATAAAGACAAGCGAGTGTGTCTCTCTTTCTTTTGAATATCAACAACGTAGAATCTCTGGGAATTCAAGCCTCTTTTTATCAACTTACTGTTACATCCTGCCATCTAGTGGTACAACATTCACACATCCTTCTTCATCAACTTTTTGCCTCTAACTTTCTTTAACATACTATCAAAATGAGAATTAAATACACTTGCTGATACATGTCACTGTCATGTTACTGATTATATCATTTCAAGTAACATTTAACATGAGCTTTAAATTAAGACGTAATTATCTAATAATTTAAAAACATAGTTTTAAGACTGCACACTGGAATCTGTGCTTTTAGGAAGTTTCCTTGGTGTTCTGCATTTTGCTCATATCTCCAAGACGTTTGAAAAAGCTGAAAAATAGTCCAGAGGTCTCAGTCTTAAACCATGTGCTCCTGGAGGGGATATTTTCATTATTTGCCTGTGGATGCATTCCTGTGTGCTTCATTGATTTTTCCTCTTTGCTTTGCTCCAGACACACTCTGTCTGAAACAACGAAGGGACCATTGGGTTTACTTTTCTTTCCGGCAGAAGGAGAACTCAGGTCTTGGTCACCTGATTTTTTTAAGTTGTGAGAACTGTCAGTAACATCAAGCATTGGTTTTGAGGATGCGTCTCCAGCTCCTTCTGCTGTTTGTGTTTTTTTGTGAGCCACATGATTTTGGCTTGTAACTGTAGGCTGAGTCTGCATGCTGTCTTTCTCTTCCTTAGTTTTGGGAACTTTGGTAGGTAGGGTATGACGGCGGCTGAGGTTCTGTTTTAAAGAGGAATCTGTGTTGAGCAAAAATCTAACCAGTTCCTCGTTGGTGGGGTCTCCAGGATACCTTTGTGTTTCCTCATCAAAGGTGAGCTGACGCCGAAGTGTGGCTGCAGCAGGAGATTTCTGACTTTCTAGAGAATACTCCCCAGATGAGACACTGCTACGGCTGTTCTGAAAACGCAGAACTTTTTTAGATGCTTCACGCAACTTTTGAGCCTCTTTCTCATGGTTATCTTGCCCATCTTCCTCGTCATCATCAGTATTGGCTGATGTGTCCTTAGAGAAAACACTGGTGATCTGTTTGGTTGAGTATGCCAAGTCCTCATTTCTGGTGGTTCTACTCTCCTCTCCATGTGTTGTATCCTGCTTTGGCTTACATTCCTCAAGAAGTGAGTGGGTTTTCTCTGGTGTAAAGGTTTCTGTGAGTTCACTTGCTGAATTCCATTCCTTATTGCACATCTCATTGACTTTAAATATGTCTCCACGCTTCTGATTTCCAACAGGGAGATTCCTCAGAGAACTGATTTCTGTGAGGCTTCTGTTTGTTGGGCTGCCATTTGTCGGACTTCCCTGAGCTGATGAAGGTTTCCCAGATCTCCTTCTAGAAACACCATTGGTTAGAAAGTTCTGCAGTATGTGCTCTAATGCAATACCATCCATCTCCTTGTCTCTACTGGAGCAGGTAGCTGTGGACCTGCGCTTGACTGTGTTTTGTAGCCTGTCAATGTGTCGCTGTTTAACTTCTTTAATCTCTCTGGCCTTGTTCTCCTGAAAAAAAGAAAACCTTTGTTAATGAGTCATGATGACTCTTCCCCCTCCTTTTTTTTTTTTCTTTTTTCCTTAGAAATGTGTCAACACATTAATCACCTGCATAGCTCGCATAAACCTTTCACAGAAAGAGTTGAAAATCAAGCAACACTCCTCCAGTTTGAACTTGTTGGTGTCCTCACAGAAGTACTCGGCCACAGAGTCGCTGACTGACTGCAGTTCTTCAAGCCTCATGTCCACTTGTGTTAAGACAACCTCAGCATCCTAAATAGGGCCAAAACCAAGACATTAAAAATGTATTTATCACTGAATTTAACCCAAACTTGACTTATTTTCCACTTCTTACCTTTAAAAAGTCCTCCATTTGCTCCCTAAGATCTTCTTGTTTCAAGGCGAAGGTTTTGGCATCTTGCACTTTCTTCACCTGTCTTTCGAGCTCTGTTTCAATTTCACTTTTTTTTATTCTAAAATAAAGCAAAAGCAAAAACAGATTAATTTATTATGTTTTATTAAATCAAACAACTTTAAAAAACAGTTTTTTTTTTGGAGGGGGGTCTCTTATAAAGTCATTTTTCTTACCTTGCGGCAGCTTCAATGTGTTTGAGTTGCTCTGGAAACTTAAGTAGCGTCACATCTGCCTTCTGAGCTTGCTATGGTAAACATACAAGTTTAAAATGCATATAAATGACATTTTGTGAGCATTTCTTAAAATAAAGAATAAACTATTTAAAAATCAAATTAATAAAAGCTACTTGCCATCACAACATAATGCATGAGATTCATTCCTGGTTTGTTTGCTTTGGTATCTGCTAATTTTAGCAGAGAGGACATTCGAAAGCCGATTGCACTGCCTGCATAGCCACCCTTTAATCAAATAAATATGATGAGATCACAGAAGTGCAAACACAAATTGCAAAGGATTTAATACCCCAGCATGGCATATACACTCACAGCATTCATGTAATTCCCAGTCTTCAGCACCAAGCGAATGACAGAATGGAGATTTTCACATTCTAACAACTCTAACAGAGGACACATGACATCAAGAGCAAAATTAAGTGATTTAACAAGTCAGTTCCATAAGTAGATTGCATGATAAACTAAGGAAAACTAATAATACCAAGTCCTGCTGCTGTCAGAGTGCCAATGAATTCTTTCATTTCATCCATGAGGGGGAAAAACTCCTCTTTCAGCACCAAGCAGATCAAACGCTCTTCATAACTAATAAACACCAATTAAACCACATTATAACTTCACCACCACTCACGCCAACATGTGCAGTTGTTGGATTTGTATTTACTGGGCTTACCTGGGAATTCGGACCAGTAGCAACATAAAAAGATCAGCTTCAGGGAGAGCCAATAGGTTGCCTTTAAAACTAAGCAGCTGCTTCACCTTTATGCAAAAATAAAGTTGACATGTACTTAATTGTTGGTTTAGAGAATTATATCTGCATTAAAAATGAAAGAGTAGCTGATGTCAATACCTCCCCTTCATCTGGCAGCAGCCTGCACAACTCCCTGAGTTTTCCAGAACCAAAATGTAGGCCTCTTCCTGTTTTAATGTCCTTAATCATGTCTTTTACAGGCCTGTGGATGGAGATGGAGATGGAGACTCAGCAAGGATCCAGTCCTGTAGTCATCCCTAATCACAATGTTTTTACTGTTTGTGTATGACTGAAACATCTGATTAGTTTTTATCCCCAGGTTAAAACTTTAGATTTACATGCCGGAGAAAACTTGGGCTGCTCACATCACCAAGCTTCCACCTGCTCCAATTGTTTTGCATCCCATGCTATCCTATCTTTTATTATTCTCTGTATGGATGGATGGATGGATGGATGTATGGATGTATGGATGGATGGATGTATGGATGGATGGATGGATGGATGTATGGATGGATGGATGGATGGATGAGATTTGTCTGAACACGCATGTGGTGCAGTGAAGTTGCAGACTAATCCTAATTGTGTTGTTTAAAAGTGTGACACAAACAGATTATTGGGCAAAACCAATTACACCCTAACAGCACCACCACTGACTCACCGCTTGAACTGCTTTAGGAAAATGCCAATGTTCATACTTCTCTTGGAGCTGAGGATAGAAACCTAAGAATGGGAACAGACAGTGTTGAGTATAAGCAACATGTAGTTCAAATAATTTCATTACTGGCTTGAAAGGTGTTATGATGCATTGTGGTGACCTCAGCCCTCCAAAAGAGACAGCTGATTCCAAAGGTTAATGTTTCTGTGAGCTGTCTGTATTGAACAGTCTGGACAAAGATACCATTTTGTACCAGCAATACATTTTGCTAATGTCATTTTTAAGAATGTACAGAGGTCAAAGTAAAAGTTTCTAACACACTTTAACCCATATTTTCACAAAATTCAGTTGACTGGCAATCATTAAATAGATGCTATCAACTATTTGTTATATACAACAGCATTACTACAGAGCACAAGTCAGCTAATTCCCAAACTAATGTTTTAAAGACACAAATGTGCCTTCCTTTGGCAAACAAACATGAAGAATAGTGGGACTCCACCCAAGTACTGAGTGATTCTGCCACAATGTTTTCTAATTGTTTCAAAAGTACAACATTTTAAAAACCTTTTTTAAAGTATATATAATTAGAAATAGATCAAAAAAGGGAAAAAAAACGATTAGCTTATGCTGAAGAAATACATATCCCTACAAGGAGATTTCCATGCTACTAAAGTTTACTCCAAGTCTCCTTTTTGTAGCTACATCTCAGAAGAGAGAGGCTTTGTGGAGACATTTCCTGTTTATCTTAAATGCATACCTAAAGGAAAAAAAATCAGTTCAGGTGAAAGGTCAAATCTCAGCACTCTGCTGCAAAGACTCAAATCTATTGTTACAAATGTTTGGAGTTAGAGTTTCACGTGGGAAGAGGGGAAGTGAGACCATGTCTGGCTGTACTCACCATTTCTGCTCCAGTGGCAGAAGCTGGCAAACCCCTCACACTCGAACGGGTCAGAACATTGAGCTGTTGCTGCCCCTGGTTGTGGCTAAACAGCTCCTCAATGTGATCAATATCCAGTTCGTACTCCCCATCTGGTTTGTCTGCTGTCCAGATATTGTGCTTTCCTATCACACTGTGTTTAGGAAGCGTTTCCCAGTTAAAATTGCGCATCCTTGAGCGCCGGCGGTTTCCCTTACCAAAGAAACCAGGTCCATGTTGGGATGGAAGAAGTCCGGGTGCTGGAGGGGGTGGAGGTGGTGGTGGTGGAAGAAGTGGAGGTGGTGGTGGAGGTGGTGGGACAGGAAGACCTCCTGGATGCATCTTCGATTAAAAAGTCTCAACAGATTTGTAAATCATAAAGGCAGTATATAATCTTATAAAGACTTTCCAAAGAAGTAAAAGTTGTTTGGAGGTCTTTGGGGGGCCATTTGTAAAGACTTGTCAGGATAATGAATTCAGACTGAAAGAAACAGAGCAGGGTTGGGACACAGTTACAAACATATTCCCCATTAAGCTATAAGCATTTAGAAAAGGACAGGAAATAACTTCTGAAATCCATAAATAAAAGGCCTACCAATAGAAGTAGTCCACCTTAAAAGCACACAGGTCAATTCTCTTTATCTAGCATTTTAGTCACAAGTTGATACATGTGGGAGAGCAGGAAGATTGTCTGTCAAACATGTGACCATGGACTGAGAGACTCTTTTTTTCCCAACAGAAAGGGTTCAATCCTATCTTAGTACATTGTTGTTTTTAAAGTGCAGCCTGAATATTTGGCAAATTAACAAAAGACTCAAACAATGTTCCAAGCATTATTTTCAGTAACTAATCAGAATATCCGAAAACAACTTACTTTTAAATAATAGTCAACTCCTCTTGTTTCTCTTGAGCTTCTGTTGTTGAAGATTAAAAAGCACCGAGTTGCATCAACCTGGATATGACAAAGAAATGATCCCTGAGCTTGACGACACGCCCGGATAAATCACACATGTTCATGACAGCACACACCTTTCCAGTAGGAGGAACTCTGCGTTTTTGTCTTATTTCCTGGCATGTCGCCTGCAGTTTATAGCCGCGCTGCGTTTTCAGTCCGACTCTCAGCTTTTATATGGACAGTCCATTGGATTTTTTTTCCAGGCCAGATAAGGAATATTGATTTATAAAGCGTGTGCTACCAGCCCATCTAAACAAAATAACTCTACATTTAAGACAGCGCAGTATAATTTGATTGTGTTGAGCTGCACATATTTTTTTGTTTGTTTTTATTTTGTCAGATGAGTAGCATGAACAAGTAGAAAGGCTAAATACCCCAAACGAGTCCTTAAAATTAGGACACTGGAATGAAATTTATCTTTATTATATATTTTATTTATAGTATTTTAGGCCTAGAGGTCTCACCAGTTTTTACTTTGTGTCCGTCTGTGTGTGTAAAAGTAAATTGTGTCATAGCAATGCTTTTAAATGAGACTTTCAAACTCCAAATTCACTCCCTGTGAATGTGGTTTGTCAGTTCAGGTACCTGATATTTTAGGTAAAATGTGTAACATTTTGAGTTGAACAGATACAAAAGACAAAATAAAACACCAAAAAAGGATTCATTTATAGCACATCAAAGCTGTTTATGTGAATGTGCTTAAATAGACTTGGATCCAAAAGCATTCTTGTTATCTTCTGGGAATCTGATAAACTGGGTAAGGGTGTTTGCATTTTTTGTGTGTCAGATTGCTGTTTAAATTGATTTTATTCCTTATATATAGCAAAAATATTTTTAATTTAGGGTTCAACATTTGTGATCTATTGTCCTAATCTGCAAATTAGGTCAGTGAAGTCTTTCTAAGGGCAACTAAATCAAACCACTTCAACAGTCATCAGATAGTATCCAGTGATCACAATGACTCAGTGTAAATTCATAAAGTTAAACCTGATACATAAATATTTAATGAATTAAGCATAAATAAAGATAACTCATGGGAAAATGTTATCTGCATATTCTATTGTTTAATAATGTTCATAATAAACATATAACATGAACACGTGCTTCTTGAGAACACTACACACGTGAGACTGGCAGACTTGTGTCAATTACACAGTAAGGTGAAACAAAACATCCAGCACTTTATTGGATATGCAGAACAAGGTATTTACATCCAGCCGACTACAACCTTCAAGAAATAACCATAAAATACAAACATGTTGATGAATAACACAAACTATGAAAAATGTAATCATACATTCTATCCTGGAAAGACATTGTAGAGACCTAATGTGCATGTGGCACTGAGACTTGAAGAATAAGCCTCAAAGAAGACTTAGTTGCACACTGGCACCTTCTATAGTAATATAATCAAACAATATTCAGATTTACATATCTTTATAATAGTAAAGAGTTTTGCATTTTGTATGAAAACATCCAACAATTCAATCTGGAAGGGTAAAAAAAGACAAATGCACATAATGTTGCTACAGTTGTAACAACATAATGTATCTGAGGGTTCTAAGATTTAGAAAATCAAAGTATTGAGTGCTAACTAGGTTAGTCAAAATAATATACCATCTATTAATGCTAAAAAGAAAGCAAGTTCATTTTAGAAAATGATGCTATATATTGATATTTTTTCAGCAAACTAGTAAATAAATTGAGAAGATGTTCCAGAAAACAAGGGCTATATATCATAACAGTGTCTCACTTATTTAATAATTCCATTTGTGGGGTCCCTTCAATTTGATATTCACAGAAAAGACAAATATATAGCTTTTGAAACCATTTATAAGACAAAAACCACCAACAAAAAAATATACATGTGCAAAAACTGCATAGTGGAATCTCTACACAGACCATGATTATATACATAAATATGTGATGTATGTTCAAATGATTGTGACAACTATAAAGAGTAACAAAATGGCTAAAGGAAGCTGAAAATTAACAAAAAAATTATGTTATCAATGTAATAAATTATACTAAATACATGAAAAAAGATGAATCTCTGGTTGATTCTCATCCTACAATATCTTCCTTTAACCATTTAATTTTAGTCCATCTATCCACATGTCATGGTTCTAACTAATTAGGGTGCAACTTTATAAGCTAAGAAGCTGAACTCTTTTGTGCTCATTACTGCTCCTCCAGCCAGGATGGTTTGTCTGATCCTGGAGGCTTTAACTTTACATTGAATTGTATTAGAGTTTGTTCCAACTGCTGCTGGTTGCCAGCAAAGTAAGCCGAGATTGCATTATGGAAGAGAAGAAGCTGCTTGTGCATCACCTTCACCTGGAACATGCAAAAAAAAAAGCACAATGATCCATTACTAAGACAATTCAAAGTATCCACGGAGAAGCATTACATATTTTCCTAAAAAGCCAACTTCATCATCACTTATTACATAAGCTCTTCGAAAATAAGTACAAAGAAAAAATCTATGTGCATGTTATTTCTTTAAAATCTCTCATGATTTGACTCAAAATAACCATGAAACCGAGGCATTCTCACCTTATTCTTTGGCAACCAAATTGTGGTTCTTTCTACAGAAAAAATATCTGACTAAATTAGATCCTTGATTAAAAAAAATAAAGTTTCAGGCCAAAAACTCCAGAAATATATTCACTTCTTTTAAAAAAAAATGACCTCCGATTACTCCATAACCAGAATTCTGACTTAACAAAAGAACTAAAATCAATTCTATAACAGAAGTGAGAATGCCTCACACATATTGTGTGATCTAAATATCAATTTTACAACATACTTTAATAACTTTTTAAATAGATTTGTGACTACAAAGCAATTTTCAATGAAGACAGAAATACAAATACTTTGTTGACTCAGTGGATTTGAAACTACAAGTCTGTTTTCCTTCAGACCACAGTCAGCGTCAATGATCAACAAGTTGGGTGTGGTCACATTTGTGTTGCTTTGTGTAGGATGTATAACAACATCAAATAGTATTGTCATGAAATCACCACTTAAGAACATTAAAAAAGGTAACACAGTTATAGCGAGAGGTTCTTTATCAGCATTACTGTATACAATAAACCTTAAAAGAGTGAAAAGAATTGGGTTATTTTAGTCTGGACAAAAGCTGACACTACATTTAATATGACTAGGAGTCTAACAGGACATATAAATGGAAAAAAATACCCAACATTTATCTATTTTTTCACCAAAAAAAACCCAAATGCACACTCAATGATCGGCTACTTTGGAATCACTGTATATACTATGAAAGTAGTTATTTGGCTGTAACATTTTAATAAAATTCAAACATATCTGAAGAAATGGATAAAACAAACCTTATTTTCTTCCAGAAATTTAAGCTTAATGGTGACGTCACTCCGAAGCCTTTCATATTTTTCTCTGTGGCTTTGGAAATCATGCTGAGCCATCTCAATACGAACCATTGCAGCTGCATCCCTTGGACCCAAGCTCAGCTCTTCCAGATCGGAACGATATGCATCAAACTCAAGCCTGAACACAAGAAAAAAAAATATATTTCAAGTGATCCTTCAGGCCTAGACCAACTGTAAACATAACATCCGGGTGTCTTACCTTGCATTTTCATACAGCTTAATAGTCATCAAAGTGTCCTCCATGGTTTTATTAACCAAGGTATTCACACTTGACACAAAGAAGTTTATGGCACCGAGGAGAGCCTCACCATTTCTACACAGCAGCTTTTGTGTCTCTGCATTATACCCAAACTCATCCTGTATAGAAACACACACGCTTTACATGGCAGCTTCACATTACATAGGATTAGAGAGCTTTGCTGATGCTATACCTGTAACTCTGGAGATTTCTGGCTCAGGTCCGTGAATGTGTCGCCTAGCGCCTGTTGTGTCTGCACCATGTTTTGAAAATGAGAGATGAGTGCAGTTGCCAATCTTAGGATATTTTCATACTTGCTCTTGGTGTCTCTCAGCACATCAATCTGGGCTTCAAGTTCCAGGTCTACGGTGCGCGACCCTCTGCCAAACTTCTCAGAGAACATCTGCTTTGTACACTGAGAAGTGTGTAAAAAATTAGATTGAATTAAGCACAAGGTTGGACAAATGTAATAGGACTACCATAAAATCTGAGTGCTGTGAATCAGAAAAGCTACGTATTTATAACCATTTCAGCTGTTTGTGCTCCTATTTGTTTTTATAACACACTTAGGAAAACACTCATGGCATAATATAAGCCAACCTTTAAGCATAAACCCAATAGTGCCACCTTCTGACTATACAGAGCCAAGTTTCATGGCAATAGAATGGGCATAATAGAAATATATCTAAATTTATTAATGCAATAATGTTAAGCAAGCAGTTTATTTAACTAATCTTTTAAAAACAAACTGTCCACACATAGTCCACAATACCTTGTATGTATTAATGCCCCATTTCTTCACACTGTCCAATTTCTCCACTGCCACACCACGAGACAGCTCTTCAGCTGAATTAGTGTTGTGATTCAAAGACCCTTAAAGAGACATAAAATAAAACAGAAAAATAAATTAAGCACACGTATGATTGTCTACAGCCTTAAAGTTTCCTGGCTGAGTTTATTGGTTGGAAGATGACAATAAGTGGCAAACAGACAACAGAAGGGACATGAAGCATGATGATACCTGGATGCTGGTCTGTATGATGGACAAGTCGACTGGCTGAAGAGTTTGTCAAGTTAACACCCCTGGATTTCATGCGAATGTCTGAAATGAGCATGGTGTTGATGAAGAGTAGAAATGAGAGACGAGTGTATAAAATGAGCGAGGTGACGTGCAGATGGTCTTGGCAGTGAAACACGGCTGAGAAACATAAAACAGACTGAAAGAAAGAACTCAGGCTTGGTGAAAGAGGATATGCAATAATCAAAGGATAAAAAGACCACCATGCAGGCTTCTCATGCAGGATAAAAAAAGATGTAAATGGATAGCATTGGACAAAACGTTTGTGCCAAACGATGACAAAACTATTGTTTCCAATGCATTTTACAGCTCAGAGGACATTCCTTTTTGGACATCAACACAACATATCAAGTAACATCACTGCAACACCCCATTAGTGCATCCACATTTCAGAAAGTTGCTGTTGTGAGTTGGGTAGTTACAAGCCAGACTGCATACAATTCCTTTCAGAGTCAAGCAATCCAGAAACCGCTTATAGGGGGGCCAACAGATTCAACACATTAAGGTTAAGTAAGAAAACAAAAAGATGGTTGTCAGAATACACAGCCACCTGGTCCTGGTGCAGGGGCTCGTCTTCTGTCCAAATACTCAGGATTGAAGCGAATTGCAGGCCCTATGGAATATGATGTTTGTAATATAAACAAGCAGCCTAGAGGTCAGCAACTCCCTAGTGACATAATAGAGAGGTTCTTGCTTTGCGCTGGCTTCTTGAAGGTGCATTAAGTATTGACCTCTTTCAATTACTTAAGGATGGCTATAATACTGACAGAAACCTGGCAAAGCTCATTGCAGCTTGCATCTGACAATCAACAGTGTGTGAAAAGAGAGTGGCTAGTACAGCGTGCTACATGAAGACATCATTCAGGAAAATAACTGCACAAAATGAATGCAAAGTTATTCTCGATATATATAAAGAAATTTTTTTTTTTTATTTTGTGATGCTAATGTGGTCACAGACCATTCAAACACACAGAAAGACTCAAAAGAGGGTGGCAATCTGGTTTGGTGCCAGTACCTTTGATAGAGCTGGTAGGAATGATACCCCCTGCAGGTCCCCCATAACCTCCAGATACAATGCTGGTTTCATTCAGGTTGGGTCCAGATACCATCACCTGCTGCAGATCCTGGTCAATTAAAAAAACACTGAACTGAACTGCAATAGAGATCAATAAGTTTAAAAAGCAGGAGATATAATTAGATGGTTGTAATCGTATGTTCTACTAATTAGTGTTATTTAAAATGTTACATTTTAACTCTAACATAACCCAAAGCATGCTTCTTTCTTACAATAAATAACATTTCATCTAACTCCCCTAAACAGATGCCACACAGAGAACCTTCCTCTTCACAATGAGCTTGTTTACCATTTTAAAAATAAGATGACAGTGTGACTCAGTGTTACTTTAATCCTAAAAATAAATTCGCATTATTAAAATAATTTATGCAAAGTAACTGAATCTTGCTTTACAGCATTTACTCTTACTAATAGACTTGATAACAAGAGAGAAAACAAAAAACAGCCTTTTCACAATGTATGTCACGATTTGTGTGCAGTTATTAAATGTTATAGTGGAATAATGTTCCTCATGCTGGAGCTGCAGGCCTGTGCTTTAGCCACAGCAGATTTAGCTCTGGGATTATTGCCAGGCTTATTTAAAAATGGGGAAAAACACAACCTTAGCACAAAACAATATAATGCATGCATTACAACGACACTCGCAATGAAGTGAAAAAAAACGTGACTGACCTGCTCCAAGCTGTCATCCTCTGGGAGAGTCCCTGTATCTCCATTGCTATTAATGGGGATCTCCATGGTAGCAGCCTTGCTCATGATACTATCTGCCATTATGAAACCTCTACAAAAAGGACGAGAAATGTTCAAATATTTGCACATGAGCTAAACTGTAACGATGCAGCTTTTTAATCCACTTAGAAGCAAAAAACTGCTCACATACACTGATGCTAACACGACTTAGAAATATCAGCGGTGCTGATGTGGCCGCTTGCTGACAAGCTAGCTTCCAATTCTCACCACAGTACAGGAGCCAAGTCCAGTCGCGCGACAGTGAAATAAATCGCAGATATAGCCGACTTGAAATGTGGAGCCAGTTCAACGGGAAAAAAACATTATTCTTAAACCCTGTTATACTACACAATAAACACTATAATTGATTCTTAAATCGTTTACATGATTGTCTGTCTGATGTCGTTTAATTCAGACAGAAAATCCCTGCTGCATCTAGCCTGCCTGCAGCTTTAATGCTTCAAAATAATTGGTTGATACATATTTATTGGCAAACATGACATATAGATAGGACGGAAACGTGAAACGCTTTTTCTAAAGTTAACATTTTTTCTTGTGAAGTATGCAATGTGTGACCAAAAGATATGCTAAAAGACATACTATGGATGTATGCTTTTACTTTGAAAGGTAATACCTTTTGCGTTGCAATATGGTGAAGCCTCCTCTCCGCCCCCATCCACTCTATCATCCACGTAGTTCACTGCTGACGTAGCCTTGTGCCTCAGTTGCAGCAAGTCTCCTCAAGATGTCAGTCATAAACTGCAAAATAGTTGTTGTGTTGTTGAACCCTAACCATCACCAGTAATGAGCATCCCATTATGCTTCCAGTTGGATAGAGTCCTAGAAGGATGTTGGAATTTGTTGCATTTTAATAGTTGCCCAGATTGCAATTCCTCTGAAATCTAAAAGCATAAAAACAATAGTTTGTTTTAAAATGTTCAAACCTAATGTTAGACTTAATGCTAGTAAACTGACCACTCTTCAAATTATTTGCTCCATTTGTTTCAATCAGGGATAGAAGGGGATTGCACATGTTCTTCAAATGGAAACCCTTTTTTTTGTATTCGAATAGAGAACACTTGCTCACATATGCACAGCACCGGTGGGTTATTGGTTTTTATACAGTAGATGCATGAATAAGCTAAATGCTGATTGTTTTCAAATGCCTAAGTCAGTGTAAAAACTGTATTCTTTTCAATAACCTGACTTAAGATGAATTTTACAAGTGCAGTAATAAGGTCAGACTGGAAACTAGCTATGCTATAGTATTCTTGCATCCACCCCAAACAAGAAAGGAACATGTAAAAGTAGCAGTTCAGTTACCACATGTTGCATGACAAACATGCATCCTGCTCTGTTGAGCTGCCATGAACCCACTGACATGTGGAGTGCATGTTATTGTCTTACAATACAACATCCTGCTTGGAAATCTTGGATCCTGATATTCAAGCTCATATAAAACTTGGACAACTTCACCCATGTCTGCAACAAGGTATTTCTTCACACAACCAAAACTGCTCTGGAATATAATTAGACCTGGGCAACACATTCCTAGATTGCCCTACATGCATACATGATGCAGGGTATGATGTCACCCTTTCAATGCCAGTCATGAAAATTATCCACACACAAAAAAAGGTATTTGCATAAAATAATTTGCTGGGGTTTAAATTAGTGTGGAAAAAATCTTATCTTAAATATGAAATACATTTAAATTAGTAATATATTCTTTTCTAGTCATACTGTTTAGACCAACATAGTGTATTCACATTGTGATGAAAGGTGAACAGACCTGAATGTTCACCAGAGTCAGCTGGAAACATGCTTTTAACTTTATCTTCTCTTTTGCTTAATTTTACAGGAGTTTTATGTAATTCGTATTTGTAACATAAAATGTACACGGATTGCTTAAACTTAAAAAGATGCTTAACTCTGCTAATGTAAACATTCATAAACAATTCTTCGTTGTGGGCCTATTGTGGAGCAGTTGGGTTTATGGTGCAACATGTGTAAAGCTCTAGGACAAATAATGATTGCACACATTTGTCAAGGACAAAAAACTATATTTTTAGAAGCAAATAAACACATGTAGTTTATGTTTTTTTTTAAATTAATTGACAAATTGTCAATCAATGCTGGATTTCTTTCTACAGGACAAGAACAATTATTTATTGAAAAAATGATACTTTATAGATGTAACAAAGCAAAAGGTTTCAGTGTTGAACCAATTTTTATAATTGGGGCAAAAAGTGACTGCTTTTTTTATTTTAAAATCATTTATCTTATTTTTCTTTTTTTTTTTTTTGCTATTTCTAATAGTTAGGGAAACTGTGTGCAGCTGTAAAATACTTGCATCGCACAGGACTGCTGGTTGGAAAAGTTGCAATTAAGGTTTATTCAGGTTATCACAAACTCTCCCACATTCAATATGCTGATGTGATAAACATCACAGATGTGGGCTCATAATAGTTTTATATCCTAACAAGTCGTCGGTCGGGGGTGTGTACCATTTGTCTGACTCACTTTGCTCTAATCACTGAAAAGAAACTTCAAGACACACAAATTCTCACGCAGGAGAATGTAAATTTAGTGTCGCCTATAAATTTAGAACAAGGCCAAATTAAATTTTAAGGGTCTCAGGCGAGATCTCCACCGAGACAGCGGCGCTTGTCAGAAAGGCAGTGCATGCATGTGAGGGGAGCGTGAGACCTAAACCACAGCGTACCCCTCCCTCTGTCATTTTAGAGAATAGTTGATCTTGTTTTTTAATGATCATTAAGCATGCTTCCAGATGTTGGGAGGGAACTTCATCCTCACACAACCCCCTGTGCTCTGCAGCAGAAAACAAGAGTCAGGAATGAGTGGAGAAAAACAACACAAAGCATTGCTGTCTGCATTGAAATTACAAACATTACCCAATTTTTTTTACATGCGAGCATGTGGAAGCAATTCTTCATGGTGACTTTAATGTGCAATTTTAAACTGTCAATCTATTTTCCAAGTGGTGGTTCAATCAATAGAAACAGCAATTCATCATTATGATAGATCTTTGAAGGTTCTTAATGTCAGAATATTTAAAACGATGACACATTATCAAAAACAAGAAATATTTGCATGCTTTTACTTTGTTGAATGTTGCTCTCATAACAAATTCATGGCAGGAAAAGGCATCAATAATAAAGAAAGTCTGTGTCAGTGTAATATAATGTCAAGTTCAGAAGCATACATCCACTTTCTAATGACAAAGAATTAGTTTTGACTGACATGTTTTTTCAAACATATTATCAATGACATAAAGAGTCTTTGTTCCTTTTTCTTATATGCTCCTGTCTTTGAAGGTGCTAATTTCAGAATAAACACAGAGCTGTCAGGATAATTCCTTTAAATATTATTTATGTAAGCTAAATCCCAAAACTGTTGAAAGTAAAATTTGAAACACACAAAGATTAAAAAAAAAGACAAAATGCTAAAAAATTATTCAGTATGACAACTAGTTTTTCTTTCAGCTTGCAGGACTTTGTTTTCTCTCCTATTTCAGGCATAACGGCATTGAGCAGAATGACCCTGAGCACATGGCGTGAGAGCATTGGTCCCGGTAAAACAGGCTTTTCTGTGGCTCCGATGTTTCCAGTTAAATTCACCTGCATAATAAGTGGGACACCAAGTCAGAGGCCGCAAATAAACTGAGAAAGCAATTAAAGAATTGTAAATTTTACAAGGGATTTGCGTAGGGTTAGTATTTTCAGTGAAGTATTAAAGTAGAAGTTATTTGTTTTCAGGAATGCCACCTTTTGGTTGGAGCACAGAGGCTGTGGCAAGGACATGCACGAAAGGCCACGTTTACTTTCTTTAAAACTGCTTACTGAGTTTCTCATGCAATTTTCTTACATAAGCTTTCAGTTTTGCCAAGCTATTCATTTGTTATATTTGCTGTTTTTTCAATACATCATTAATTACATCATTCAACAATAAATAATAAATTCTACTAAAGAAAGATTTCAAATGAGTTTTATACATAAAATATTATACGGTATATTGATAGCTAGATGATTAGATTTTAAATTCTTCTTGTGTTTCTATTTCCTGATATTTTAATTGTTAAAGATGGCCTGACTAATTATTTAAACTGTTATTACTTTTGCTCACTTATCCTTTTGATCTATCTCATGAAACACATGGAGGTTGAATAGTTATCTATTTATATATTTATTAATTTTTAATCTGAATTAATAAAAACAGATTTAAAACCCATGTTGATTGGCTTATATGTGTAGTATTTAGTACAGAAATAAATATATTGAATGCACAGTCTAAGACCTGATATTATATATCACATGGAAATAAAAAGAGAAATATTTAAAAAATCCCTTTTAATAAAAGTAATTGCCTGTTGAGCTTTCTCTTCCACTGAACCTCAGACTTCTGTCACAGTTTGCACAAGAGCTGCTTGCAAAAGTAATGTTTACTTATGTTTGAAAAGTTAGATAAATATGAATTGAATAACAAATCAAATATAGAAGACTTTTATGAGTAAAATGAAGGATATTTAGGAAGGATTAAATGATGAACTATGGCCAGACTGAAGACAGAAAGAATACTGTGGTTGAAACTAAAATACTGACAAAATATTCCTAAATGCATATTAACTAATAAAAAGATGGATAAAGCAAATTGTGAGTCAAATTTAATGTTGCCTATTTCTTATATGATTCTTCTGGAAACATGATATATTTTCATAACTCAATCTTTAAAGGGATGATCACATATTCTTCTGAACTTATATTTTTAAACTTATACTTTCCTACGAGCAGCAAAAAGTTTTGCAATTACGAGTCCTAACCATCATGAGATGCTGAGTGTGCTATTCTCACATCCAAGCAGACGGTGTACACTGAATTATTTATAATAATGAGAAAATCTCTTAGCATCAATGCTTTTGAAGTAAATAACTGTGAGGTATTGTTGCATGGAAGTTATGGAGAAGGGGATCAAAATTATATAAATGGGATTGGATGCTCAAGTCCTTTCCATTTGAAGTTGGACAGTATTTTCAGTATAGACATTAGTTTTTCAGTATGGACAGTGTTTTATTGACCACACAGACACTAGCATTATTCTAGAAGTAGAAAGATAAGTGATGTTCATACTGCCCAGATTCAATCATTTTCATCATACTGTGATTATGTAGTCTTGATCTGTGAATAAAGTTTCTCTCTTGAACTCTAGAGAAGAGATGAAGACAGGGACTCTAAAAATCCACACCCAGTGGATCTTGGCAAACATAGCTGTCATATTTTTCATGCTAAAATTAAAATCATGGAAGAACATTTCCAAGCAGGATACAGAAACATGTAGCTCTTTGTGCTTCATTTGTCTTGTTATATTTTTTCAATTTGTTTTCATAATAAAAGTTTTAGCTGATTCAATAACAAAGTAGAAGATTACGTGCAACGCAGTTAAATGTAAAACAGGGAAACAGTTTAAATACTTTTTCCAATACAACCATATGCATAGCATTATAACTTATCTTTAAAATGCTTTCTGTTCCATTACAAGTGTCTGTGACTTGGGACAGAAAGCCGTTGTTTACCATTTAGTACATTCCCTAGCTTCTCCTAACCTCATGTTGCCACATCACATCTGATGTATTTATTGCTTTGTGAATGCAGAGCAATGTGAATACATGGTTGAGAAAAACATGGACAGATTTTATGCACAT
>JBAMIG010000009.1:8408619-8421620 GCA_037177335.1 Kiunga ballochi | reverse complement strand
AATAAACACTCTGATTTTTGCCAACTCCTTTTTGAATGTTGTCTGCATTTGGGGTCCACCCGTTTAGATCCTGACAAAATGAGAGGCCTGTGCTTTATGATGTGTGGTTTTGCCAATTGTCTCCCTGCCACTATTGTGAGGATAAAATGGTTGCAGAAAATAAACAAATGGTGTAATATGAATTATATTGTTTATGTAGTTATTTAAATAACATGGCTTTTTAGTCCTCCGACCATTAGGTCCTAGTAATATCAGGTATATGCAGCCAAAACACTGATGCTGAAATACCCACTATCTCACCTTAAAGTGCAAACCAGTCATTTCATTTTAAATGTTTAGTTTTAAGTAGTGACTGAACAATGCATTTACACATATCATTAAAATGTTTAAAAATGAAACATTCTCTTAATTGAACAAATCTCAGAACAAAAGCTGCTGAGACTGAATTAATGGCTCTGTGTTGAAAGTAAAATAAACTAAAATGTGAGAACACTTTAAATCTATTTTTAAACAATCAGGAAATTGTCTGAAAAGCTTTACAAGGCCTTATCTGTCCCTCTCTAACCACAGGGGAAACTACTAAAGAGACGACATCTAAACACCAAGGGCAAAGAAAAGACAGAACTGACACCAAAGTGGTTAAAGTACAGGTAACGCCATCTGTACTGTCATATTGCAAAGCAAAAATTAACCAAAGACTAATTTCACACCATTACAACATTCTCTTTTTGTTACAACAATTGAGAATTTGCATCAGTTCAAAAGGTCCAACAAAGGTAGCGAAGGGAAATCCTTCAATGAAGGTATTAGCATATTCTTTTGATGAAAATGTGAGACTGATCAAAATGAATGACTATTGTTTTCCAGCAAGTATAAAGCGTTCAAAGGCTGGATGCTTCCTCTGTGGAAAACAGCTTTAAGCTTGAACATTATGATCACATAACTTAATGAACACAGTCTATAAGAACACAAAGCATGCTTCATAAAATCTTAAGGGATGTCTTGGTATTTGCTAATTAAGAATTTATTCTTACATACACATCTTAGAATTGTATCACTGACTCTCCAGATAGCATAAGCTTGTTTAAAATCATTTGCTTTACAAAAAATGAAGATGTAATTAATCATGGCAAAGTTAACAGTCTTTAGTTTATGTAGCAAACTGCAAAGCACAACAGATCCTGTTTCTTGTTAACTTGCTGGAAGAGATATATATTGCGTTCTTGCTGCTTTATTTACATTAGTGTGAGTCTGTAGTTTACTTCTTAATAAATCTTTGCAAACTAAATTCAACTGAATAATAAGCCAGAGAGAAAGCAGCCTGCTGAATAAACCAAATAACGCCATTCAGTGCATTTCAGTGGAGTTACTGCTTTCAGTTCATTTTTGCTCCAGTTTACTTCAATTTACCTAAATACGTGATTCAGTCAGTGACTGATAATTTCTCCAAAAACCATGAGGTAAAAGTTGCAATATGCTTCACATCATTCACTGTTAGAGACAAAGGGGTTAAGACTGTATGTCAATAAGGGGATGAGGGCAGAATAGTGACCTTCGTGTATTCATGTGTTGACAGGAAAATGATAGATTTAATTTGATTTACTCAAAACCTTTAATTTAAGCCTGAGTAATGATTTGGCTTTTGCCCTCTTACTTATGATCTGAGCTGTGCTGCTGTGTATATACTGGCCTCTGAGCCAAGGTACTTGGTTTGGGTCACAGCATTTATCTCATAACCTGAGTCTGCTATGACACTCAGTCTTGAATGCATCATCAGTTCTCTACGTTGAGTCCAGAGAACAAACACACATGCACATCCCGGTTTCTCCTTTGTGAGTGGGTGCAATTTCTAAGAACACCACAAGGTTTAGGTTCCAGCTCAATTAGCAGTCAGAGGCAGGCCTTGGCACAAACAAGCAGCTCTGACCAGTTTCAGTTATGTTACATAGAGTCTGCTCTTTAGTAATGTAAGACAGACCAAGTAGTCACATAATCTACATTCATCCATTTTGAAACATCAAAGCCTAAAAGGGCTGACGTTTTGCATTTTCAACCCAGTCGAATAAAGCTCCTTCTCAGCATGACAACTGCTGTAATATATACAATATCAGTTTAATGGGTTCAATGTCAGACAGCTGATTGAATGACTATTACAGATCAGATATAAGAGATATATTAAATATTACAACAGGGATCAAATTAGGGCCAATTACTTAAAACAGTTAGAGACCTTTTGCTTTAGAGACATTTTAAAAGTGAAGTGAAAATACCAGAACAAATATAATTGAGACATCATGACAGCAGCTATCAGTAAAAACAAATGACTGTATATGTGAAAACAGAATATTAAATAACATTTTATGAAATCATCATTGTTTTACATCATATATGCCAATCAACCTCTAAATTACACATAATGGCCATCATTAAACCAAATATTATTTTTTAAAAAGGCTCTCTTGATTTTGGGATAATACATAGAAAAAACTGGGTTGTTTTTAACCCATATATTTTATCAATTCTTCTGGCCTTTAAGATAATAAGACATTTAAAATAAACAACAATTCAAAGTGAGTGATTTTTTCACTAGACCAGGGACACATTTGATCCTTTGCTTCTACACAACATAAAACATCAAAACAGCAGAGTTAAAAGGAGGCAAATTGTTAAACTTATAGCAATGTGTTGTGTTTCCTTCATATTAAAAACAGTTTATATACATTATTCTTCATAAATATTACAGAGGCAATAAGGTGATCACAAGTACTTTAATCAGGCACTTTTTGCTCTCAATATTTTTTTTCTAGACAAGCACAGAATGATACGTGTGAGCATTTGGGTCAATTTTTCTTTGAATTAATCTTCAGTAATGACATGACATGTAAGCAGCAAGTTACATCTTAACAGTTTTTTAGTACAAAACAATACACATAGGTGTTTTTTTTACTGTTCATTCTACCATGGCTAGTCACTATAAATATTCTTCCAAGCATCTCAGAGTTAATGCAAATACTGTTGATTGCTGGACAAGGTAAAAAAAATCTGACACATTATTTGACATCTTATGATGGAGGCATTAGGGTGAAAGCATTATAGCATGTGGAACATTCTCTGGTGTTTAACATTCAGATATATTCACTTTTCCATTTTAATTATAAGGTTAAATCATCCATATTAGTTGATAGAAAAATGTGGTCCAAAACGTATTTAAACTATGTCTGTAAATGCATATCACAGAATTTATCTTGACCGAAGTGAGCTGGGCTTGCTGCACATTTCAGTATTGCAAAAAACACTAATCTATGGCTTGTGTTGTTATTGTCATTTTATGGAACTTTGCAACATTGAACAACAGCACATTTGCCACATTGCTGCTTTCATCACATAGCAACATAAAAACTAAGGCTTGTTGATTGAAATTACAGCAAATGAGTGTAACAGACAGGATCAGAGGATAACAAGGTCCATTTTTCTTTGCTCACTTTGAATGGATACAAGTTAAGAACAACATTTAGCATTTCACATTCATTACTACCGTTTTGATGAAAGATCAAATACTGGATTCTAGGAAAACAATACTATATTCTGACTGATGTTTCATTGTTAAAGCAAATATGTCTCTGCTTCTATTAATATTTACAATCATTTCATACAAAAAAATCCCCAGTCATGAAACTTTGATGAGGAGCTTCATTTAAAACCACAAGGCTGGCGAATGACTGGAAAAACCACAAACATACAGTACAAATAAGTATACAGTAAACACTACAAATATACAAATATAGATTCTTGCAAACCATTGACACTTAAATGTAATGTTTCTGTCAGAAACCACAATGAAGTATAAAAATATAGACAAGGATTTTGTACAAAATATTGACATCGCGTTAATTTCCATTTGAATGTGCAAATAACATTAATTAATACAAAAGGTTTTCGCCTTGCAAACACACAGGGAGGGGTAGTGGCCGGTAAATGATGCAGTTGCTCTCCAGAAAGCACCAGGGCTTCAGCTGTTTGGACTTTGTGTGTGCTTTGACTCTTGAAAACAGAGCAGAGATTAGCACTCATTTCAAGTTGCAGCCTGTGGTTATACAGTAGAAACGTTTGGGACAGCAGTTATTCAGTTTAAATCCACCCCGTTAAGACTTTAAATTCTCAGCTCTGCCTCCTCACTGTGCTCCAAATTGTGTTCAGTTGTGCTAATCATGGAGGCAGATGGGCCCTGTGAAACACTGAAGGGCGTAATTGCCGGAGAACGTGCTGCCAGTGGAGAAAGAGAGGGGGAGAAACTTGGAGACATTGCCACTGAAGAGATAGAGCCCTCAGCACTGATGGGAGATCTTCTTAAAGAGGCCAAATGAGGGAATGTTCTTGATACGGCTGGCTTTGGAGGTACAGTTTTGGCCCCTGGGTGGGCCACAGAGGTAATGAGAGGTGGTGGGTCGATTCTTGACTCTGCTTTTGCTTTATGATGAAATGATCTGCGAGAATGAGACGGAGCAGATTCATCTTTTAAACGTGCTATTTCAGTAAAAACATTGGCTAATGGCTGAAACTGGGGGCACCAGGTCAGGAGGTAGTCCCAGTTATAGCTGCCCCTCAGCTCTTCATCACTGGCTACAATAGCTGTAAGGGAGCCATCTACAGCGGGCTTTCCATCTTCTGGGAAAGAATAGTCTTTATGGTGGGATATGTTGAGTCCCCGTCCCACACCAACATACCCACCACCTTCATCCCTGTACACTGGCACCTGGCCAGCTAATATACTGCCATTCAGACTCCCCATTTTCTTCCCTTTGAACCAGTCTAAGGAGGGCTCACAGGACACATCGGATAACTGATCAGCATCCTGCTGGATTCCAGAGTCTGGACCTCTGGCTGAAATTCGTTCCTGCATGGAGGAAGAGATGCTTGACACGCGAGGATATTCATTAATCATTCTGATCTCATCATCCTCTGCTGCCTCTGCAGAGCCACGGCCACTGGAGTGGGAGGGATCCAGGGACCCTCCGCGAGTGAAAGGACCTCCACTGCTCCCACTCTGATTAGCTGCATATCCAGGAAGAGCCTGATGGTAAATCATTTCATTGGGTGTTAGTTTTGTTTCATCTAGCTTGTGAAGCAGGGTGCCCGACATTGGTGTGCGTTTATATGATTTTTGCTCCCTTTTGTGACGCCTTAATTTAACAAAAAATAAAGTAACTGCAATCACTATTAGCATGACTATAGTCCCCAGTGAGACTGCAATGACGCTGATAAGTAGCTTATTCATGTCGGTGGTGAGACCAAAAGATGTGTGGCTCACATCTATTGTAACTTTGGCCACTGCTTTGCGAGAAGTCTCCAGAGGGCTGTGAGCAGTCACATCCAGGGTAACCAGACGTACTTCTCTTTTAGAATGACTCACATGTCTGCTATTGGTGTCCATCTTCAAAATAATTGCTCCAGTTGATTTATTGACCTCAAAATAAGGCGAGTGGTCTAATAATGAGTAAAGGACAACACCATCCACTCCTCCATCCTCATCTCTGGCTTGTACTTTGCCAATGATTTGACCTTTCTTTGCTCTCTCAGGCACTTTAAATGAGAAGTCCGGGGAAGTGAAAATGGGATCATATTCATCCTCCCCTGTAACATAGACTTGCAATGTTACTGTAGCAGAATAGTTGCCAGCGTCCATGGCAACAGCCTCAAAGCGAAAGGAGTTTACTTTCTCAAAGTCAAAAGTAAAACGAGTCCGCACTTCACCTGATGTCTGATTGATGAGGAAGACCTCTCTTCCCTCTTTAGATGTGTCTAACATGTAGTACTTTAACTGTCCAAAAGCCCCCCTGTCGTGGTCTATAGCATGCAGCTTGGTGACTAAGGCATTCTGGGGTTGGTTTTCCCTCATGCTTACTGTTACTAGTTTAAGAGGAAAGAAAGGCCTGTTATCATTGATGTCCTTCACTTCAATGCTGACCGGGGCCAAAACATAGTGTCCTTGACCATCAGTAGCCTGGACCACAATCATATGGAAAAACTGTGTCTTGCTGTCTAGTGGTCTCTGCAGCCTCAAAGCTCCAGTCCAACGATCCACCTGGAAAAGGTGAGTCTCATCTCCTGAGCTTATGGAGTACTGCACCTCTCCATTGGGGGCAGAGTCCAGATCTGTGGCAGATAAATGTAATATTTCTGTACCTGCTGCAGTTCCCTCATTCAATATAACACTGTAATCTGTCCGGCTGAATGCTGGAGCGTTGTCGTTTGCATCTGTAACACTGATAAGGATAGGTACGCTGGAACTACGTTGAGGGATTCCTCGATCTGAAACGACAACTGTCAGGTTATAACTTGGTACTGCTTCAAAGTCGAGCTTCTCCAGCAGGATCAGGCTGCCAACTGTCTGGAAGCCCTGTCCCTCTATAAAGCGCACACTGCTCTCAATCTGGAAAGCGTTGCCAGAGTTACCACTGGCAATGGCAAAATCAAAACCACAGTTGTCCCGAAACAGGTCCCCATCCACAGCTTCGAATGTCAGAATAGTTGCTCCAGGAAGCCCATCTTCAGGCACAGAGGCTCTGTACTCTGACTGGTGGAAGATGGGAGCATTATCATTGACATCAGATACTTGTAACTGGACAGTGGCCATGGAGGACAAGGATGGACTACCATGGTCACGTGCTTCAATTACCACCAGAATAGAAGGATGATCAAGATCAAACTCAATTTTTTCTCTGATGAAGAGAGTGCCTGTGAAGAAATAAAAAACAGGGTCACATAAAAGCATGATTTCTAATGAAACCATCACAGTTTCTTTAATAAAGTTGCAAAAAACACAGTTTTAAATAAGCAACTATTGGTGACATTTAAATTATACTGCAAAATTTATAAACACTAATCCATTTATTTTACAATATGTCTCATTTAAAAAGCAATCAAGCAAATAATCAAAAGAAAATAACATTAAATCTAGTTTTCAATTAGCTTTATTAAACAAATGCCTTAAACATGGAGGAATTGCTTGTATTGCAAGTATACCCCAAAGCCTATACAAGCATTCAAGGAGAGCCTTGTGAAATAAAATCTGTTTATCAAGTATACGTTTTTTAAACAGCTCAAAATATGTAAATTGCAATCTTACCATTGCTTGGGTCAATGTCAAAAACACCCTTAGATGATGACATAACTTTATAGGTAATCTTTCCATTAACTCCTGAATCACAGTCAGTGGCAGTTACAGTGATGACTATACTTCCTGCTGGGATTTGCTCTGATACGGTCACCTGGTAACAAACATAATATTTCATTAGTTTTGCAGAGGTATAGATGTGAGAACATACTGTTGTGACAGCAAAAATTCAAAGATAAATATACCTGATACAAGTCTTGAGTAAAGATTGGGACATTATCATTCACATCATCCACCAACACAGTGAGGTTGGCCTCGCTTTGATGTTTAGAGTCAGATGAACGGACTGTCAGAGTATACCACGTCCTTTCCTCATAATCTAGCGGGCCTGTCAAGGACACCCCTCCTCCATAATGATGAATCCCAAACATGCCGTGGCTGTTAACATCCAGATGAAGGGTGTATGAGAGTGGTGGCCCTGAATCCACATCATTTCCTGTTACCTGGGTGATAACTGTGCCAATGAGAGTATCTATGTTTGGGTGACAGTGAAGGAAAGAGGGGAAAGAATAGCAGATATTTAGATCGCAGTTGATATGAAGTGTCTTGGTGGAAGAAAAAAAACAAACACTCCCCATAAAGAAATATCCTGTTGTTGAAAGCCTTGATCTAACAGACAGGAAATGAATAGTGGAACGTTGGCAATAACTTGTTTCATAAAAAGGTCAGATTTTTTCTTACTGAGCTATGCTGAGTGAACTGCCAGTAAGAGTAATGTGAGGCTTTATAATAATATCCCTGGTCTAACTTCCGCTGTGTAGCTTACCCTCAGGCACCCGGATCTCCCGAGGCAGAGGAATCATAGGACTGTTGTCATTGAGGTCAGTGATGATCACAGTAAGAGTGGCAGAGCCAGCCAGCCGTGGGGTTCCCCGGTCTGTTGCCGTAACAACAAGCCTAGTGCCACAAAATAAACATCAACATATAACCTTTATTTGAACTCAGCTGTACAATGATTCAGCCTCAATCATATCAAGACCAGACTCTTCAGATTGAGAACTTGAAGATGTTTTTGAGTCAATAATAATACAAAAAATATTCTACTTGCCAAAGAAAACCTAAACATAATGAAAAAAATCGGATTAATATCTTTAAAAAAAAGAAGAAAAACATTAAGAGTAATTTTTCATTAAAAAAACCTAACTGACAATTAACAAAAGCTTGTTGTGAAGGAAAGACAGACATGAGCTGATGCAGGTCATTACAGACTCACTTTGTTTGGGTCCAGATCTCTCTGTCCATTATGGCAGCAGTGGTGATGCTTCCAGTCAAAGGGTCTATCCTAAATAAGCCACTCATGGATGATGACCTGATAGAGTAGGTCACCTGACCATTCTGACCCTGGTCCAGGTCATCTGCAGCAACCTGGAGAAATTCTCACCACATTTAGGAAACAAAAACACAGACATACTTGCAACATCTGTTTTAAGGTAATTTAAACTTGTGAGCAATATTGCACTTGGAAGTCAAAAGTTCATAAAAAAGAGGAAAAAAAGAAGTGTATATGGACTTGGCTTTAAGGCCCTCATGAATATAAACTGTGCTCAGTTGGGGTGCCTAGAATAGTTGAGAAATCCCACTGCAGTGCTGAAAAATATCCAAGGTTTCTGAGGCTTGAGTGTTTTGCTCTATTTCTACAACCTCACACTTAAAAAACAAATTGTTCATAATAAACATGTGGCTGAGAGGCTACTGCACCTGAATGATGGGAAAATCATAGCCCTGTGCCTCTCTAATGTACGCCACATAGTTCTGGAGCTGGAAGCGGGGCAGGTTGTCGTTTACGTCCTGTAAAATGACGTTGACGGCCATGTAGGAGCTGGAGGACGCGGTCTCAGCCTTCACCACTAGGCGGAGTTTTGGCGTCTCCTCATAATCAATTCCTTCAGATTTCTGGACCCATATTTCACCTAATTCACAAAAACATCAATGAATCCTTACAGAATTGGAAAATAGTATCTTGCAGTTTGTGCAGAAACTGGTGAACTCACCAGTAATTGTGTTTATTCCAAAAGACTGTATTCTATTTCCACTAAAAATGCTGTAGCTTATCCCAGTTTTGGAGCCATCAGGATATTGGGCCTGTGCTTGTGTTACCACTGTGCCTGTAGGGCAAAAATGATACAGTATATAAAATATTTCACTTTAATTAAATATTTACATCATATATATACAAAAATAATGTGGTGAAAAGTAAAAAAAAAAAAGTTAGATCAATCAAACCTTTAGCAGCGTTCTCTTGCAGACTCACATCCCTTGCTGTTCGTGAGAAGCGAATGCCCCTGTAACTTTGTTCTTTAATGTAAATAATAACAACACCAAGAGAAGATTGCGCTGGGTTTCCTTGGTCCATAGCCTGAACTATCAATGTTCTCTGGCTTTGAGTCAGAGTCTGCAGCTTCTCTGTTGCCTGGATGTCTCCTGTCAGAGAATTAATAGTAAAGCCCTTCGCAGGATTGGCAAAGCGATAAAAAACAGAGCCATTAGCCCCAAAGTCCTTGTCCTCTGCTCTCATGGTTGCCAACACTCGGCGACTAGACACGCCATTAGTAGAGATATTCACAATAAGTGGGTCCTGAATGAAGAAGGGGGCATTGTCATTCACATCCTGAATATAGACGGTTACCTGAGCGGTGGCGTTACGTGGTTCTGCAGGGGAATGGTCAGTTGCACACACCTCAAAGGTGTAAGAGGCTGTTCTCTCTCTGTCTAGGGGGGCTGCTGTGATAATACGGCCTGTGTTCTGGTCTATTATGAACATGCTCTGGGAGCCATGACTCAGAAAGTACATGACCTGGCTGTTGGGTCCAAAGTCCAAATCTATGGCTTTTACCTCAAGAACCAGTGAGCCAATGGGAACATCTTCTGAAATGTCTGCAGTATAGCTGCTGCTCTGAAACTGTGGACTGTGGTCATTGATGTCTAGAACTGTCACCTCTACGGTGGCAGTGCTGCTGAGGGGAGAGCGACCCTGGTCCTGAGCAATGATTGTTAGAGTATATCCGGCTTTCTTTTCCCGATCCAGAGGCCTTGATGTATGGAGAACGCCTGACTGTCTGTCCAGGTGAAAGTCTCCAGATGGATCTCCAGCTGCCAGGAAAGAAATAGTAAATGGTTCTCTGACAATGAAGAATCAAAACTATCCTCACAATAAAAATATAAACACAGTAGTTCTATTTACTATTTTAAAAGCATGGCAAAATAAAACTAATTCACACCTGTGATTCTATAGTTTATCTCCCCATTGTTTCCGACATCTGGGTCAGTGGCTCTGAGGGTGAAGAGAGGTAACGGCTCCATGTTTTCGGGTACCTCAATGCTGTAGTAGACACGTCCAAAGACAGGGGCATTGTCATTTACATCAAGCACCTTGATCTTCACCGTTGCTTTGGCATAGTTGGGTGGAAGGCCTCCATCTTTTGCATAAACTGCCAAAATATGAAAAAAGAAGAGAATTATTATTGATCTCCCATTATAACAAAAAAAATTATTTCATGTAAAAAACAGTAAACAACTCAGTAAACAATTTTAGGTGATGTAGTATTGAACAATGTTTAACCGTGAAGCTGTATGACCACAAAAGGATAATACCTGTCAAGGAATAGTAGTCCTGAGACTCTCTGTCCAAAGTCTTGGTGGTTGTAATGATGCCTGTTAATGGATTGATTTGGAAACTTCCTTGTGAAATGCCACCATACGTCACATGCCCATTGGTTCCTAAAGAAACAAAGTTTAAAGATTTTAGAAAGGCTGATTCTCACAAACTGTACATCCAAGAGAAAAGATCTGAATTCTCATTTTATACTTTGCAAATTTTACATTGAACAGACAAAAATAAAAACAGATTGCTTGCTAAAAGAAAGCAGTTTGGCCACCCCACATGTTGACTTCACTAACCGCTTGTAAATAGAACGTTTATTACCCTCCTGCTTTATGTGCTTCTGACTAACTCCAAGGGAATGCATCCTTTCTGGATCTCTATCCCCACCCTCCTGTGGAGCCTGTGACCCCCTTCCGCATGTAATGGCTATGAGCAACTTGGATTCCTATAGCATAAACTCTTCAAAAAACAAAACCTTACCTTGGTCCAGATCAGAGGCAGACACTGTCAAAACACTAGTTCCTGGAGGTTGATTCTCAGAGACTTGGGTTTCATAGTGGCTCTCCTCAAACCAGGGCACTTCATCATTGACATCAATCACATGGATACACAACATTTGGCTAGATGAGTGCTGAGGTATCCCATGATCTTCAGCGACTACTGTGAGGTTAAAGATGTCCTGCTCCTCACGATCCAAAGGTTTGAAAATAGATAAAGAACCTGGAATGAGATAAATAGAAGGAAAAAGAGCTCTTTTGTGTGTGCACGTACTGTATTACAGCTTGCTTCATGGAGTCAGCTGCATATGAAAACTACACCATGCTATCAAAGGCAGTAAACTAAACCCATTCCAGCTCTGTGTGCATTCAGCTCATTTAAAAAGTAAGTGTGAAAGGTTGACGTGTGAGGGCCAAATCAAAGCTAATATCCTCCCCACATACATCTTTGCCTACCTGAGTGCAACCACCAAAACTGCTGTAAGAGCCCAAATGGTCTGGCCACAGTTTACGAGATTTTCCATTGGAGAATGCCACAGCCATCAAGAAAAAGGCAGTAAACACACATTCTAGACACGCAACAACCAGGCCTGCCGTGCTCTGTAGGAATTAGGGGCGCCCTAGTCTTTTCATTATCTTGCCCTAAGAGGGTTGAGCTTGCATTAATTCAATTTCAATTTCATGCTTTAAAATGAGATGCAACTGTTAAAGATAGAGAGGGTCAAGGCTGCTCTGCTTTCAACCTCTTTGTGTATATTTTTCACTGCAAGGACTGAGATAACTTGCCCCAAAGCTTTAATCTGGTAAAAGTTAAAGGCTGGAATTTTTTCACCTAAATTTGATTCCTCTGTGATCCTTCCATATCCCGAGTCACTGATAACATATGGGTCAAAAGAAAAAACAGACAGTGGGAAACTGGGAAAAGTTTTTGTTTTAGATGATTTCAATTCCGACTTCCTAATCCTGTGTAGGGTTTGTGGCGCCAATACTTTGATCTACAGCATTACGACTCATAGATATTTAGACAAAACTTGTCTTTTGTCTTATATTTTAAAGCTATTTAGTCATTTTTATGTGTTAATCCCAAATATAGCTATTTACCTTGTCAGCAATGCACTCTTAATTTATTCCATAATGGAAATAATAATCTTACTCCTTGGAATAAAATATAAAAATGACTGTTACTCAGTGACATTACAGATTCTGAATGACTTCTCTTTAATGGATAGCAGTGACACCATAGTAATGAAAACAGTGAGCAAACTTGGTCCCTTGTCTCCAGCAACTGACCCCAAAACAGGAGCCGACCAGGTGCTCAGTGGATTAACTCTGTCATTACTCCAACAAATAACCAGTGTGCATGAAAGCACTTCAAGATGAACACACACTGGGCTGAGGAAGAAGGGACATGCATGACAGACCCTGAACGTTTCCATCCCTGAGGTGCTCCAGGGGGCATACTGGTTGGGACTTGAAGCGGGCGGCGGAGCAAATGTTGACACGCGTCTCAAACACAACAAATCCCACATGACCAAATAGCCCAAAGTCAGACTAAGTGACATTCTAATACAAGCACACAAACACATGAGCATGCACATGCCTACACACATATACACACACACACACACACACAAACATGCGTAACTGATCCTTTCACTAATGGTTCCCAGAAGCGCGAGCAAGAGGTTCTTTGGTCTTTCATGGGAATAGATCCACAATAACAGATGAT
>JBAMIG010000009.1:8374038-8408519 GCA_037177335.1 Kiunga ballochi | reverse complement strand
TTCACTAATGGTTCCCAGAAGCGCGAGCAAGAGGTTCTTTGGTCTTTCATGGGAATAGATCCACAATAACAGATGATGGGTTGTTGTGTGTGTGCACGTGTGCTTCCACATTCTCAAGTGAGTGTGTTTAATATTTGGCAGGGTGCTCTGTCTGGCTTTCACCCGAGAGAAATAAGTCATGAAAGGTGGAGCGAGAGTGTTTTGTGCGCAGTAGTAGGCAGAATTTTAACAGCTTGTGTGTGAAAGGAAAGATCTGAATACAGCAGGTGGGCAGCGGGACGTAAGCATGTAATGCAAACTAAAATTTCTATACATGCTTTGAAAATGTAGTTTTAAGACTCAATTATAGAAATTAAGAAAATTTAAAGATATGTGAGGCAGGAGTAGTTTTCAGATTATAATTCTCGATTATATGCCTCAAATGAACTGCACATTTTTGCAGATATCTTATTTAATATTAAATGTATTCATTTCAGATGATAATGACTTGGATTGTAAAGGGAAAATCCTAAATACTGTATGTTTGATGGACAGCCTCTGGCTAAAACATTGAACAAATAAAAGTGAGTGTAGTTCTTATCTTAGGTGTGGTACTTAAGCAACATTTTAACTAGTTTGAACATGAACTGTGCATAACCCCAAATTATATTTAATGATATCATTTCACTGAGTTACATCAATTCATAGTTATGGTTAGCAAAATATTGTAATTGTGCTCATTTGTACAGAAAAAAGTCCCCAACTGTCCAATGAAAGCTACTTTACTAGAAATAATTTATTAAATAAATGCCATTTCCTTACTTTCTACATCATTGTTGGTACTTATGTTTAAAGGAATAAAGATCCAATTTCATCCTAAATTGTCACAACGTTGGACTCACCTGTGTTAGGATTTAAGCTGAATGTCCCCCCGGTGTTGCCTGACTGGATTCTGTAGGTCACTCTGCCATTTTCCCCTTGGTCTGCATCTCTTGCCATGACAAAAAGCACCACAAAGCCCACCGGCTGGTCCTCCATCACACTGACAGCTGTTGGCGATATGAACACTGGCGGATTGTCGTTCTCATCGGTTATATACACCCTTGCGGTGACAGAACTCCAGCGCCTCTGACTGGCATCAAGTGCAGAATCTGTTGCTTTTACAACAAGAATCAATGTGGAAGTGACCTCATGGTCAAGCTCACGACCCAAAGAGAGAACACCAGTGACCGGATTGATGGTTAAAAGACCAGGTATGTTTGGCCACTGGTGGAGAATAGAGTACGTCAGCTCACTGTTCGGCCCACTGCCATCTTTATCTGTGGCTTGGAAAGCATAGACGGATGAGCCTGCCTCCACGTTCTCTGAGATTACAATGGTGATGGGGTTCTCCATGAATTCTGGGCTGTGCTCATTACTGTCCTCTACGTCAATGTCCAAGTAAACAAGGATGCTGCTAGGAGGGACCTCAGAGAAGTCGTCCACCTCAATTTCCAGATTGTAGCGCGTGTCTCGTTCATAATCAAGGGGACGAGCCAGGTAGACATCACCCGTTAGCCGGTCCACAACAAAGGTTCCATCTCGATCTGTGCCCCCCACTATTGTGTAGGTCACCTTGCCTTCCTCTAAGGTTCCTCTATCATGAAGACGAACTGAGCCAATAATGGAGCCAGGACTGGCCTCTTCCACAGAATTGAAGGATAAGGAGTGAGAACTGGTCTTGGTGGAAGGCCTGTTCACGCTGACAACCTACAGAGAAGAAACAGACACAATCTGAGTATTTATGAGAAGTAAATAAAAAAAAAGCTTCAGTTCGATGCCTTATGGCAGCTCAAGCTTACCAGTTTAATGTGGAATGAAAGAATTTAAAAGTTTTCAGGCAAAGCGAGAACAGATTTTGTCCACTCCTCTTACTTGTGTTGTATGTGTGTTCTGGGAGTATATGAAACCCTTTATGAGAGGTTTTTATAGACTTGAATAACAGGAGTTCTAACATTAATCACACTTAATCTGATACTCATGTCGCTGCCAGCAAAAATAACAGATGACAAAAGTAACACAGTCGAGAGGAAATGGTAAAGTGATTCACATTAAGCAGTAGGCATAAATTTAGAGCTTTATTCTTCTTTTGATATGCTCCTTTAAGTATATTCTAATACTAGAGCACTGTATAAAACAGCACACAACACTGATCAATTCAAACAGCACAAAAGTAAACAGGGAAGATAGCAGGTTTAATAAACTATCTTAAAAAGAATATAAAACAACATATTTATGTACGTTTTTACAAACTCCTACAACACAACTTGCTCAGTTTGTCAGCATAAAAAAAACTGTTGACAAGCTGTAAATTGTTTCCACATTAGATGATAAAGAAGTGTTCCAAAAATAAATTGTGTAGTCACATTGCATTACTGTCAGATTTAAAAATCAGTCTGAAGAGATGATTAAAGAAAATTACATAAACACGTTGGTGGACAAGAACAACATAGCACTTTTTAATCCAATTAACAGATAATTATAATTTTTTCTCTCTTTTTTTTAACTGGAAAGGAGAAAAACTGAATGATGCTTACTACAGCCATTTATATACCATTTTTATTTTCCTGGAACTTTCAGACCAGTTTTCCTTCCAGTTTTCTTTCATTGTGTCCATTTCTGCTCTATATTATACATTAACTTTAATTACCTTCTAGGCTGCGTTTTACATGCAGTGAAAGTAAAGCCCTACTGCTCTTTGTAAAAAGGGCTACTGTATTAAAAAGTGTTGAAGTCATTGAGTATGACCTTGATCAGAGCAGTCTACAGCTGGCCCTCATCATAAGCCAGCTGGGAGTATTTGATTCAGACCCACTTTTCCATTTCAGATAGAAATTTCCCTTTTGAAAATTCACATGGGGAAAAAAAAGGGAGGGGATGGGAGGGGACCTTGTCAGAAGTGAGGCTGATATGTCGGCAGCTAGTCTGAGGAGCCCAGACACATGGATCCTCTCAGCCCCAAGACTATTCTTTGATATTAAATAGGTGTGTAGTGAGGGTGTTTGCGCTGGCTGGGATCCAATGGGAGTCTGACCTGAATGGTGAGAGAGCAGGAGGCGCTTCGAGGAGGCAGTCCTCTGTCAGTAGCTGTCACCGTCAGAGAGTACTCGGCTCGTTCTGAGTGGCTAAGAGGGGATGATGAACGCAGCTCACCAGTGATTGCATTCAATGAGAAACGTTCAGCCCTAGGACCTTTTGGGAGACACAAAGTCCAAGCTTTAAGTGGAGATGAAATGTGTAGGATGGTCACACACAAGCCCAAAATCGTACACATGTGACAGGATGGTGTCCTTTCCAGTCATTTTGAAATCCTATTTATACAAGTTTGAAATATCAATGCAAAGTAAAGAGTAAAGCAATTAAAGCAACGTATTTGTACTGATCCTTTCATTTATTATCAAGGTTCTTTCCTAAAAAATACAATTTATCAGAAATACATACATGCTAAATTTATTTAGCACTACACAAAGCTCATCATCTATTAATTAAACAGACAACAAAAACTATCTGGTCAATATTTCATTTATAAAAATTCAAAATCAATAAAATGTAAATAATTTGGCACAGGTTGCTTTATTTCCATCTTGTGTGTAACTGTACCTGACAGAGAATAAATTATAGTGCCATTCTCCCCTTCATCTGGGTCCTTGGCTTGCAACATCCCCAGCACGACTCCTGGAGACTGACCCTCTGTCACCTTACAAAGAAATTCAACAGAATGAATCATACTATTTTAATTAGAAAGTTGGGTCATTACAGTATCAGAGACACTGTACTCCAGTGGTTACCGGACTATGGTATTGGAAGACAGCAATATGTGAATATAAGTCAGGCAAACTCAAGTATGGAACGCATGCATTTTATGCTACTGATATTTATAAAATACTTTTTGCAGATGACACAAAAGTATTTGTGTCACATATGTGTGGATCTGATGGAAAAGCTTCTAAATAAGCAATCAGTAAATGCTTGTTTTAAATTAATTAACAAAAACCTAATACATTGTTTTTAATACTAACACATGTTATAACAATCACATGAACATAAACCTATAAAAAAGTTTATTTTGCTAATTTTTAAAAAATACATATTGACCAACTTATGCATAAAAAAACATGTTGATGAGGAGCTTTAAAAAATGTCAAAACTTGTAGGATTATTTTTGAAGGTATGGCATTTCTTTTACTGGATGCAATATAACCTTTATATAGATCTCTGTTTGAACCTCATTTGAATTATTGTAACATTATCCAGAATAATACATATCCTACTTATACAAAAAAATGACTTGTAATACAAAATAAAGCCAAGAGCAATGACTTGGTTCACAAGAGATTATCCAATAAAAGATCTCTTCCATAAACATGGTCTCCGAAAGTTTCCTGACTATTCTTTATTAAACTGCATGTACAATGTATAATGTTCACAGATTAAATAGTTGGTTATGTAAATTCATACCATCATGTCAAGCCTCTCCCCTCAATACAGGGAAGAGGTTCCTGCTAAAAAGGAAAGTATTCAATTCAATTCAATTCAACTTTATTTATATAGCGATATATAAAAAAATGTTTGTTTTAGAGGACCACAAGTATGGTCCATCCTTATAAAAAAGTGTATTGGATGTTCAGATCTTGCTTTAAAAAAAACCTAAGATCTGTATGTTACTTATATTGTTTTACTAGTTAAATGTAGCCAATTGATATATATCCCATTATAATAAATGTTAGCTATGCCAGATGTGCCCAGTGGTGGTGTATGGGACCCCTGTTTTTATAACATGATGCTTATAAGGATGTTCCTTGTTTAATTGTGTAACATGTTTGCAGTGGTTTTTAGTTATCTGTTATAATACAGTGAAAATAAAATGTAATTAATCTTGTGCTGTTACCTGTATAATGATGCTTTTGTCTGGCTGACTGTGGGTAAAAGCAGGGGCATTATCATTGTCATCAAGGACAGTTATGAAGACAGTCCCTGTTGCAGTACGGGGAGGTGAACCGCCATCCTGTGCAACAGCCACAAGCTGGTAACTTGACTGTTGTTCTCTGTCAAGAGTGATCCTTGTACTGATTTCACCTGAGAAGAAAGGAGGATGGATGAGAGGGAATTTGGCAGAGATCCTAGTCCACTAGAATAATGATGGGAGTCTCAGAAGCCAGCAGGCTTTGATCAATGACAGAAGTCATAGACATGCACAGTGTGCAGATTTTTGCTTTCATTGGCACACACACAGCAACACATAAATAGATGAATTTTGGAAGGTTGGCAGATGCTGTATAGATTCACAACATAGGCAGAAACTTATCACAAAACACAACATGAGTCCCCACCCACAACCTGACAAGAGCAGCAGGCCAATTAAGAGCCCAGCAAGACTCAGAGTGCTGTTGTCGCTATTATATGACTTATTTATGGGACTGAGGAAGAAGCAAAGTTTTAGTTTAGTAATCTTTAAGACATGAGTCAGTGAGTTGACTAAATAGTGATTCCCCAAAGGTAGTTTCTATTCTGTTGAAACTGAAAACCTATAAAATGGGAAATTACTGGTGCACTTAAAGCCTTAAAAGCAGCTCACATGATTGATTGTTCAGTTTTTTTTTTGTTTGTTTTAGTTGTTTAACCGGTCATTAATGTCATAAATATACTATTAGATGATAAGCATGAAAACAAAACACGTCCAAAATTCAACATTTGTTTCAACAATCAAAATATTTGAATATGAATCTTAATATAAACTGGTTTGATTTATGGTATCTTCTGTCTATTTTTAAATCCATAAATACAATTTCCAATTAACCTGTGAGGGTGTTTATCTGGAAGTGGCGATCAGGATGCAGGAAACGGTAACTGAGGCGTCCATTGGAGCCGCTGTCTCTGTCTGTGGCCAACAGATGACCAAAGCCTGTTCCTGCAGGCAGGTTCTCTCTCACAGCCATGAAAACCCTCTCCTGTGTGAGCCGAGGAGCGTTGTCATTCTCATCCGTCACAGATATTCGCACTGTGGCGCTACCTGTCTTCTTTAAATGTCCTTGGCCAGCACTGGCCAGCACCGTAAGCAGATACATGTCTTTTACTTCCCGGTCTAGAGCGCTCTTTATAAACAGCCATCCACTTTCAGCAGCAACGCCAAACCCTGCAGCATCTCCATCTGGACGAAGATGATATGTCAGGGGTCCAAATTGACTTGAACCTGGAATCTCTCTGTTTAGTGCCCTAACTTGCAGGAAGTGTGTGTTTATCGGTGTTCCTTCTTTTAGTTCTACCCGGTAGGTGAGTGTATCAAAAACAGGTCCCTGGTCATTCTCTGCCTGCACATGGACCACAAGCATGAGGGTTGCACTTAGCTGAGGTATTCCACCATCCTTTGCAACCACCTGGAGGTCATAACGAGGGGTAGTATCATAGCACAGGCTACCAACCAATCGTATCTCTCCACTGCTGCGTTCTATACTGAATATTCTCTGGATGCCATTCGGAGAGGAAAGATCAAAGCTGACTTGTCCATTTACTCCTGAATCTCTGTCTTCAACTTGGACCTGATACACCACTGTGCCCAGCTCTGTGTGCTCAAGCAGCAGTAAGGATTCTGATGATGAGGGCAGAAAAACAGGGGGGTTATCGTTGATGTCTGCAATGATAATATGGACACGAGTTTGGCCAAAGGCAGGAGGACTGCCGCTACGGGCCTGCACCTCTACATCAAGAGCTGGTTGGGATTCATGATCTAGAGGCAGACTGGTCCTTAGCACTCCAGTGTCAGGATCCACAGTAAAATAGCCTGCAGGGTCACCAGAGCTGATGGTGTAGGTAATGTCTGTGGAGGAGCCTGGGAACAGGGGAAAGATGACAAAAAAAAAGTTTTCATTTTAAATACAGTTTAAATCAGTTTCACTTTTTGACATGCAAAATGTACCAACATCATCAGCTGGATGAGAAAAAAAATTGTCAGTCTTATCCAGAGGAAAAAAATAACTAGATGCCTCCATTGTCCTCACCTGTTTTACTGCTGGCCTGGACAATGCCAATAACTGTCCCCCGCAGGGCATCTTCTGGTACTGTAAAGTAGTATTGGGCCTGTTCAAATACTGGTGGGGCCACCAGCCCTGCCACCACACTGATATTCACTTTAGCATTAACGAAGGCGAGCAGACCACCACCATCTTGAGCAGAGATGACCATAGGAATGATGGAGTTGGCTTTCCCATAGACTGACCGAGACAAAGAGATGACTCCTATGGAAAGGTTACAAAGGACAAAAGTGGGCTATTTATATCACAGAACCTTTTAATTGTCTATTAAGTTATAACTACATTTAATTACAAGAAAAATGCCAGGGTGTGTGTAGGATTAATAAGGTAAATTATTGTGCCAACCTGTGTCTTTGTTGAGAGTGAAGTATGGAGAGGCCCCTCCAGGTACTATTTTATATGTAATCCTGCCATTTTCGCCTAGGTCTGGGTCATAAGCTGTCACTCTGACAACAGATGTCCCAGGGGCACTTTGTGTACTCAGACTAACAGCATAGTTGATTGGGTAAAAAGTGGGCCTGTTATCGTTAATGTCGATCAGGTCTACCTTCACATAGGCTACTGAGCTCAATCCACCCTGCAGAGAAAACAAACATTCAATCATGAACAGAAAAAATACAAATAAAACAAGTGAAAGCAGGATTAAGGCCACATTAATGCCAGTGCACAATGGTGATGGTGAAAGTAAAAACCAGCAGTAAACCAGGTTCAAATTTCTGTGTGGCACAGCCTCTAAATTATAGTCCCAGCAGGTTTGTGCGAAAGCACAGATTGATAGTTTCCCTTGGGAAAGAGCAATATGTCATGACCCATGTAGGGTGAGAGGGCTTGCCACAACCCAAGTCTGTTTCATAGGTTTTTCATTTGCAAGAATACAGTGCAGTCTTTTCATTTGGACCAGGTGGCAAAAACGAGGGAGGCGGCAGTCCAGCTTGTTAAAATATTACAGCCTGACAGTTGAGGTATTTCTCCATTTGATTACTTTAACACAACCCAAGTAATTTTCTTTCATTTTTAGCCTTTTATTCTTGCAGTATTTCTTGGCAGCCAGTGTACAGGTTGGTTGAGAAAGTCTACCCACCATGGAGAGCTATTCAAACTTTTTATTTTCTACTTGGCTGTTTGAATCAAAGTTTTTTTTTCCTTTGGAAACTTGGCTCTGTATTTGTTTCCCTGTCAGTAGGGAAAACATGTCTGCTGTGTTTATAGGATTACATTGTGGATTACAATGGATTCATATTAAGCACGATTTCAAAAGGTACTGGCTTACCCCATCCATGGCAGTAACTATCAAGTCGAAACTGTCTGGCCCTTGATCCCTGTCTAGAACAGCACTAGTGCAGATTTGACCAGTCTCCTTGCCAATAGTGAACTGAGAGGGAACAGCATTGTTACTGCCAGAGCCAAGGGAGTAGGTAATGGAGCCAAAAGAACCATCATCAGCATCTGTCGCAGTCACCTACAGACATGAAGACACAGTATTTAATAAACATTCCAACATTGCACTTACTAATTCCAATAAACTCAGCAGTTTCTGTAGTTGATAATCTCTAAAGTGGCAACAAATCAAATTTATTTTCCACAAAAGACCAAAGAGGGATGGCCCTCCACAAACTGAAACAAAGGCTGCATACCAGGTGCCTTTAAGAGCATCTTTGGACCTTTTTTGTTGTTTATATGAGTCAGTAAATGAGCCAAAATGGCCCTTTGGCAAAAACAGACTTGGAGGGAAAGATGGGGGTGGGCAGGATGGAGGCTGACTTCTATGGTCTCTGGGAGGACAGCCAACCGGAAACACTGCCTGCTTCAGGAGTTGTGTCTATCTGACTGGGACAGTGACAGTGGTAGGATACTGCACAGTTTGCTTCAATGCCGCATGTTAGATCCTGATGTAGTGTCATGACAATAATCTGATTTTAAAAACTCTGCACATCTCAGAAATATAAAACCACAGCAGCAATAAATGTAGCTCACAAACCATCAGCTAAGAGGCTGACTTAATCACTGTAGGATTTCCCAAGACAGGACAAGGCAAACAGGCCAATCAGATTGGGCCCCTGGGTACCTACAGTGTAATTGTTAGCAAGTGTTGGCTGTAGATGGTAGATTAAAGTAAATCTGAACCCCACAAGCTGGTGCTTCCTCCCATGTTTTATAAATTGATTTTTTTAGCAAACACTAATTGAAAGAAATGCTCTGGTTCTCCAGCACTCAGCAGCAGAGAGACTCCTCTGCATGGGACGACACAGTCATCAGGACCATCGCCAAGAGAAAGAATGGAAGCCATGCTTATCATCAAACGTCAACTTATTAAAACGATGGCATTCGTATGGCTGTAAGTTGCTGGAACTCATTCATTCGAGGTGATGAGTTTGGCTGCAGTAAATTAGCTTCCATCTCTTTCCTGAGCAGATGGCAGACGGGGGACTCTGCAGAGAGCATGGCCCACACTCTTGACTGTAACTCCTCACAGAGGGTGAGCGGTGTGTAGGAGTGAGAGAGTTGTAAAGCTGGCAGATACGCAAGCCAAAAAGAAAAATAATAAACCACATAAGGAAAGAAGAAACCAAGAGAAATGCAAAAAGGAAAAGAAAATCATTTTTTAAGGTGTGGAGGCTGAGGTTTATTCTAATTTTTCCTCATTTTGGTGGGGATGTCAGTGCATGTGCTATGTTATTTATCATAAGGTTTAAATTGAAATTTATATTTGAGTGTCAGCTGAAGAAAAAAATGAGTATTTAACCACAAATACCCAAATCTTTAATAAATAGGCTGACAGATAAGTAAATAAAATAATGGCTTCTTTTCTTATGATTTGAGTATTGGAGGCATTATATGTAGAGTTGAGCTTGACTCAGTGTAGCTATTAATTATAGTCACAGTGATGATATGAGAACTTTTTAGGATGCACTCACAAAGAGTGAATTTCCCCAGAAACTTTCACATTTCTGGGAAGAAAACTTGAAAGATCACCAAAGACAAAAAAGATGGCAAATGCCAGATGACATATAAGACTGAATGTTGCAGTTTGAACTCTTATATGATATAATTTGCTCAGTAGGATCATCAAGTTAATGTTTAATTCAAAATCTTTCTTTTAGTTTTAAATGTTCCACTTTAAAAGCATGACTTGTTGGGCAGATATACTAAGCTTCTGTTCTGTTAAGAACCCATTGAGGAGCTACAGTTTGAGCAAGTTATGTTAGAACAGGAGGATTCAATCCTCCAGTAGACAAAGTAGTAATAATTTTTGCAGGCATGTGTGATTTGAAAACTGAAAGATAATATGTTCCATTACATAAGTATATTATTGTATTGGGAAATATTCTGCACACTAATAAACCACATGATTAAATTTGCATAATCCACCAGCAGAATGCCTAAAGCAATCTATTCTTAATCCTCGAAAGACTAAAACTTTAATTCTCATATTTATAGGTTAATAACAGTATATCAGCATCATCATGCTGGGAAGCCAAGGATTAGTCCGTCTAGGAGAATATCATTTCCACACTAACCATATGAAATAACATAGGAATGATATGCAAATTAAAAAGGATTGTAATTATTAGCCAGGACACAAACTATGAACCCTGAAAGATGAGGACAGCCTCACAAAATGCAGCAGCTGGCAGCAAATAAAAGTATAATAATACGGTGAGGATGACTCAGTGACACTGTCAGTGTAAAGCTTAGCAAATAAAAAAGGATTTTCATAGTCTTGAATAAAAGGAGAGGCTGAAGATAGCAGGAAATGGTATAAAATGCTCCAATGTAGCAGTTAAGTTGCAGAAAAGATGACTCCTTTGGAAATATTGATGACTTACTGGTGATTTTTTTTTATTCTTTCTCTGTCAGATATTCAGTCTTAAACGTTCTTTTCATTCAGACCTGAACTTGAAGAGCCACTCACCAATCATCCCTCCTAGCATGAATTCAAAGCTCTTGTATTTTTGGTATGTCAATAACTTTTCATTTCATCCTCTGAAGTATCACGCAAGTTCTGTTTTCACAAGATTAAAAATTCAACAGGATGAACTATCTCAGATCACCTGCAGCAACCAGAAGGAGTCTCCCCGCATTTCATCAGTGAGAGACGCATGATGGAAGCTGTGTTATCAGCAGGGAAAAATTAACGTTTGACTTGGTCCTTCCCAAAGCAAATGAGGGAAAAGATAACTGGGGGACTCGGTGGTTCCACAGGATTACAGGAGCCTTCCAGAATACACTTTCTGGCTAACCATCTAAAGTGAAGCAGATTCACAGTAGAGAACATACTGCTTGATGTTTATGTATGATACGCCCAAATGGAACAATGATCCCACAGCTTTTGGATGCTATGAGGGTTCTGGTCCATCTAATGTCTTAACTGTGTGGTCTGGGAAAGCGCCAGTTCTTGAAAAGAGCAAGATCACAATTTACGTGGTTTCTATTTCTGAGTATAAATTTCCCAAAAATCCAGTAAGGATCACTGCGTACGAATCACCACTGTGACTTTAGAGAGTTGTTCTTACATTTCTGAAGAGGATGCAAACACATACATGTAAGCATGACCTTATTTGCCCAAGTTACTGCTTCTTAGTCCACCTTTACTGTGCAGCTATGAAAAAAAAGAAAAAAAAATGCTCCACTGTGAAAATAACTAGCCAGGAAAGAGTAAAGGAATGATGCAAAGCTGAAACCACCGAGGCCAACAAGAGGTGGAATGAAGGAGGACGTAGTTTTTAATCATGTTCACCGTATTTTAGAGTGCCCAGTCAAACAAATCCATCTCACGTAGACTTCACTGAAACCAGCCAATCAGGACTGTGGCACTGCCAATCCAAACAAGCTACAAATGACTGAGTGTGCATGTAAATGTTTGCCAACTGAGTAATTATCACACACATTTATCAAACTCTGCGTGCACACATCCTAAGAGTGCACCTTAGATGCGTAAGCAAAGACGTAAATGTGCAAACACTGATGATAAAATACATGCTTGTTGCAGTCTTCAGATGTGTGTGGAACAAAAGATCAAAAACCCACTAATCCTGTGGTCTGGGATGTCTAAATAAAAAACATCTTCTGTATTCTTTTTCCAAAGACACCAAGCTCCGGGTATGCAGCTGAAGGTGCTGTGGTTCTGGCTCAAAGTGCAATTCTGTGGCATTAAGACATTTTCATAACATTGGATGACATTAAGCTGACATTTTTGACTGAGCTCGCTTTGTTTGGAGAGAATTGCTACTAATATAATGTGCAGGCAGCTGATGTAGGTTTAATATAGTGATTATACAAGAATACAACATAGTGGAAACAAGAATACATTTTCATCCCAGGTGTACTTGAAGAAATATCACTTAAATGTGATTAGTAGAAGGTAAACAAATTGGATAGTCTAAAAGTTATTACCGTTACCATGTACTGTAGGATGAGTTGCAAAATTGAAGGATGCTGCAACCTGATCAGAGATTTAAACTTTTTCACAAAGACAAATTTCTTAGACATAATTTCAGAAAACCAACATAATGGGATGGCGTCTGCAAGCACAACTGGTAGCATCATGTGAAAGATTAATACCAAGATACACAGATCATTAAAAGACAGAGGCAAAGAGGGAAGCGTAGGCTCAAATAAATCAAAAGAATGGGTGAGCTATAGAAATGTGGACCAAGAGACACTTTGAGCTTTCACAGCTGGTATAAAGCCGAGTTCACTGCTCTCTTCATTGTCCTGGCATCACTTCAGAGGAAAGCAGAGGTGGAAGAAAACAAGGTGGAGCCCTCCTCAAGGCTTCTTTCACTCACTACTTGCTAAAGTAGCATAAAGGCAGAACGGAGACTTTTTGACTTGTTCACCACCGCACCAAAGACCCGGACACAGACCACACCGGACCAGTGGAAGGAAGAAACCCACACATTGTTGACAAATATATCAAAATACAAACAATTTGCCAAACAGACGGTAATGTGGATTTAGGGCAACCATATGTGGAAAAGCTGGGTTGTTACTAAGAAGACAAAAAAGAAAAAGACATTTAAACAGCATATTTACAACAAGAGCACAGTTTAGGAAACAGTGACATGGAAAATGATCAGGATTTGCCCTGTGACGTCTGCTTGCATCGTGCAAGCAAGATGTGTACGGACATATTTTAGGACAAATCATGATCTGTTAAAGTATCTTCCCAGTTGGCTTGCTGTGTTTTACAGTTATCATACACACTATGTGTACACAGAGCAGGTCTATATAATATGAGAAACCCAGAGCAGAAACCCCAAGGCACCAATCCAAAACTGAAACATTATGCTTTTGCTCAGTGGTATCCCGTACGGTTGAACATCACAGGAATGAAAGTTTGAGGTAGTCGATTGCCTTATGTATTCCTCCAACTTCAGGTATGTAGAGAACTTCTTAAAAACAACAGTTCATAGGAAGGCCAGAGGTAATCAAAAACACCAGGGTTTACCCCTGGGGACTATAAATATCCACAGCAAATTTAATGGAACCAAGAGACAGCCAAAAGTCTCTAAGACACCTTATCATTTGCACGTGTTGTTAAAGACAAAATGTTGACCTAAAACAAAGTGCAGGCGGCCACACATGACGTACACTACCACAAATACACTTTGCTGCTTCAAGGAAATAATCCTTTTGGTCAAATTCAAACCTTTTAGCGAGGTCACCAACTAAAAACACTAAGTAAAATTTAACCAGAAGTTTTTTCATTGCATAAAATAGCTTTTTTTTTTCTTGTATGGATACTTAAAAAACATCTGCAGAGTTTTATTCACACAGTAATTACAATAAAAAAAAAAAATCCATTGGTATCCCGGCATGACTTGAACACGGACAATCGATTCCAGATTTGTCTGCCCAGATGTGCATTAAGACACATCTGCTGGTTTGGGATATCCTGGTGAAACATAGTATAACTGTCAAGGTCAGTAACCATCTTAATCATGCATATTTGTCAGAAAGAAAACATGTTATGTGCTACTTGCCAAATCATATCAGCCCAAACTATCTTTCACTCAGAAAACTGGTTCCAACAGTCAGTGAAAGGGTAATGATTCGGCCAGATGAGAAGTGCCTGAACGAAAAAATTCCAAGCTTGAAATTTTTTAAGTAAGAAATTTTGAGCTTGTAAATTTTGGCTGCCTATACCAAAGTTATACAAAGCGGCATTTACTTATGAGCCTAACAGTCATTCAGACCTGGCTCCATGGAGGGCATAAATTAAACTACTTTCTGACATGAGAAGACAAGGATGTATTGACTTCTATATCAACCGTGGTTTGGTGAACTGTCGCTATTTATCTTTATCAGTGTAATTAAATGACATAAATAGGGAGGACAAGGCTTGGGGGCACCAGGTTAATGCTGTATATTGTTAAGTCCACAAATCTAGCCAAGAAACAGAGGGGTCATATAGTGAACAGGGTTTTAAAGACACTTGGAACTAGATTGTCTCTAAAAAGTGTAAGGCTTCTGTCTATTTCCTTTCATATGTCACTCTGTAAAAACAACACTGTTGGAATTAAAACATCATGACAGAGTTTGCATGTCTGCTTGAGGTAAAATTCAGGTCAGTGTCAGTATTTTTTCCATTGCGTTTTTCAAGTGAGTCAAGCCAGAATATAAATTATTTGGAATTATTAAAGATGTTGCGTGTTAAATTTTTACACCGTACAAAGGTTTTTTTTTTCCCAGTATTGAAACAAATATGACAGACAATACCGCAGTGTAAATATACAACGCTGCTTGGAGAGACACACTTTCTTGGTACTGTCTCTAAGATTAGTAATGCTGTATATTCACTCTGTTGACCTTTCCTACTTTACAAATGTTGGGAAAACCCAATAAAAGACAAATACAGCACAGTCTAAATAAACTAATGGCTGTTGACGAATAAGGTCAAATTAAATGGGATTATGGTTTCAGGTTCAACACAAGACTTAACTGTTCTACTAAACTCCTCAGCAAGCTATAGCTTAGTGCTTGGTTCTGCGATGGTATGAAGCTTTCTAAGCGTTCCTAGAGAAGCCCTTTTTCTGTGATGGCTAAATTCCTGCAATAAAATTTGACACTCTTTTAATCAACATAAGTTCCCTTAATGTAAAATATTTTCTGTTGTCATTTATGGATGTTTTAGCAAACCAAAACCACAATTGTTACACATTACAAAGGCGTGCTGTTAAGAAAAAAGATGTAACTATTGGACTGACTTGCCAGCAGTAATAATCCGAAAAGAAAATCAAACTATGGTACTTTTTCACACCTTCAAATGTTTTTGAAGTGGGAAAAAGACAAATAGAAAATAGTAAATGGCCAAACAAACAAATATATCTGAGAAACTATTACATCTCTTATATTTAGTCATTTTGAATTAGAAGATACTCTTTTGAAGAGTTTGACATACAATATGGACATGTGTGTAAAAGATGTCATAAAAACAGTAAAAGTTGATACTGATATTTAAATTTCGGCCAATAATATTAGTATGTCATTAATATCAGACGTCTGTAGTAAATGTACTAATTATATAGCACTTTTCTTGTGTTATTTATCATGCCCACATTCATCCATCCATACACAGTTATACAGCACACGTTTAATACTTATATACTTCTACAGGCTTTTCAGAGTTTATTTGATTTACAGACATTCACACACAAGGTAAAATTCCTTGCACTGTCTCTCCCAAGGGCACTTCAGTGTGGTTTAGGAAAACTGGTGGTTGAAACCCAAACCTTCTAAAAGCAAGTATAGGCACCTAAATAACATAACACCTGATATGTTAAAGAGCTCTGTATCGCCAATGTCAAAATAACTAAGATTTACAAGTATTTGCATCATAACAAAGTGGTAAAAGTCTGAAATATTTTAAATACATTTCAAGCCAGGACATTAATTAAGGTAACGTGAAAAGTTAACATGAAATATCTTGGTTTTATTAACAGTAAAATGTCAAATACATGAAACAATCTGTTGTTTTCTTTTCCTTTTTTAAAAAAATTGAGGAAAAATTACCACAAACAGGTATTTAGGCCAGCAAATCTTCTTTTTAATTCTTTATTATAGTCACAATGCATTCAGGCACTCTTTGACGTTCAGAAGTTGTTGCAAACATCAGTGGTTAAAGATAGATGGTCTGCATTTTTAAACTTTCATAACACTTGAAGTGTTATGTTATGTTACTAGTGCTTAAGTGTTGGTTTCTCATCTGGATCTTGCATCTGGAAGCAGTTAAGCATCTAACAACTTAAGGAGGATTTAAAAAAAAAAGAGGCTAAATTAGCTGAGAGGAGAAATACTATTCATCTTAAGGAAAAAAACAGAACAAACTGAGTTGTATGAAGCAGGAGGAGCATTCATGTCTAGACACACAATACAAACCATTACTTTGTATTGCATTAATAAAAGAATAAAAATACACTCTGCTGCAACGGTCATAACAAAACAATCTTTTGCCTGTAAAGAAGTGGCGTGGATCCACAAATATAAAGGTGATAAAAATAGAGAGATGATCTCTATGTCTATTAACATTTTCCAAGTTATCAAGGAGGAATTTTGATACACCATAAAAACAATGCTAAATGTTATTTAAACCTCTCTGGTGAGTTTTTACAGCACTTGAAATTATACCAACAAGTAAACAACAAAAACTTAATTTGAAAGAAAAAAAGAAAGAAACTCTTGTGGTGGGGGGTGGGGGGTGGGGGGGGTTGAAAAATCTTGTGTGTAGTCTGATTGAAAACCTGGTGTGTGCAAAGTTTTGTAGAGAATTCAGGGAAAGGCCTCTGTGCCAAAAATGTTGCGGATGCCGGAATAGGCTCACAGCTGGAGCCCTTCTGACAAACTCTTTGCACACAATATCAAGAATATTGTATAAAGTTTTACACTGGTAAGCAAAATAAACATGACAAAAACTCTGCTGGATGTATTAAGCTTACTGCTGGTGAGGCATTAACCCCTGGCCACCTGCAACGACAGACTCTCAATCTGAGAGGCTCCTGCTCAAGACATCAGTCTGTTTGTTTTCTGAAAGTCAAAGGGGAGAAACAAATCTGCCACTATGTTTTAAAGAAAGCTAAACACGAGTTAGCTGATGGGCGGAAAAGATACATTTGTTAGATTGATAAATGCTGAAGAAGAAAGCATTTTTCTATGTTAATGTTAAATATGCCTTGTAAGCTGTTCTGTACTTCTATATGGTTGCTAAGAGATTTGCTGATAGCTTCATACAGTATAGATCCATTTCTGCTTGTATTATATATTGACAACTTAAATGCAAAGTTTGATGATACATTTTAAAGTCTATTTCTGCTGTAGAGTTTGATTCTCTACCAACACTCTGAATAAAAAGACTGGATTGAAATGTTGATTATGTCTAAAAGATCACCGCTGCAAACGATTAAACTGACCTTTTATAAACCCCAAATCAAATCCCAGGAGATAAACTGATGATAGGAGGTCGCAGAGTGTATTCACTCACAAGACAATAGAAAGCTGACCTTGTATAGGACACCCACGAGGCAGACCAGTGAGGAAGTAACTTGGCTGAGTTTCAATCTCTCGTCCCTTTCACTAGATCCAATATCAGTGCTAAACCTTAGTCTGGTGAGGCAGACCAGACAGTGAAAAACAGCATCTGGGTAGGTGGGAGGGCAGTTAATATGAACCATGCACAGCATGGGGGAGCAGGGGTACTGATGTGGGTTAGGCAAGTACTGCAGCTGCCTGCAGTGGGTGGGAGAATGCCCACTGAGCCTGGCATGCACGAACAAAGTGCACATGCAGTTCCACAGCCAAATTGAACCTGGTTGCCATATATCCAAGAGCCTCTTTGATGACATGGCTGGAGATTATTCATTGCTGGAGTGTTTTCTATTCAGAGCCAGGCAGCTACATTCCAGTGATCAAACTGTCTTTAGATAAATATGTGATCACAACCAGCAATAACGGGACGTATCCCTCTAAGAGATGGTAAACATGGGGTTTAGCTTGCCAGTACAGTCATTTGCGGGAGAAAAAAACCATACCACCACATCTTAATTTTATCTTTCAGTGTTCAGCATACAGTCAATGAGTGCATATGTTCACCGCTGATGACTAACATACAACATCAAATTGTAAGTGTTAGTGCATACTGACAGCAGATCTCTTCAATGTACTTTCATATTCTTTAAAGCAGATTAAAGTGCTCCCAATCTCTCTAACAACAAAATCATACACAGATGCTCACTATGTGACACATGTGGACACTGATAAACACATGTAGGATTAATACAGAAGCTGCATTCATGCTGTGTACTCAGTACTTAGCCAAAGGCTGTGCTGATGTCAGTAGCTAGAGCAAAACTTGGTCAGATTGATTGAGTTTCCAAACAAAGCAGATGGAGCTTTGACTGTGGACTGGCACGTGGTCAGATCTTTGAATGTTGGCATATCTTACTGGAGATAATGGTACCTGCAGTTCATGAGCAGGACATGAAGCTCGAAGCGTTCCTTTCCTGTTCAGTGTATACCATTCCCCCTACCTGCTCTGATAGTCTGTTTGTTCAAACTTTCCATGGCTCACCCTGCTTCCATCTCCTTTGTTCTGACTCACATGAACTCAAATATAAGCTGATCCTCAATAAAGCTTACACAAGCTGCCCTAAGGAGAGCTCAATTGCCCTCATATATTTGTTACCATTCTGACTTTCACAATCAATAAACAGTCTGAACATAATCGAGGTTGTGGTCGTTACTTGTAAACTGTGTATTACCAGAAAAACTCCTATGAAATGCCAAAAGGCCATCTCAGATTTTATTGCATTAACATTATTTTGCTCATTTCTTTATTCTACTTGTAGAGCTAAGTGATGGAATATGATATATAAATAAACTTCCCAGGTATTCAGAGGCCAAGAAATGGGAAAAACACAAAATACAGAGAAGCTACCAAAACTGCTGTTTTTAGGTTTTTGATTTTTTTTACGTACAGCCTTTAATTGTTTGCCCAAAGTTTGAAAGATATGTTTACTTGGCATGGTTATTTTATGCACCAAAACAATAATTACAAAAGACTGTTTGGGAGGCAGAGGTTTCTTTTTTTTTTAGTTTTTTTTCATAACATCACGTGTATTTGCTTGTACTATGAGTCTAGACCTGTTCAGCCTCACAAATAAACTATAAGGCAGAATAGTTGTCATCAAAAAGGCTTCTGAATGCTTCTTGCTTTATTACCCAATACCTATCTTGCCACTATGGTGCTTTAAATCATTTTGTATCATTAATGTTACACAAAGGTTGGAACACAACTTGAGGTTTGTACATAAACTTAAAAGCGCTTTGGTAATAAAATGTAAAACAGAAATATATTTTTCCTAATATAGTACCTCTTGGCTCCAATGTGCACCAGTCTATCCTTAGTAGCAAGCAGCAGCAGTTCCACAAAATGATGAAGATGACAGAGTTCTTTGAGTCAGTTTCAGATAAGCATTCATCTACATGGCATCATCACTCCGGATAATGTTTACTGAGTAAAGAAACAATCAATCCAACAACCACTATCTGATTGTTTATCAGTGATCTAAATAATATTATTCTAAGTAGCTAGATTTAGCAATAAATAATAAATAAATAAATAAAACTTATGCCTAGTTGTTCTACACAAACTTTCCAACTCAATTTAATCATCATTTCAACTATCACTGCCACAAAAAAATATTATATTTAGTTACAAAAAGCCAGCCCAACCTTGTGGAAAACAGAGAAACACTTTCTGAAAACTAAAAACATTTTCTTTTAAATGCTAATTAGTTCAAATTAGCATTTTTCATTCATATGAGTAAATCTGTCAAATTAGCTTAATATATTTCAGTATGAATTCTAGTTTAAGAAAATGATGTTTTCATGTAATATATAGAAAAATACATTTTAAAATTTAAGCTTTGATATTTTTTTTACTCTAATCTTTTGGCTTAATTGCTAAAGTTAACCAAATAGTCCAAGTGTCCGATGATGTAACAGTTGCTGAAAGTATAACAAAAACAGTCACTGAATCAGAACCAACCTATGAGCCAAGCTCTCTGCTTTGTAAAGCAGACCGATAAGGAGACACGTTTAATTTACACTTCATGCAATATGGTAAAACCCCTAAATATTCTTAGCTTTAATTCTTTTAAGTTTTCCAGAGAAAAAATACATGCCCTCAAGAATTTTCTGACATGCTGATTAATTTAATCCCCATGTAAACATTCAAACATGTTTGCCCCCTGATTTTTTTTTTCTTAATAGAAAAAGGGATTAAAGTCCAGTTAGGGTAAGAACCTCACAGCCGCTGCGTTACATGCGCTACTCTTAGTGACACAATCAGTCCTGGGGGAGGAGAACTGGATCATTCTCCAAACTCCGCAGAGCAAAAAGGATGGAAAGTTAGATGGAAAGTGGGGGTTGGGTTTTGCACAGTGCAATGGGGTCACGAAGGCCTACTGGAACCATACATATAAACACACTTTGTCACTGACTGATAAACACTGCAAACAAACGGAGACTGCTCCAGCAGTGTTCTGGCGTGAGCACCATTTCTCCAGTAAACTGTGTTCAACTGTAAATCCAGTGTGGAAAGTCATTCCCAGTTCAGATCTGGGTGAGACGCATTAAGACACAATGCTGAGGCAATGGAGACAGTCCAGAAAGTAAACCATCGGTGTAGATTTCTTTCTTTTGTTTCACCAAATCACATAATAACAAGCAATTTGTGATTCATCCTGTGTGGACAGAGTATAATGTCCAGATAACCAGTTAAGTTCAAACAAACACGCACAATAGGATTTCAGTTTCCAGTCAACTTTAAACAAGAGCGTTAGACTGGTGGCCGTCATAACAAAAGGAATTATAATTTTAATCTTGCTGGAAAGTAATAATGGTATTTTCCATGTCAGATTTTATGCAAAACTCTACCAAACTCATAGACCTTCTGCAATCTTAGTGTTTTTATGCATGCTTAATATTATTTATACACTATATTTGTAACTTTACCATCTGATTCGCGAGCAGTTTTTTCATATAAATTCTTTAGTCTGCAAAGCCATAGCTTCATTTCCTCTCTATGATATTTATTTAGCTTTCAGCAAAATATTTAGGTGATAGAGTGATTATATTTTCTCTTGTATACATGTCCAATCCCCTCCTTCATGTGATTAATTTCAAACAACCCCATCTGAGTATACATAAGGTAGTCAGTGAGCACTTCAGTTGTTTCTCAGAGCAGAAGGGACTTCCACAGTAAACATACCCTCCACAAGATTACACTGAGGCAAGCTCTTAAAATGAACACACACAAGTCTGAATCGAGCATGTTTCCTCTATTTGAAGGATAAAAACTTGTTTGGGTTTATAGAGACTAAAACTCTGGCAAGGACTCCTCCTTGCTCCATAGAGTACACTCATCCACACCTCCAATGCACCTCAGACACTACCAAAGAACACTTCGTCACAAGCCAAAATCTGCTCAGTGATTACATTTCCTGCTTTCTGCTCAGCAATGAGACTTGCATAGGATGGGGTTGTTATCATCAAGTGTCTGGAGATATGCTTCAGTATTAATTACTTTTCCAGCTGTGTAGGGGAATGTCTTCCATGTGCCATCGGTGGACACACAGGCTGTGAAGAATTTCTACAAGCTTTCCACAACACTGGGAACATTCACGTTTGAGTAAAGACCATTCAGAGATTTACATGAACTAAATGCAATAAGTGTTAGAGAGTACAAAAACTTGTGTTATTTTGATTTGCTGAGACAGACGAGACGAGAAGGCTCAAAATCATAAATCCATGACGCGGGGATTTTGAGTTTATAAAGCAACCCCACCCTAGCACTCTAATGCTATAAACAGACTTGTGACAGAGTTTCAGCTTCAGACTTGCATTTAACAAACTTATTGTTCTACTTTGATCACAGAAATGTGGATTGCTTTGATAGAAGAATTTACTTACCTAAGAAGCTAACTTTAGCATTGTCCTTTTCCAAATATTAAACATATCCTTTGTGTAGTGAATGCTCAGCTAATTCTTCTCATATGGAAGTTATTAAAAACGGTATGAGAATGTACTAGAGTTACACACTTTGAATTCATTTCTTGAAGAGTTAACACTGCACCTTATTAAGATAGCAAAGTTTCAAGCGGATGCTTTGTGGATTCATTTGTGCAGAGAAGATGAAAAGCTCGGGGTGTCCTGCAACATGTCCTGCAAAATTCAACTTTAACAAACTTTTAAGAGATGAGACATTTCCTCTGCTGCTGTGCAAAACTGCACCCATGCTGGTTTGTAAAACTAACCAACTGGAACACAATCACAGCATGATGAGGAGGTCGCACACACTAACAATGTCTGTAACCTGCTTAACAGCTGAAAGGTGGTGGTAATAATCACTATCTTTAGCGTGTTTGCTTCATTTTCAATAACAGTAACTTTTCTCTGTTTGATCCGTAGCTCATTTCATTAAAGCTAATTGGATTTGAGTCTTCAGCAGACATGCCTCATATTATTATAGCGCAAAGAAGTCTATTTTCTTTATGTTTTTCGGATCATTTTCTGTCAATTATTACATTTTTAATCAATAAATTTGTCTGAAATTAAAAACATTAAAAAAGCTATGCTTTTGAGTTTGACAAAATATTGTTTTGTTGCTGGAATCATCTCATGTGTGTTGAATCACAGTTTATAACTGGAATTAATTGTCTGTGAAATCTGGAAAACTAAATTAAGGGGAATAGAGATCAAAATGCAGTCACCTTTTAATGTGGTCATTGTCTCATTAAACTGGGAATACAGCTTAATATTGTTGCAAAAGTTCTTTGTATGTTCACAAAAACAACTTAAAGACAATATGGCTGGTGTACTGTAAATATGAAAGTATAAGTGTAAGTAAATATGAAAAGAAAATTTACTCTTATAGCTTGGAAGCCAAGCTATAACCAGCCAGGCTCAATAATAGCTGAGAACATAAAGTGAGCACAACTGGATGATGATGTTGCAAGGAGGAAGACTGCAAACAGTTGTTATTTAGCTTTACTTAGACTCCCCAAATTGTTGCAAATATTTTAAAAAAAGGTAGGGGGGACTTGAAATACTGATAAATTTTATTACAGGTCACGTTGACCCAATTGTACAATTAAGCTGTTTGAGATTGAGCTGCTGACTCTCTCCCTTCCTCCCTGAAATTCTTGGACTTCCCTCATTGTGTTAGTTATAAAATGTGGACATAGTGATGATGGAATACCCACAGTGGATTTGTACTGTATTTAACCACAGACACAAACACAAAGAAGCATCTATGAGATCATTGCTGATTTTATTCCACTTACTGGTTTGACTTGTCATGATAGCACTAAGTTTTCCTACATTTTACAGAATATAAAAAACACACCATAAAGCTTGCAAGGCTTTGTTGGGCAGCAGATAATGCACAAGGGAATAATTATACACCTAGCAATCTTCACTGATTCTTGCATGCAAATGCATGATCCTGATGTTAATATTAATGCAGGAACAAATAAGCATCAATGAGAATGTGTGTGTCTGTTTGTGTGTGTGAGTGCCTGTGCTTGTCCACAAACTGCTAACTGACAAGCGAGACTGGAAAGTGAAACAAGCTCCAAACATTTGCCAAAAAACGTTCATCTCTCCTGCAGAGTCCATGGTCCCTTTATTTTTTTCATGAGTATCATCTTCAGTTTAATAGGCTTTCAGTCTCCGGACAGCTACATTGAGCAAATACCAATTATTTGAACAAATGCAATTCAGAGTTTTTTCTCTGCTGCCTCAAGCAGGTTAAATATTCTGTCATTTTTCCCCATTTGTCATCTTGAATGAGAGATTTCAAATTCACTGGACTAATTGTTGAAAAATGTACAAAAAAGTCCATGATGTCCTTATGCAGTTAAAAAGGTGACTTTTATATGGTGAAACAAATGTAAAGTAGAGGATATTACCATCCAATGACAAAAGACATGAGTTATTTTTAAAAAGATCAACAAAAAAAGCATCATAAACTGTATACACAGTAAATTAGTTTATTAAAGAAGACATAATTAAGATGAAAACCGTATAAGACTTCAAATATCTCAGCTATCAACTCCAAACCTCTATACACACAATAAATGACAAAGCCTGTGAGCTCATTTATCTGTGGGTGTGATTACAGTGTATCTCAGTACGTTTCTGCATCTCATTGTGCATTGGTGGGGTCCAGAGTGTGAACATTAGGGGCTCTGCACAAAAGCCCTGGACTAATCTAATCTCACCAACTTTCAGTGACCTTGTAAAATTGAGTTACTGAGTGTGCATTCTGTAGATATTTTTCAGAAGATACCTTCTGTCTTTTAATCAGATTCTTAGCATCTGCTATAAAAAGAACTGCTATAAACCTTCAGTACTGCAACTCTCCATGTGCATATTTTTGGCCAGTTATGCAGAAAGAGGTACATAATGTACTTAATCTAATCCAACAAGGGAAAGGTTCTGACTAACATGCAAGTTCCTAAGTAACAGGTCAGTCAAACGTCCAGTGGACCATGACCTTTGGCCTGGTATCCATCTATGGCCATCTTTCATGTGTGAACCAGCAACCCGCCACTCCCACTTTGAGGGAGACAAGTCAATTATGGTGCAGGAAAAAGGAAGAGTAATGTAAATCACAGATAAACTGGCATCTAATATCTCCCTGGACCCTTTTGTACTCTTCCATGATCTAAATACATTTTGTTTCTACTTTGTAATTAAAGACTCAACTGATGTCCTGAGGTATGATATTACAGGCCATATAGACCAGCCAGGATCCTTCAAAAAAGCCACAAACAGTAACCCACTTATTAAACAAGAAAGTCAAGCAAAAACTACACTCCATTTAATGCTTTAATATGTTTTGCTGTGGTCCTGCAGAACTTCATACTCTGTCATTTAGATGTTGGAGACCATGCTTCATTAGCTGTGTTGAAATCTTATTTCCAGGCATTGGCATTACATTTAATCTCAATTTGTGTCTAGTAGTTTTAATGAATGACGATAATGATCAAACAAATCAAACAAAATGCTGAAGCAACCTTAAAACATGACAGAAGCACAGAATCATACATTATCCACACATTGGGGTGAATAGGTCATCTGATGTGAACTTGTGTTGTTAATGTGGTTATGAAATACATTGCTCCAGCACAACATAATTAGTAGCTCTATGCTTAATCTCAAACCTTTCTTGCATGAACAGTTAATCAGCTGCCAATTTCTTTCAAGCTGGAAGCCAAACAGCTTCTGTCTGGTGATGTCAGTATCTCTGTTAGTCCTCGCTTATTGGATTCACAAGGGCAAAACTATTTTATTCCAATTTTACTAATGCCCACCCTCTCAACATTAGAGACCAGAATATTTATTGTGCAAATGAGAAATTCATATGAATACTGATGCATGCCAGTTACTGCATGTGATAACACGGTCAAGTTTCTAATAACAAAACAGTCCCCAAGGTTGTAAAATCAATTAAAAAAAAAGGAAAACTCAAATCATTAACAATTGCTGATAAAAAAAAATCTATTGTGTTTCTTTGTGCACTTCCAAGTTAGAACATTTTCTCCCTGCATAGTTTTATTCTGTATATCTTTTATTAATTAAAAGTGATTTTTTTATTTAAGTACTGCATCTGCTTTGGAGGTCATGTGCAATAAAAAGTACAAAGCATAAAAAGTCCTAAATAACAATTACAACAAAAGACATCCAATGTTTTCTTTATACTTAAGCAGGAACATGTTTGCATTGTTGCACAGATGTGCTAAATTAAGATAAATGTATTCTAATTCTACACGTTTATTTCATGCTTCATTGATGTCCTGCGAACCTTTGTTAAATAACCCAATAACATGAGACCCAACAAATGTCACCAGTTCAATATGTGAAAAAGAAACTAATTATTCTGCATTAGTTCTTGTATCTAAAACAGGCCATTGTTCAGTTGACATTATTTACTGTGATGCATATACGTCTTTCAAACCTGCCCATAACAGTTAAAACTAATGAGCCCATTAGGGCTGTATTACACAGAATCTGAATGGGGTAATGTGTTGCATCCTGCTGGGAGACCTTGTGTCCTAACCCCTCTGACTTTGTAATGCAGTTTGACTCGAGACCCTTTTGACAATGGCAGAAATAAATCAGAGTTTGAATTCTGAGGAAAGATTTATCAGAGGACTGGAATGTGTCTAATGGTAAAGAGACGGGCCGAGCAAACAGACACAACAACAGCTAAAGGTCGCAGTGTCTCTTCCTTTTCCTTGCAACAGGAAAATGAGGAAGATGTTCAGGATTCTACAGTATGGCCTGTTTTCTGAAAAAAGGGCAAAGAAAAAAATAAAAGTGATGAAAAGTTAAATGAAACAGCAAGGGGTCATTTTTTTGATGCCAAACAAGAAAGAGCTGAAAATGTTCAACTTTCTTTGGAAGAAATCAAAGCTTGCTGATTTTTAATGAGACTGTGTGAAAAGCAGCTTTACTCTGTTCACTCACAAATCTGATACTCTTTTGGCAGATGTGAGTTTAAATAAAGGGAACATGACTGTCCTCTCAAGGTTTCCTCTGTTATGTTGCAGTTATACAGCTTTAAAATAATTTCCATATCATTTGGTTTCCTTTTGGTTTTTCTGCAACACACAAAGAAATAAACTATAATCAGATACATGCTCTTGCACCTTTAATGACTGCATATTAACCCAGCAGGTTAGGCAGAAATTTCGACAGATTCTTTTAGCACATGTTCAAAAGATCTAAGCATGTAAAAAGCTGCTTTGTTCTTCAAAATAGTGCATTCCTGATCTAAAACTGTGGGTATATTACAAGTTATACATTATCGTAGAATTAGAAATACAGGAAAGGTTATGCAACCAAGAAGAAGGACACATCCTCTGACATGATCAGATGGAAGTTTAAACAATGCAATTCGAGTTCTTTAGGATGAAGGGTAAATTGCCAAATTTCTGTCTTACATTTCTAGTACTCTTAAAACGGGACAAGAACCAAAACTAATACAACTAGACTGCTGCAGGGCAACCGGTTGTTAAGTGGATAAAGGGATGAGACAGCCATATTGGCAGAGCAGCGTTAAGTCAAGCAGACAAAAAGGTTGAAAGAGTAACTAAATAAACAACCCAATAAAAATAAACAGCAAAGATATTAAGAAAGTTTGGAAGATGCTGAAAGAGTTGTTTATCTATTTGTGACACAGAAAGGATGGTTGTTAAGCATTTTTGCCAGTCGTAATTCGAGCATTCTCTTTCATGTGGCATTTCTTATTTCCAGCACTAAACACTGCACTTAAAGCTGAAATGAACAGATCCAACTATAACAGAGGAGCCAAGTTGGTTTAGTGTAGATAAATAGAAGATTTAACACAGTAAAGTCCAATGGTGGCCAAAACAATGTACAAGAAATACAGACAGAGCACATGGCATCCTTATGTGTTTGTCGCTTAGTCCTGCCATGTCAAACAAGAGTCTCAATAAAAACTTAGCAAGTGCTTCTGGATCAGTCTGTAGACTGGAATAAAATGTAAGGCGGGCCTCCCCAAGAGACCTCCAATTAGTTTCAGGGTAGACTCATATGGGGAAATTAACTTGAAAGCCAATTACGTAAATGATTAAATCATCCAGAAACCTTGATTATCTTGGCTTAATTTCTATGTACATATGGGATTAAAACTCCAAATATTGATCCTGTAGGCATTCAAGTATTTAGAAAAACCAACAAGTCTGGAGATTCCTCCAATCATAATCTCAGAGAAATAATATATAAGTCTCTGGTGTAAAGAATCACCAGCATATTAAGAGTTTAATATTTGTTTTACTCATTGTTATGATCTGCTTTGTGCACTAATGGAGCTAAAATGTACCCAACAAAACAATCACCAGCAATGCTTAAGATGATGTACAACAATTATAGATGCAGCCTGAGATCACTGTGGAACTGAGGTCACTGAGAACACTGAAGCAAATTCCAGTGCTGATACCATTAGTTCTTTGGACTGGTTTGGATGTAAAAACTTTCTTTGACAAATGCTTTTGTCTATAACATAAAAAGCTACTTACATCTGCCAGTCATACTCGCTTCAATGTGTGAAAGGGAGCATTGTAAAATGGGGCCAGGAGCAAATTTAGTACCCTCTTACAAAGAAAGGAAACTGGGGAAAAGTTGTGAGGAAAAAAAGTGGGAGAAAAGTAAAGCAAAGTCCGAGGGGAAAAAAAAACACTTGAACCCCCTGTTACTATAGATTTCTCTGAGGCAGGCTCTGACCAGGGCTCATTCAACAACAGCTATAGTGTTTTTCTTCCCTTTAACAGATTACATCAGCACACTGGAGTCCAATCCCTTCAACTACAAACAGTTGCAGCATCTCACAAAACAGCAGCTGTTGAGAGGGGACGTGGCTTTCTCACATCTGCATGATGCCGTGGACACATGGGTGTACATGAAAAATGGCAAAGACCTTTCCAAAGGGCATTTATGTATTTACTACATGTACTCCAGTGCATTGCAAATTCTCAGCAGTGAACTTGTTGAATCCATTAATCCAGAAAACCACATACAAACCTTGCAAATACTTCAATAAATACCTAAATGTGGGGTAATGACAGATTAGTTGTGGTTTCCATCGAGAAACTCGTGGGCATGTGAGCTGTTTCAGCATTATTAGAATGAAAGAAAAAAAGTGGCACAAAGAAAACATATTGTAATCCGAAAAGCCAAAGGGATATGGGGGACTGTGGACTATTGGGAAGTCATGGGATCACTCTAACTTTGCCTCGCTGGTCTAACTTAAGCTTATTTAACAGGTTTAAGATTGAGAAGTCACATGATAGATTCTTTGGAGTGGAAATAAGGTCAGTGTGTAGTAATAAAATAAGCTGACCAAGAACCACTTGAAAAGATCACTACTAATTTTAGAGGTCAGCAGCTCAAAAAATAGCTAAAAAAATAGGTAAAACAAAGAAAACCAGGTACATGGCAAAAACCAATGTTTTTTAGTAGCGATTTCCATTAGATGAAAAATATGCGATGTTACATACGAGTCCCACACTGAGTAAAAAGAGAGGGCATTATGAGAGAGCTGCTCTGTGATTTGTTTTTGCCTAACAGGCAGATTTTCCTCTTTTAAAGCACAGCAGAAAGTGTTGTACAGAAATGTTCAGAAAAAACGTACACTGATGCTAGATCTCTGATCTCTCTTCTGACAGGGTGTAAAATGCACCCAGCATTGGTGTTTTTCACTTATGCTTATTCTGAACCAATACAACGCAAGCGAGCACCCAAATATCAGCAATCAATAATTAATATGGAACGATAACAGTACGTGTTTAAACCGTATACACATGATAATTCACCATGTCAACAAGCTGTATAAGTGCCCGTGGATGATGATTACAGCCTTTTCTTGTAGCCCCATTAGGCACATTTGTGGGGAAACAGCTATTTCTTTGCCAAACACTTTAGAGATCAAAGGCTCAGTTTTCTAGATATTTCCCTTTTTGTTCTGCAAACTGTGTGGCCTTTGCTTAAAGGTTTAAAGTACAATACTGCTGAAAACACACAATTATCAGCAGACATAAGGCATTTTGGCTGACCAGAGAATGGCTTCTTGTAAGCTTTTCATTGCTTGATACTCCACTGCTTTTTAAGAAGATACCCCCACCCCTTTTTATTTTAAATAAAATATTACTTGTAGACATTTCACAAACCATTTAATAGCAGAAAAGAATTACATTTCTCCACATGGTACAGCATGGTACCCGGTGTGCCCAGCGAGATTAACTTTAATGCATATTAATAATGAAGTTGACATTAAAAAAAAAAAAAAAGACACAGCTGACCTATTTGAACCTACGTTTTAAATATATTCTCAGGTGTAAATCCTTTCATACAATTCTTTTCATCATTCATGGTCTGTTAGATCACCAGCACTGCAAAGACAATGAATGACCGGGCGAGTTGACGGGTGACTATAAGCTTTGCCAGACCTGACCTCTTCCAAGAACTTTGTGTTAATGAGGTGCTTTTTGAAATGTGATGATGTCACACGCCGGCTGTGAAAACACGTTCAGCAGCCTTTCCATTGGTCCTAATGAGAATATTAGCTATGCACAGGGGGCAGTCGGAAAATGATCCCAATATGGAGGCAGTGTGGATCTAAGTGTGTGGCCTGAGATCACCAGTATCAAAGCTGGGTGAAACCAGAAACCTGAAAAGTCCTTTTATGACAGGAAATTTCATGTAGGATTACAGTTTGATACTGAACTTATATTCAGACCTCATGTTTCTTTTTCACAAGATGATACAAAGCTTGCAGTTATAATATTTAGGCCTCAATGAATACATTATGCCACATTATATGAATATGTTGTTAATCTTATTAGCATGGCAATAAACTAAATTAAAAACAATACTTTTTTAGGTGTGTGGTAACCTTTAACCTTTGTAAAAGTTAATTTATACCTTAAGTAAAGTAACCAAAAGTAATTAAGTATTAATATCTGTTATCAGCAGAATAAATACAGAATGAATAAAGTGGTACTTTGGGTCATTCCCACAGTCCTCAGACATGCAGGATAGATTGCATGACAACTCCACATGTCACAGATAAATAAAATAGAGTTAAAACACAATAATAAATAAATAAATATTATTTTAATAATCTTTTGTGACAGTCTGGAAAAACAATGTAACAGGATGCTTCGCCAAAATTTTAGAAGGAAGAAATTTGCAACTACACAAATTCAGCTCTAATATGGACATATAAAGAGTTTGCATAGAGCAAAGCCAAATAAATGTCCTTAAAAAATATTTTGTCTTTCAGCACATTTGGTTCATATCATGTATCTGGAGACAGACAGATGAAAGGAAGGCTTTCTGAAGGAGCTGAGTAGCCGTGTGGAAGACTTTTAGCAGTAATGTCAGAACGAGGCACGATACATTATCTTGACCTGTATGCCGAATTAAAAGTAGATTTATGTTGCTGCTGGATGTCTTATCATATTATATATGTGATTTTTGTTTGTCTCATTTCTACTTGTGTCTCATTTACTCTTCTAGCATACCAGTGTGTGGAGCTAAAACTGTAGCAACCTCTGTTTTTCTTCAGTGGTGGAACAACCAGGGAAACTGTTCAAACTGCAGAGTCCGTCTCTACTTTTAAGAACAAGCTAAATACTCAACTCTTCACTTAATCTAACTTTTATATTTGTCAGAACTGACTTGGAGAAGCAAACTTAGAAACCAAAGGTATACCAACTGCAAAAAAATAAAAAATAAATAAACAAAAAAACAAAAACAAATGTAAAATGGGATTAATGAATGAATCACTGGGCTAACAGCAATCATATGATTTCATGGCTGGAGGTTTGACATTGACAAACAAAAAACATTTTTAAGTCTGTTTATTAATATTTGGTTGTTTTCTTGTGAGTCAGCTCAGTTTAATTGATTATTTTATAAAACGGAATGCTCTATCATAATAATATAATTATATCTATAATTGAATCTCTTTTTTTCTGGTTTATTTTTATGCAACAGGAAGGACGATGGACCCAAGACATGAATAAACAAGTAAACTAAAACCTTTTAGAATCTTTCCCATTTTCTGAGTTCTATCTAAAAACATGAATCAGACCAACGAAAGATGCATTTAATTTTTTATGAAGTCTTCTAAATTAGACATTTGTATAAGAATAGTGATCACAGGCTGAATGTTAACGTTAAAAAGCAATGTTTTACTCTGCTCTTTTCAGAATCCAATAAATGGGGTACAAAAACTGAGAGGGCTGTTTATCTTTAAGTCACTTTGTTTTATGAAAAAGAAGAAACTTAGTCATATCCGCTTTCATCTGCTACCTTTATAGCGCGTCGTCCTGAAAGCTGCTCAGACTGGAATCTTTATGAAGCAAAGCAGTAAATGTCAGATTTTTAACGATAAAAAGGGGAAATTAAAGTTAAATAGCATATATACACACACACATATATATATATATACACACACACATATATATATATTTATATTATAAATACAATGTAGGTGTGTTAGTGTTCAAAAGCCACTTATTTACAGTTAAATAAAGTCATTACTGCGATTTTCAAGATTTCAATTTCAATCAGAATAATTGTGATTATAATTTTTGCCATAATGGAGCAGCCCGACTGTCGCGTGTGACTCTGATGCAGGATCGTACCTCCTCCGTCATGGTGGCAGAGAACAGCATGGTCTGCCTGTTGTAGGAACACAGCCTGATGATCTCCTTCATCTGCTCCTCAAAGTATTCATCCAGCATCCTGAGAGAACCACACAGAAGCACCCGGTAAGTCTGCTGATGGAAACATGTTCTCTGCCCAGGTGTGCGGTTTTACCTGTCAGCCTCGTCCAAGATTAGGATTTCAATGTGGGTTAGCTCAAAGCTCGGTGTGTTGTGTAAATGGTCGATCAATCGGCCCGGTGTAGCAATCAATACATCCGGGCCTGCCCTTAACGCTGCCTCCTGAGACTTCAGGTCTAAACCACCTGAAGACACGGAACCATGACAGATTAGCTGATATCCACATCAGGACTGGATACGCCATATGAACCCTAAATACAAACTGTAAACATTCATACCAACAGCCAGGCAGGTGGTGATGGAGGTGAACTGGGCCAGCTGACGGGCCACAGAGTGAACCTGGATCCCCAGCTCTCTGGTGGGAACCAAAACCAAGACCCGAGTCACCTGGGATGTTCTTGGCTTATAAACCAAACGCTCCAACACAGGTAGCATAAAGGCTGCCGTCTTTCCTGAGGAAGAAAATCATTTGGTAAAAAAATACCTGTGGCAAAAGCACAAATCTATCCCAGAATATGGATGGTACCTGTCCCAGTAGCGGCACAGGCACACAGATCTTTGCCCAGCAGACCAACTGGGACACAGGCCTTCTGGATTGGGGTCGGTTGCTTGAAGCCCAAAGCAGTGACAGCCTGCAGGAGGAAAGAAGCAGCAACCCCAGCAGGTAAGAACATCTGCCGGGCTGAACTAAACAAACACCTCCACAGCTCAGGCAGCAGTTCTGATGCAAACCAGTGGCGCTGGTTCTAGAGTCAAAAGGACCCGGCCTGATTTGAACCAGTGTTCGGGGAGACTTTTACCTTCAGGATGGGTCGGGACAGGTTCATGTTGTCAAATGTCAGCTGATCATCGTACTGAGATGCGTCTTCACAGAATGTTTGCTGAGCCTGAACACAGATAAACACCATCACCACGGTAACAGGACATAGCAACTCTTCCAGCGTTGCTCCTCTTGCTCACCTCTTCCTCAGCCTTCCTCTTCCCACCACGCCGTTCCTTCTCTCTCAGGGTGTCTGACCGGAAGCAGAAAGAAAATCATGACCCCTGGATTTCTCTCATTGAACAAGTAAATAAACAATAAATAACTAATAAATCCACCTGATTTGGTCAAAACCTCTTCATCACTGGAGCCAAACTCCTCCTCCTCTTCTTCATCACTGTGATTGTCTGGCTCAGCTTTTAGCTCTTCATGCTCCTCAGTGTTCCCCAGTGAACATTCAGCTGAAACACTCTGAGAAGACTTCTCCTGCAGGTTAAAGGAAAACTTACAGGATGTGGAACCTGACAGAACATGAAGCAGAACTGGCTCCATGGACTTACCTCAGATTTCCTCTTCTTTCTGATTTTCTCTATTTTCTGGTCCAGAGTTGTGATGGTTCTCTGCAAACAAAACATGGCCTCAGACTGCTGAAGACCAAGTACATGGTCCTACTGCAGGTTCTGCAACACTACCTTTTTCTTGAGCTGTTTCAGGACATCACTCATGATCCAATCTTCATCTGCAGTCAGCGCGTCTCGCTCTCCAAACTCAAAATTACAGTTAAAGTCTTTAGACACATGGCTTCCAAACTTTTTCTTCCTATTCAAGACGATGGGTTCGTCCTACAGGAAGACACACAAGAGAGGTTAAAATGAGTAAACTGCTAGGTAAATCCTGGTTTCTGTTGTGTCTCCACACTCAACCATAGCCTTAGTAGGCAGAGCACAATGAGAATAGCAATTGATGTGTCACTATGTAATAGTGTGGTCTGCATGGAAGAGGAGGGACTGATGTCACACTCCCATCCAGCTGTCCTATTTCATAAATAAATATAGATAATAAAATAATCAGTAAAGCGTTTGCCAGGATAGAAAAAATAACCCCTTATTAAAACATCCGGACCAAACGGGTTTTTATAAAGGAAGACATTTCTCTAACAACATGCGCAGATTAAGATGCAGAAACATCATGTGATCGTGTAAACTGGAAGTTTCTTTTTGCAACATTAAATCAGTTTGGATTTGGTTCATCTTTCATAGACTGGATAAAGATATTATATAACAACCCAAATGCATG
>JBAMIG010000009.1:8331365-8373938 GCA_037177335.1 Kiunga ballochi | reverse complement strand
TATGCAATATGTGTGGTTCCGACAATAAAAAATTGGGCTTTGTGGTTTTCACATGATGTGCATTACTACCAGTTCAGATTAAGTTGTATCTAATTTGACAATTATGTAATGTTTTATTCTCATTACCTCCGTAATATATGCTTAAACGGCATCCTCTTGATTTGTCTGACCCTTGATCATAGTTGTAATTTTGTCTGTCTTTAAATACTGTGTTTTATTAGATTTAGACTAAAAACTGACTAAGAGAGCTAACTCCCACTTTCTAAACATATGTCACCCTTAAGGCAGGAAGGCATGTCTGTGATTTACCTATAAAACATGTTACTTTGACATGGAAGGACTTTGAGTGGACCTCAGAGAGTGAACACATGTGCCACTAAAAACACAACACCTGCAAACTATTGGTTGCCTCTTTTGGGTGGTATGTAAATGTTTCAGCTCTTTTTTCTTCCTTTTTTCTTGTAAGTGTGATTTTCACACTCAGAGTCACACTCATCAACACTACACATTGGTTATAGCGATTTCAAACACTGCAGAAATGCCTCTGTGTTCTCATCTAATAGAGATTAAAAAGGAACAATACATTAGGAATGATATTAAATGGGGATAGGTTAATAGCTCCCATACTGTGTTGAACACCTAAGACCGTGAAGTAGCCTCAACATTCTGGATCCACTTATTTCTAGTATGTTTTCTGTTGGAAATCTGTGAAATGATAAATGCTCTTCCTCTAAGTGACATTTTTACGATGTACGTTTTAAACAGTAGGTCGTAGCGAGGCTGTGCATGTTTATCCAATACCGAGTGCACTGCAAACTTAAAATGACCACCAGGGGAATACAGCCTCCTCACGATGCTCCACTTAACAAAGTTGGACACAGGCTGTAGGGTTCCTGTGGTAAAATCCATTTACACACTTTGTTTGGACATCACTCCAGACAAGGGTTGAGGTTAAACCATTAAGGATGATTAACCAGTATCACAGAGCAGAGCAAACTGTTCGATTTATATTCAAAGTCACAGATTATATCAATGATTTCCCCTTTGAGAAAACATTTGTCAATGGTAAGGAAGTGGGGGAAATCCCTTATCCCTATGAGGCAGAAACCACAAAAAGACTTAGGGAGGGCAGCCATCTCCCTCAAGTTGTTTGGGTGAGAGTAGAAACAAGATGAGCACTGGCAAAGAATAAATAACCATTCATACATTTCCCGCACTTCAATGGCTGATTTCAGGTTTTCAGGTTCTATTCCTATCTACTGCAGACGTGATGACTGTAAAATGTAGTCTCCAGTGAATCCTGGTAGATATCTGATAAGATGCACCTTTAAAGCAGTTTCCTCTCAAAAGAAACAAACAAAAAAGGAAAAAATTGAGTCAAGGGGCACAACCCACAGATATGAGATGAAAACATTTCATTTCTGTGTTAGTTGGCTGGAATCTCTTTTCACTCCGATACCTTAATCAATGCACCCGCACTTATACATACTGTACTAGTCCAACATTTACACATACTTCCATATTAAATCCAATGAGAAGGTTTTTCCTACACACATACATTTTTGTATTCCATCTATTGGTGTCACATGTCAGCCCTGATACTGTATAATCCCACCAATCTTGAGTTTGTCAGCTAACTCTTAAAAATTACATTTATATTAATATAATTTACAACAAACTAAAAGACCATATTTTGATACTGGTAAATTGAAACATTTTTGCTTTCACTGGTCAGGTGGACCCCATGAGAATATCCATATTTTTGGACTTTAAATACTGAAAAAGAATGTACCACCACACACTTAGTCACCACTTGAAAGAAACAGAAGTGACTTAAACAAATGTAGACTGATTAGACCCACATCTCTAAATACAACTTCTCAGTTCACTCACTTGTTACTGTCTAAACAAAAAGCCACACACTCATGTTGATAAAAATGTGTGAAACATCTACATGTGCTTTGTGTGTACACAGACTTACCGTTGTAGTAAAATAAAAGAAAACTTAACAGGGCAGCTGCTTTATGAAAGGAGAGCAGTGGAGGAATGACACACTTATGCATTGAGTCAAGCAGCGTTTATAAAGTCACCTTAAGTTCTATTTGTCTTACTGTTGTCTCGTCAAATAACTATTGATTACATTTGTCATTATTTAAGGTGTTGATGCTATGCGATGCTGCATCCTGCAGAGCTGACATGGTGAATTCGTGAGTATTTTAATATGCACTGAATTTTTTTAGCTACTAAGAGACCATCACTTACTGTGACGAGGCTGTTAATGAGCCCCAGTTTATAGTCTGAACGCATGCTCTAAGTTGCTTTCAGAGGATTTAAGACTGGTTCATTGGTAATTTGATAAAGCATGAAAACTTCCTCTTTCTTCTCAGTGCGTCTTTCCTTTTGTTATTCTTTATCCCCCACAAGTGCTGCTGGTGTCAGATTTCTCCTCCATTCAAAGACCAGGATATCTGTGAGCTTTTGGCTCCATCTGGAACACTTCACATCTTAGGCTCTAAAACAAAGATTTTGTTTAGTCTCAAGTCACTGAATGTGCTGTTTGAGTTGGATTTCTGCAGAGCTTTTGTGATTATAAATGGAATAACATTAAATATTGTTGTACAAAATCATTTAAAAAGTACAAAAAAGAAAAGTAATACACCAAATATTCTCCCTTTGATTGCATTCCGACCAATGTAAGAGCTTCATTTCAAAGTGTGGTGTCCCAGGTTACTTACAGCTTGGCTTTTCTCTTTAGGGAGGTGAACAACAGCTCAAAGACAAATTATCTTCTTTTTGCACAGAACCAAGGGTTCTTGGCCGCTTTTCCATGCAAGTGCATGTCTTTGCGGTCTTTGACCGCAGGCTCAAAGCAATTCATAAGGTTTGTGTGTAGGTGGAGTATTGTGTGGGTTGAGCTTTGATTAAAAAAATGGTAAAAATCAACCAAGACCCAGTGGAATGATGATTGGCAATTTTATAGGGGAAAATAGCAATTATGCAAATACTCAACATGACTAATAATTAGCTTTTCCTTTCTTTGCAAAATACCGTTATGAAAACTTGTTATAGCTCAAGCTTTTAACATTCATACATTTCTTTGGGCTGTTTTTGTTATTGTAACAACTTAGCTGGCAGTCACAGAACGGTCTTGTTTGACTGATCCCACTGAGATAATAGGAAGAAGTCTTTGATTTGAAGTAATTCCAGGTAATAGCTTCCAGAAAGCCATTCAGCACTGAGGAATGTGAAGTAATCTGCTGAACCTCTCAGAAGACCCTGCAGGGTCATCACTCTCATAATACCAGCCCACACTTACATTGTCTACTGTAGAAGGTTAAAGGAACAGGGATAAAAGGAGACTGGGAAGACAGTGGGGCTCGCTTACCATCATGCTTACTATGGCTACTGTTTATTTATATAATGGATGCATGCAAGACTTCAAAAACCTGAAGGTATGCGCTTCTGTCAGGCTTAATAGAATTAAAGGTTTAATTACCGGATAGCACTTTGCCACATACTTGACTTTAGGTCAAGTTTCTTGACTATGAAAACGGAACTGTATTATTATTCTGCTTCCGCTTGGCCAAGACAACAACGACCACTTTATTGAACAAGTGGTATTTAAACACTTTTTTTCATGATGCATATTATCTTGGCTGGCTTCTCAAATTACACCATAACAAAAGGATGACAAGTGCGTGGCTGCCAAAACTGTTCTGTATCGATTTAAGCCAACAAATGAAGAATGCCTGGCATACTTTGTGAAATCCTGTTATGGATGTTGCTGGTGGACTTTGTGAGTGTGCGGACAATAGCTTCACTCTCTTCTCGTGGGTCATTTTGATTAATTAAGCAAAGTGGCTCAAAAGTTAATCCAATCACATAGTTGTGTTTTCTCACGGTTTGAGGCCTGACATTGGGGGGTGTTCTGGGCACCACAAGCAACACAACTGTGTGCAATACAAAACAGAAACATGACAGAGGACAGAGGATGGACAATAGACAATAAAATTAAATAACTGTTCATACATAACATATAATCAGTCACATGATTCAATATGCTAAGATATTTAATATTTGATTGCTTAAATGGAAAAAAAGAAAGAAAATAAATATCTCTTTAAATGAGTCTCCTTTTCTTTAAACAGTCACAGACGGTTGTCATCAAAGACTAAATAGATTTATAGTTATTGTGTGTTATGCTGAAAAGAATGTAAAGGTCAAATCAGTTTATTGTAGCTCATTGACCTCCCCTCTTATCTTCTGTCTCTGGTGTAGTCATTTGGACTTCCAGTCATCTATGAAGGTCAGAAAATCTGTTTGCCACCTTTTCTCTTCAACCACTCCCTCTAAGGAGAACAAATGTTCTATGTATGGTCATGTCAGTGACCACCATATATACCCTAAATGCTCTTCTAGCTAAAACAGGTTTTCATGCCTTATAATGTAATGCAACATTAGAATTGATGATAGAAATATGAGAAAAGGGTTTCTGGAACATCTTTCTAGCATTTGTGTTGTTGTTGCCTTAACTGTCTAGATAACAACAATGTGAAATAATGCGAAACCATAATTTCCCTGTGCATTTTAAAATGCACAAATTAAACATATTATGTCTTTGTTTTGTATTGAGAGTAAAAAGTTGTGACTACTCAACATTCTAGTTATTATTATTACTATCTGAAAGACTGTACTCGGTGCAGAAGTTTTTCTTTTGAAGCACACGCTTTATTTTTCTGCAAGATGTTATGTGCGAATAGACCATACTCTGCTAACAGCTTGACATATTTCTCCAGACAAAAGGTTTCAGGCCTCCTTGGGCTAATGGATCTAACAGATCACACCAAGAACAGAAAAAAGATAAAAGCTGACGTGAGGAAAGCAGTGGAGGTGGACGACTTGGGAAGAGACCGTTCAGTGTTGTATTTCTTCTTGTTCCCATTTGGAAAAACCTAATTTGATTGAGAATCCTGGCGTACAGCTTAAAGACGCATGGCTTTAATTTATGAGTACTGGCTCTGGAGAGCTGCTTAGCCTGCTGTTGACCATCCTATGACCCCTAACCTTTGGCCTTAACTACTCTGATGATTTGCTTGGAAGTAAAAGAGAAGTGTGTCTGACCTAGATCTTTGCTATTTAAGATAATATTTTTATACTTTCACCTTTGTGGTTTACACAGTTTTTCCAACATTTCATTTAATGGTGTTATACCATAGAATTTTTTCATTTCAGAATCTTAAGCACCTGCTTCCATGAAAAGGGTCACACAATAATTTCAATTTAAATGTGACATTTTTATTTGTACATCACAGTGTTTGGCAAAACTTTGGTTTTGGTGATTAGTTTGCAATCAGGCAAACTCCTGGATTAGGCAGAGAGTCACAAACTTAAAAAAAGTTAGGATGATCCATCATCTAACTAACAGTACTGTTTTTATAAATGTCACCTTCAGATTAGAGCAGCTAACAGGCCGTATGCGGGAGCTGAATTTGTGCTCAAACTAACAAATCGGGTATGTGTGTGAGTGTGTGTTACTGTTGTCTAAAACCCCGGTCGCTAAAGCCCCATTACACATAGTCATAAGAAACAAAAGATCTGGCTTATGTCTTGCTCTTTTCTCTGGCTTTTGGGCAGGTTGGGGGCACAAAATGACTGCAGGAGTCACAAAATTTCTCATTTAAACAGTATCTGGGTTCTTTTTATGGAGTTCCCTCTAGGCATTGCACAGTCCCTAGCTAAAAGCAGCTCAAAGAAACTTTCTTTAACAAACTCAGTTAGCCATTGAAGGTGTGAAGGTTTACCCACAAAGGTATCTAATATTACTTCTTTGGAAAACAAAACACACACTCACTATTAAATTTCAGTTAGTGTGGGATAGGTTGGACCACCACCAGACAAACCATGAAATCTCATCCATTAAAGTAAAAAACTGACAACTGTTGCATGTTTCAGATCAGAGGAGTACTACTACTACTACTACATATTTAGTTTAAATGTTGCTTTGTCTTGTTAAGAAAATATGCCTGTTACTTTTTATTAATTGACCTTTAATGTTTTCCACACAACAGAATCTTCTGCAGCTGATTAGCTTAAGAAAGGTAAATGCACTTAGGAACGATGAGGGAAACACAAACGAGCTGTGATGTGAGAAACTGCACAAAGCACAAGTGAAATCAATTACAAAATGATACCACAAAAATTACGTGCAGGAGATAAGTAACTCTTGGTAAAAAGCACCTCCCTCCAGTCAAACTATTCCCACAGCCTGCCTGGTGCATCCTGCAGATAACGATAACACATGCAAACTTCACTGGAGCTCACTGTGTTAAAGGGGTTAGGCGAGACTAACAGGAGCACAGACAATTTGTAATTATAAAATGTCAAATATTCCCATTTTTACCCCTGTGCAAGCATGCAGTATAAGAAAGATGGAGAAACAGAGTTTTATACAGCAAAATAAGGAAATGGATAAAGATTAATTGTAATTTTTTTTTTTTTTTTGGCTACTGGAACTTGAGGGCAATCTTGGAAAAATATTTTTCTCCAGTCTCGCCAGATCTCAATACACCACTGGACTAAATCACTGTGACATCTACTTCTAGCAAGAAAAAACTGAAACGGGCCCACCCTAAAAATGCAATCATTAAGTCCACTTTCTTTTTCAGACAAACTCTCATACAAGAAGTTTAAAGAGCAAGAAAGCAAGTCCACTGTTCACAATGCCACAGGGGACTCTGCAGGAACACAGTGGTGAGGGGGGCTGCAGACCTTGCCTTCTCTGTTATGTCCCAGAGGGGTCCTGTGCTACTTCCATTTCACAAACAACCTAAGGACTGCTGTGCAGGATGCGGGAAGTGGAATAGCCAGCTTACAAAACAGAGAAACAGACATAAGTCCAAGTCTGGCATGAGACCAGGTTTATATCTGAGTGACTGAACTCTGACAAGAGGGAAGGGAGGGAAGCTCTTAGCAAGCTCAGATAACTTAAAATGGAGATATCATGTTAAGTAGTGCTAAAGCAGTTGTTTTCCAATAAGGATGAACTTGAACAACACTTTTGCAAAACTGTGTCCGTTGGGCTTTAGTTTGAATAATATTTGAATTTTTTTTAATAAGGTTTCTGGCAAACAAAGATGGAAGGTTTTCTAGTATATAGCAAATGAACTTGATCAGACAACAGATACTGTATTTTTAAGAAATATAACTTATGACTACAGTTGTTACAGAAATATATTGTGCAGAAAACCGTATTGACAAATATGTTCTCTTGTTTTAGTTAAGTTTTGCTTAGAAAACAGCTGCATAAGTGCATAAAGCTACTGTACGTGGAGCTTTAATAAAACAGGTAAGGCTCTGAATTTAGTCTCAAATAGGCCAGGAGATTTAGGGAGGTTATGTGATATCCAATCAGAGTGGAGCCATAGTACTTACGCTTGGAGACAAAGATGAGAAGCAGCTGCTTCCTCTGAGATGTTGAACCGCTGATGGTTTCTTACAACTCCATTTAAAGGAAAGTGCAGACACCATGTATATGTTGTTAATCACAAATACTCTATTCCCAGAACATAAAAAACACAAACTTTCAAAAATTAGTATTTTAAGCATTTAAAAAAAAACATGCATATTTTAAAATTATTGAACAGTGCAAAAATTAAAAAGAAGCAATAAATAAACATTCTTCTATCTTCTCAAAGCAATAGATGAATAAAGAATAATGACTGGGGAAATTGAAAACTATTTTGTGGTGAGATAAATTTTTTTGGAACTCACACTGCATCTGAAATAAACTATAGCACAGGATCCTGCATGGTGAGGAGATGCATCAGTGCCTGTTGAATTAGCAAAATGCACATTTGAACACAAAACCTCCATTTGGAAAGGCTTAAATTGGTATTTGAGCGGGGCTGCAGTCCTGCAGGTTTCCAATATATATCTGCTCCGACACACCTGACTCAAAATAATGAGTCTTTGTCAAGAAATTCATAGGCTGTTGGGTCAGTTTAATTTGAGTCAGGTCTGCTGAAGCAGGCCAAACTTAAAACCTGCACTAGCCCTTGTTGCCCTATTTTAGAGCACCATACTGTATTCTGCTACCCAAACACTTTTTTTCTTCAAGCAAGACAATCTGCACACATCAATTACAACAGCATGGTTTTATAGTGGAAGAGGCCAAGAGGTGATGTCCAGATGTTTCACCAGCTGAAAACTTTCGTTGGATCATGAAATGCAAAAACAAGGAACCAATATGATTAAAAAGCTCAAATTACATCAAGCTAAAAAGGTAAAACTTTCTTTTTTACCCCAAAGTCCTGCATCTGGTCTCCTGAGTTTCCAGAAACTGTTGTTAAAAGAAGAGGGGGAGCTGAACAATGGTAAACATTTAAAAAAGTCACAACTATTTAAAAATGTTGGTAATAAGTAGCAAGCTTCAGAATCTACAGCAATAAAAATGGAATTTCACTAAACTAAGTAGAGATATTTATAATGTTAAAAGATAAAGATCATCAGCCTTTGTATTTTCTAAACCTGATTAGGTTGAGCAAGGTCACATGCATCTGTGGTAAACAGCCAATGTGGAAACTGAAACTTCATTTAACGTAATAAAGTTATCCAGAATGAAATCGAGTTAAAAAAAAAAAATTCTTCACATCTGCCATTTTAAAAGAAAACTTTAAATATATAATCTTCATTTCCCCACAAGATACATTCAGCAGCTTTTTGTTGTTCATTAGTTTATCTTCTATCCCTCTTTTTGTTTCTCCCTTTTTCCTTTTGTCTATCCCCCTTTATCCTTTTCTAAGAGTGAGTTCATCTCATCTCGAGCCACAAGTGAGTGGAGCAAGATGCTTCCTCATGTTTTTTGTCTGCCTCATTTTAACTGGCTTTAAGTAGACACCTCTCATTTCCTTCTCTCCATCTGGTAAAAGTAGACGTCCTGCATCCCACAATCCCATGATGCAGCCCTCCATTGACCTTTTGAGAGGATGCATTGCAGCTTGCCCAGTGCTTGGGGCAGAAGCTAAGAGACCACGTGTTTTAAGGTTGCTTTTCATCTCCTCAGACAGACAGTTAATATTACCTTTTATCCCAGGTCTTAGTCTTCAAAATTGAGCCAATATGAGTTGCTTTAAGTGTGGTATATAGCTGACGGGTGTCCCGTCCTTCTATGACCTGCTGTGCTGTTATCATCTGTCCACAATCTCAAGATGATTTGATTTGGAAAAGCATGTAACCAGTTAGTGGAGCGGTATTTATCTATACCAGCTATGTGATGACTTTGGGTGGAATTAAAAAAAAGCAACATTCAGTCTACTCTCTAGGAGGAATACATGTGGTGCATATAATCTGGCAACAATCACTTGCATTGCATGCACAAAGCACCCCTTTTCTCTGTTTGCATTGGGAGTTTATGCAATCTGGTGTTCATTTTCCACATCAAACCCAAAGTCATGACTGTCTCATGAAACATAAAAGAGGAACCAATTAAAACCAGTCTGCTGTGTATGTATGAAATAAGTACATTTAACTGTAATCCCACTGTTGTCTTAGTAGTAATGAACAGGCACGAGTTTAAAAAGAGAAAACATGCTTCAGAGACGGCTCAGTTAATGCTTGTGCTAAAACAAATAAGGAGAATTTTGAACTGATTTCCTTATTTTCCTGTCCTCCTAAAAGCAATTATCCACAAATGAAGTTTAAGCAGGTATTTTCCATTTTAAAAGTACATTAGGCCTGTGCGTTTACACTCCCTTTCAAATTTCATTGCGGCGCATGACAGTGGCTGATGGATTGGGCTTTTGGTGACTGAAAGCTCACCAGGAGATTGCTACCAGATGAAAAGGCCACAGAGAGCAGACTGGGCGGTTTTGGATGAAGCTATAACTCTTCACTCACTGAGCTGTGTTATCAATGACTACTCTAAATGAAGAACACCAGTATGACAAGGGCAGGAATAACACTTGGCTCCAAGTAATCTCATGATGAGAACTTTTTTTAACACCCATCTTTCCTATATCAGCTTATTCTAATGTAGGTTTGGCAGGGGGGCAGAACCTTTTCCAGAAAGGATTTTTAGTAAGAGTCTCTCCTTTTTACTTAAAACAACAGATTAAAATTTAGTAAATTCTATCCATTTACAAAAATAATGCATATAGAAGGGTATAGAAATGTTAAAAATTCAAAAAGTTGGAAGCATATTTTTGTTTAATTTTGTATTAAAAGGATTACACAGAATTTTGACACGTCGAATAAATAAACATTTACAAAAATTACATAATTTTGATTCTTAACCATCTTTTCTATATAAAAATATATATAAAATATCTTTTCCACTTTGATCTGTGGAAGACTGGAAGCAGGAGACTGAAATCCACCTATAATTCAGCAACAAATTAGCTTAAAAAGTCATGTAATGGAAAAGACGTGAACTCATTTAATAAATGAAATTCTAGACATTTGCAGATTCTAAAATGACATGCATGACATCTTTATTCACCTTTTTTGCAAGCACTGACTGTAAACGGACAAATCCAAATAAGTATTTGCTGTAAGTAAGATATTACTAATGCAACCCATATGTTCTTTTTGAGTTGGAAGCAAACATCTGTTGTCCCATCTTCCTAATCCACGTAATATGTCCCATTTTAAATAGTTAAGAGAATACTTTTTGTCCAATTTTTTCCATCTCATAGATGAGGGAGTACGTTGAGTTCTTTGTTAATACTTCCCAGATAAAAGCAATTACTTCCTGATCAGAATCAAATTGTTCTCATAAGCAGCCAAAAGTGTATTGTTCTTACTGTACAATGACAACCTGCTTCAGATGACTGATAAAAAGCTCAACCCAGTTTCATATCCTACAGATCAGAAATCTGAAGTTTGACTTTCTTCAAATGAGGTGAAAGTGAAGTCAAGTGAAAGTATTATTAACTTTAACTAAATCTTCCCGTTGCAACGGAGGACCACGAGCGCTCACAGTGGGTCATTGACATCCTGTCAGATTAAACTGCCTAATTTTAAACTCCCACCTTGCCTGAACTGAGACAAAGAACAGAACAGCGTTCCTACAGACTGACCAGTTTAAATGTTAATATAAAATAATATAAAAATGTAATTAAAATGTAATTAAATGAAATGAAAATAAAGGCTTAATAGCCATATAAAATAACAATGTATTTAACACTATTGTGAGTAAAGTTTTAATTGAATATAATGTGTTTGGAAGCACTGCTGACATCTTGTTCATACAACAAGGCATTCATATTGGTTCCATGATGAGTCTTCCTTCTCTGTTTGTATTATGCCTCATGATTTCAGACTAAATAGATCATGTGTATTTGCCACATATTAAGACTGGGAACACCACCCTCCACAAACAATGATACTATTGTGCCACCAGGAAATGTACAATAAAACAGGTTCATTCACATATTATTTATATGTTACTTCATATTTTTCTTCATATATTTCTACAACTTTAGTTTTAACTAGAGGTGCCATTTATCGACTGATATTGGAAAATATCAGATTTGACTTTTTTAATTAAGATACATAGATATCAAGCTCTTTAGCAAAGCCTTCTCCACGTCAAAATGACCAAATATAGCAACCAATTATAGATTTGCAGATTTATATGTTTTATTTTTATGTCTGTTTAGTGTTTTTGGCACAACTTGCAATAAATCCTGTGGCTGTGACATCATCAAACCTTGTCATCCCTTACAGGAGTCATCCTTTCCTAAAATTGAGTAGAAAACGTGAACCACTGACAGGTTTAGATGCAATAATCTGTTCTGACTGATTTACGAAAGTTTGCAATTTGCAGGGAATTGCTGATTTATTTATTGTTATGGTAAAAAATACATTATTAGTTGCTAAAAAAAAGACAATCAGATCTGATCAGATTACATTTTCCAGATTGCACATTCAAGCAAATGTATCCAGTTTTAGTAAATCTGGCCAGAGCACTGAAGTATCATAAAAGTCTGTCATTTTACTGCATCTACTTGCAAATCTTTATACATTTCATTTATAGCACCAGTGCCAATCACCAGTTCAGTTTGCTTTCGATGTGTTTAGCAAAAGACTTGAGTCCTGAATTATTACCTGCCTGAGACTTTGCCAGTTTTTCTGCTCTGAGGCACGAGGGGCCACCCTGTCGCACAAAAATGGCAGCAGCGCTTTGTTGCCTTTCACAGGCTAAAATGCCTGACCCCCCACCCCCACCCATCCCTCCTCCTCCTCCTCCTCCTCCTCCTCCTCTTCCTCCCCCCATGACCAGCCTGAAAGCGAGAGAGGTGGCTTAACGGTGGAGTCTTGGCAGCCAGAAAGATCTGTGGTATGGCCCCTCCTTTTCACTGGGCTGGGATAAGGCAGGGAGTGTGGCGCCTCTGAGGTTAGTGGGCTGCCTCTTCGAGACACCATCTCCATCATGAGCCTATTTTTATTCCATATTCTTGTTTTTTTTTTTCTTTTTTCCCCCCTTCCCCTGTTTGGGCAATTCTTGCTCTTTTTTCCGCTATCTCAATCAGCCTGTTCAGTCTCTCTATTTAACACTGCCTTCTAATTGTATTAAGCTGAGTTGTATGTCAATGTGTTTGCCTGATGACGGAAAAAAAAAAACAGTCAAGAAAAAAAAAATACAATGAAACAAAACAATACTAGCTTGGTTTGAATCCCAAACTTCTCTAGACTTTTCCTTTTCTGTCTCACAGACGGTTGCCAAGACAGAGTTTCTTGTCCCTGGTTTGGCAGTATCACCGCTCAGAGTATACAGTGCTGTAACCCTTCTTCACAGACGGAGGCAATGTAAACCAACAAAAACATCCAGTTTATTGTGTTTCCATTCAACTTTGAATCAACAGATGACCTCCTGCATAAATTAGCAGTGAGATGCATAATTAACATGCAGGAAAAGCAAGCCACAGAAAAGACTGGAGAGTCTTTGTTGGTATCATAATACGCGTAATGTTGGGATTGTACTTCTGATGGAAAAGATCTCTGCATTTAACCAACTAATCCAACATGTTGAGTCAATTCACATGCAATGTGGTTATGCCAGCAAGTTAGCAGGGGGTCCCACAACTTTCAGGAAAAGAGTTTACCATCATAAAGCAGCTGTCCCACATCAACAGTCTCGGCAGACACAGACAGTGCTGTGTTTGTGCCATAAGCCACGCTATACAAACACATTGTGGCAACTCCTCTGGCATTTTTAACAGGCTGGCAACAACAAGATCACACAACGTCTAGACCAGTCTTATCAGGAGAACCTCACTTCACATTAGCACTTAGAGGTAAAAGAACCATTGCAAAAAAAAAACGATACTCATGTGCTTGTACATAATCCCTTAATTAGAAGTGTTAAGAGCCCTATGAATTTGACCAAATACCAATCACAGTCAGTTTTGCGTGTAGTCCAAAAGTCCAAACCCACTGAAAAGTCCAATTAATACTTAAGGTCTTAAGCCCTCAGTGTTACATTGCTAAATCAGGCAGTAAGACAGTTAAAAAAAATTGACCAATTTATTTTAAATGAATCAATTTTACCCTCAGAATCACCCATCATTTGCCTAAAAACCATGGTTAAATGAGTTCTGCGTCTAAAGAAAGTATTCCGTCTGCCTTCTTGGCCGAGTTGAATTCATTTGAATAACTTACTTTGCAGAATAGCATGATTCTGAGGAAATGCTCGATCCATCAATCTCGTCTGACACCAAGCTTAGAAAAACAGTTTCCTCTCTGTTCTGTTTTTTTTATATATATCTAATTAGTAAAAAGAGAGAGAGAGCAAGAAAGAAGAAAGTAGCAAATAAAAGTGGAGGGTTACATAATAAGGTCTTCTTTGGTAAGTCTGAAAGAAACTCAATAGCTGTGAATTAGTTTGTGCTGTATATGCAGGCGGTTTCCTCTCCTTCATCCACAGAGTACGCCATTGCTACAGTGTTAAGTTCCACTGGTTTCCTTCAATACCCACATCTGAGGTAACCAAGGCTTAAGCAGAAATGGGAAACTAACATACTATCCAGTGTGAAGACAGCTATGTGTGCATATCACGCTGCTCTTTCCAGTCAGAGCACTCTGATGTCACACCATCCCTTTCCCGATACCACCCCAAGCTTCTGGAGGACCACACCAAATGCTTCACTCAACCCGCGAACACAATAACAACTACTCCTGGGATTGTATTAATGAGGCTTATTACGCTCAGCAAAGCTGTAATGAACTTCCCAGAAGGCAGAGAACTAAAAGCTGCAGCACAAGACAGGAGGTCATAACAATATGTCCGTTCAAATTTAAATAACTCATTTACTATACAGTGAACTCACTTAAAGGAAAATACTAGACCGCTTCAATACTGTTTATTATAAATCAGAAGAGGTTTTGAAATGTGGTGATTTCTACCACACATTTGTATTCTAAATAGATGAGCTGCATCCTTCAGATGACAGGAGGCTCTATAAGGAATTACAAACAGTGGTGAAAATGGTTTGCAAAGACCTGGAAGCTGTAACAAGTCTGGTCCAAATAAAACAGATGGATTAAATGTCAATCGTGACAAATATTTTACATATCAAAGATCCTCACCAAGGATGGTGCAACACTGTGGTTTGAGATGTGGGAAACAATAATCTATATATAATCTGAATTATGTTTTATGTGACATTTTGTGGCTGTTTTAGTTTAAATATTACTCTTTTCTAACTTGTGCATTGGCAGTACTTTGACAATACTTAATGAATTCCCCTTTTTAAACAGTCTTGTAATTTCACATATTGATCCAGATAAGGGGACAGCTGAACACCTAGACATCTCAGAGTTCAGACTATGGGCTACCTCGACTTACTGTTGAATAACATAGTAAAAAAACTTAATTAATTTTACTTGTTCCGCATTTGTCAGGTCTTATAATATCTTTAGTAGGTCGAATGTATTATTCCAACTCAATCACAAGCATATAAAGAAGAATAAGGTCAGTCAAATCAAATTGCTTTCAGCTCCCCAGTGGAACCTTGTAAATCTGTTATGACTTAAGTGTTGTCTCTTGTCTATTCTGAACAAAAACATTTTAAGCTGATGTGATTTGGCTTCACCTGAATGCACCATTCTCCTGGTCTTGACCAGTTACAGCAGCTTTGTTCCATCTTAATAAACTGGGAATGGAAGGTGCTTGCACAATGTTGCACAGAATGACTGATGAAAACATCATTTTTATTATCTCTAACATGAAAATGCATTGCTAAAATGCCCCTATGATATTAGTGAATCTGTGAAAATGTTTAATTATAACCATTATAATGTCAGGAGGTCAGTGTGGAGGTCCTAAACTGCTAAAAACAAAAAAATAGCATAAAGTGGTCTGCTGTGGTTATATTTATAATAACTTTAGTGATAATAATATAGACAATTTAAGCACTAATTATTCCTAATATAGCGTTCTTTGTGAGTTTATGTTGTTGCCTATATATTTATCTATTCTGAGATGAAACATCTGTGTTTCCTTCTTTGTTTAGATAAAGGATTAATTGAAGCAACAAGCTGGCAGCTCCTGACAACATAGAAGTAGACCGTAGGTGTGGAATAAGTCTGTCTCTGATGAGAAGTGCACTTCTCATCAGAGACAGACTTAACTGATAGTTCTTCTTTCCCAAGAAGAACAACAGGGTAAATTGAATCTAATCATCCTGGCACTTCATTAAGGCTCCCTCAATCTATTATCTGAACCCAAGAGAGGTGGACGGAACAAAGCAAACAAAAGTCACATTGGTGCGACGAGAAGCAGGGATAAAAGATGTCTGAGCAAAAGATGGGTTTGGAGAGAAGAACGTGTCCTTCATGACAGATTCAGGGGCCCAGCCACTGACGACATATGGGGTCATGGTTTTAGGGAGGGAACATGCTGAAAAAACATTGAAGCTCTGCCACTCTCATGATGTCCCCTCAAAGTAAAAACTTCAGCTGATATACATTATACTTTAATGTAATACATCAGTTTAAACTGTGTTTATCCACCAGAATAAATGTCACCTTTCTAGCCAAGGGATCACAATGTCTCTATCACAAAACAAACATACCACGGAGTCTGCTACATGTTCCCCAGACCTCGAGGATGTGTTGATAATGTCATGTGATAGCTGAGACGGCAAGCCAGTCAGAAGAGAAACAGGGATGAACTCAAGGGTGGAGGTGGTTGGGGAGTTTGCAGCTTAACTTGAAGCAGGACACTAAATTAAAAAAAAAGAAAATCTAAATAAAAAGTGGAAGAAGTGTGTTTGTAAAAGCCGAGCCTTCCAGCTTTCATGAGCTCACCCCTCCTCGATTCATTTAGTGACTAATAAAGCACATAAGTACTTCAGTGTAATTACAACAGAGCACCACTCACTGCAGCATGATGGCTTACCCAAAGAATCGATGGGACTTCTTATTTAGGCCACTTTCTTCTCTCCCTTGTTTCCCCAATATTACCATGGTAACAAGCATGTGGTACAGCTTCCTAGCCACCACTTTGCGCTCACACTGCATGAGGTAAATAGCCTCCCTTTTCATCTTAGCATCCAATTTGTTTTTCACATTTCTTCCTTCCATGTTACACATATCTTTCTATGATTTTTGACTTGCCTCATTTAGTCGTAATTTCTGTTTAGTTTTCCATTTATCATTCTGATTATAAATGTTATGCTTTGCAATCTCATCTTGTGCTTTACTTGTCCCACAGAGGGGACATTTATGGGACAACAGCAGCTTAAAACACGCAGAGAAAAGACAATCAGTAATGCAAAGCACAGAATAAAATGAGGAAATAATAATGAATTTAGAAGATATTTTAAAATGAAATAATCCTAGACTATTTTTTTGACAGTGTGGTCATTTATTGTATCATTTGAAAGATTTAAATCATGAAAATGTATTCACTATAATAAGTTTAAAGTGGTCTGACTTAAAATGTGTCGTTTTAAGACTTTAAACAAAAAAGGACTTTTAAAAAAATGTCTGCAGTGTGTAAGAGCTTGGCCCAGTTTCATTTCAGCAGTAGAGCCCTTCCCCCCTACTCTTCAGCAAAAAACATTCACTATACTTCCATGTGGATGTGTGTCAGTGTGATGAATAAAGAGCGGAAGCAGGGCATAGGGTGACTTCACACTTAAACAGCCTGTTTACAACTCATTTACAGAGTTGCAAAATGGGTTGGGGGGACTCGGAGGACTTTCCCCAAATAAAGCCCCTTATTCAGAAATGTGTAAGAAGAGTAAAAACAGACTGCTAAGAACTTCAAACAGCTTTACTATATGCATGGTCTGTTCTTTAAAGCAACAATGTAGGTCCTTGCTGAAGAGGATGTATTTATTTCAAATATATAATGAATATATATACATATATATATATATATATATATATATATATATATATGAATTTTAGAGATGCACTAATAGCCATGTAAAAATCTTACATGTGCTGTGATTATTGTGGATGGTTTATTTCTTTTGTATTTGCCTATTATGCTGTAGTACATTAATTATGAGACACTCAAATTAATGTACTGTGGGATCTGTTTTCTTTGGAGATGCCAGATTTCAAATCTTCGTCAGCAAACTTTAAACCTGACTCATGTCATTTTTAAACATCAATCAGTGGCTTCCTATGGTGGGTTTTAATAAAAGCTTTTGTTATGATATTGTCATGAATTGCTGGCTTATCTTTCAGGAGACACAATCCTCACAACCTCAGAGCAGCTGGCTTGGTACTGATGCGTGGCGGCTGCTTTCCCATCGGGCAGTGAAAATGTGATATAAAGTGTGACTCAAGTAAAGGATTTCTTCTTTGATAAGTAAGAATATTTCAGGAACCCTGCATATTGGCGAGCAAGTAAATGCTGTGGTTATTGTGGAAGGCTAAAACTGAGGCAGGAGATGTGAACAAACAAATTGGTCTATCCCCAAAGGCCTGTCATGATAACAAATTTAGCCATTCAATAAATTGTCTCAGATTTTTTTGCGATAAACAATAATATTGCACAAAGCGATTAATGTTGTCATTTTGAGACCATTTTTAACTAACTATGCATCCATCCATCCATCCATTTTCTTAACTGCTTATCTAATTCAGGGTCGCGAGTAGCTGGAGCCTATTCCAGCAACCATATGGGGGAAAGACGGGGTATACCCTGAACAGGTTACCAGTCTATCGACGCAGAAAGACAAACAACCACTCACACTCACATTCATTCCTATGGAAAATTTACTAATAAATTAACCTAACAAGCTTGTCTATGGATGGTTGGAGGAAGCCAAAGTACCTGGAGAGAACCAACGCTAACATGGGAGTAGATGCATGATCCACACAGAAAAGTAACTGGTCTGACACTGTTTGATCTCGGCTTGTTTGGCAGTACTCATTGTCTTTAAATGGAAATTTGTGAAATATTGTACACATAGGCCCTGCTGCCTCTAAATTGGTAATTTCACAATGATGCGCCATAAAGAAAAAACAGTTGTCATCCAGTCTGTGTTAAAGAAAGAGAGATAGAGACAAATTATTGCTGCTAGCAATCTAACTGAGCTCACTTTTTCTAATCGTCTAGCTAATTGACTTATTGCTTATTGTGACAGGCCTATATGCTCATTCAGGCATCCAAACATTTCACAAAAAAGCATTGAAGGCAAGAGATTTTAAATCAAAGTCAATCACATCAGTAAAACCCACAGTCTTAAGTGAGATTCTGAATGACCTTCTGAGCTCATCTGAGCTTAGAAAATAGGTTATTCAAAAGATCTGTGAAGAAGAGCAGATACTGTAAATACATTTTAAAATTGTTCAAAGAGATAATACTGTATTGGATACATGACTGACATATTATACTGGGATACTGATACTCAGTATTCAGCCCGCTTTGAAGTAGAAGCCACTGCAGAGTGAACCTATTCTTTGTAAAAAAAATTAAATATTTTTCATTCATCCACAGAGTGATCAGATTTACTAGGTCAATTACTGTTAAGCACAAATATGTCAGTTCCCAGTTCAAGGTACTACATGGCAGTGAGGGCAGACGCAGTCTCAACTGGTGATGAGTTGCTGCATATCTAGCCTTCAACCCCTCCTGGAATGGGAAGCCTGTGCAGAGCAATGATGAGCATCATTTTAGTTTGGCCTTGGCAAGCCAAAATCCTTTCTGCCAGATCAATTTATCGTTGAAACTGATGAAACAATTTCCTCCACTTTAAACTTTGTCTATCCATCACATGCACATACATACTATTCCTTGCTTTTTCTTTGGCTGCTGGGATTTCACATGTAAATGATGAGTCCCAGCTCTGCGTAATTAAAGAGAATCCCACTGATCCATATACAGTACCCTAACAGCATCGTTGCACACACAAAGACAAAACAAAGATTTCCACAGTGGTTAAAAGCGGCAACACATACTGTCAACATAAATTCAATAGCACCAGATCAAATTAGTCCTATTGATGAGGTGCATATCCTTGTGATAATTAGTGCATCTGCTAAATCTTTAAATCACCTTCTTGTACTCAGAGGAAATCACAATGAAGTCAAGCAGTTGTCTTCTTATTACAGCTAATCTACTGGATGGATGTGTTACAGAAGAGAGGGGGAGAAAGTGTGATTACTTCTCTATAAAACAAGCTGCAGAAGATTTTTTTTTTTACACACAAAAAACTATTTAACAAAAAATAACTGTGCCTGTGTTGGATGCAATGAGAACAGTATGTAAAATGACATTAAAGCTCATAGGCATACCAATACATACAGGTAACTACTCTCACACAATATCACATATCAGGTGCGTCTGTCTCTTGCAAATATTTCTTGACCACTCTTTTTGCAAAAATCACCTTACATGGTAACCAGCAACAGAAACTCATAACAAACGTTAACAGCTGAGGTAAAACAAGCTGCCGGTTCTGTGACCAGAGCCAGTTGCCTTGGCAACATGTCACGAGAGATTAAACAAAATTGACATATTAAAATTTGATTTTATGTGTTATTTATTTCTTCTATAACATGTCATTTTTTGTAAGTGACCATGATATAAGCGACCACCTCTGCTTCATGTCCGATGTTTCAAGCCTCGGCGTCATCCATTATTACATCTTTTTATATACAGTCAGGCATCATCACTTAGCCTACATATCACATATGCACACTATAATGCTTGCCATTCACAATATAATGAGCAATGATAGCAAGGAGTGAACCACGATTAGCGTGAAGACAAATTAAAGCAGGTCTTACCTTAGCAGAAAACTGACCACAGACCACAGTGATCACCATCCCTGCATCATCTCCAGCAAGTGTAATAGAAGAGCTGGGCTGTCCAGTCTGATCGGCATCATTGCTAGCTTCTTCCTCTGTTGCGGTATTGTAAACGCATCTCTGCATCTTTTGGCTTGTCTACTGTAGATGTAGATTCTACATCCAGCTGGCATGGCTCTTTCAGCCTTTTAGTAAATACATTATTAGGCTAACTTGTTTTCTTTCGGAAATTGTGCATAGTTATTAGCTAAGACTGCAAGTGTATTTGTTATTTTGTATGTAACGGAGGCATACGTGAAGCTTAACATGCAACGCTGCCATGCTTCAGTGCTCGGAAATAATTACCCATAGTCATACTTTAGGCTGTGGTAAATTTGTAAGCAATGAACATCATTTTTTGTTGTTAGTCGCAAAAATATTGTCACAAATCGTGTTTCTAGGGGAGCTCATGTTTTATTAAGGGAAGCTCCCCCAGCTCCCCTGTGGTTCACACCCAGCTCATAGAACCTCATTAGACCTGGCTGCAAACCAAAAGATTTTCTGAGGAAATCCATGCGTTTTAACTCAATGCACCTCTCCTTCATTGAGTTCGCTAGCCTCAGTAACATTCTTTTCAATCGCTTTCAACTGGCAGTCAGAGCAACAGAAAGCCCTGAGCAAAAGGGGGTTGAGGTTGCTGGCAGGCAAAAGCGATGCATTCTTTATAGCAGTTCTGGAGCTCTGGATATGGAGACATTTACTCAGTGGTTATGATATTTTAAGCTGTGTAAATATAATATATATATATATATATATATATGCTCTTCTAGGAAAAAGTACTTCTGTCATAAATGCAAAAATAAAAGTAAAAATTGAACTGCTATGTATTAATGCAAAATGTGTCCGTCATGTCAAGAGTGATCAGCTTCTTTTTAGTTGGATTCTAATTTTGCGGTTACTGATTTTTGTTACCTGGCAAGCTGTCACTCAGCATCTGTTTTCCAGTCTGGTGCTTTCTGATGGACAGCAGGGGCCTGGATGGATGCTTTAGTTCAGATTTGCTTTGGAACAGAGAGAAGATCATGAACAGATGATGCTTCCTGATGCCCACTTGTTCTGTAGTGCCAACTGCCTTGCACATGTGCAGGGGTACCAGCGGGGGTAAAAACAGAAGGCCTGGCAGCCGTCACCACAGCAAGTCTCAAGGTCTACCCCCCCTACCCATTAATTTGTCTCAAAGGCACCGGCACAGAAAATAAATGGCTCTATTTACAAAGGTCAAACAAAGATGCTCCTCTTGGGCTTGAATGCAACACTTTGATAATGTGACTGAGAAGACACATGCACCTTCCCTACGGTTGGCTGTGGACCTTCTATTTCTTGCATCATTGAAGTGGATTAGCTTATCCCCATCAAACTGCGGCCTACAAGGCAGTCCACACAAATCCACCAAGGGGAGGATGAATCATCTTCAGGCAGGCAGGCAGATGTGCTATCACCTGCTCTTATCCACATGTCACCACACAACAGAGGAACAGGGAGCGCGAAGAGATGTAACAGGATCACAAAGAGAATGCAGCAATGTGGGAAAGGGAAGTGGGAAGAGATAAGACGTCTGGTCAGGCAGAGAGAGCAAAGAAAGACAAACAGACTATGAGACAGAAGAGGGCTCAACAGCTGGATCCAGCTACTGAGGCCAAGGTTTTTCATTGTTGCCAGAGGCTGAGTCCCTCTGAGGACGTGTAAATGTTTTCTTTTCTCTGTGTCTGTCTGTGGCCTTTCGCTCCAATCACAATGTTTCACAGAAACTTGGAATCAACACAAGGAGGGCTGTCTCACCTGCAGCAAGCCGTCTGGGCGACAGACTATAGAGATGAATTTTTGTTCCCCATGAGAGATTTATAAACCCATCTACCTTTCCAAAAAGATGTGTGGAGGAAGGCCATGCTGCTGACTTTCCTTCTTTACAACTTTTGCTTTATGGGCAGCAGTGCATGGAGCTACACCATAGCTTTGAAGTCTCAGCAAGCACCACTGACTTTACAACTGATGAGGAAAGCAACCAACTAATTCTGCATGATGCTCGCTCGCTCTGGTTGCATCTGCATTACACGTTTACAAAGCATTCACAATGAAAGGTAAAAGATAATGCTTACATAACTGCTCAGTTAATATTTTGATATTTAAAATTTAGTTTAGAGCTTTTTGTTCACATTAGTTGAAACAATTCATCATAATCATGAACAGAAGTTTAATCAAGAGAGCAGAAAAGGTTATTGTAGCCAATCATTTTTAGCCTATAATCCTTATTTGAGTAAATAAAAAAAAATTTTATAGTTTGGTGTTAAAACAACTAAATCTTTGGTTTTACTCTAATGAATAGTATTTCCTCCAAGCTTCAGTATTCAGCCATTTGACACTAAAGTTTTTACCACATCTGTCTCCTCTTTCTGTTCTGCAAAATAAAAGAAGGTAACGGATTTGCTGATGGATGTCTGAGCACAATAAAATGCGCTCAGCTGTCTCGAGCACAGCAACTTTGACCTGAACGTCCACATTTTATCCAGATGTACATCAGTGTTTATGTTCACTTCATTGCCCCTGCTAGACCAGGAGGTAAGTGTTCAAGGAAGTATTACATTCACACAAAACATAAAGTAGCACATCCAGTTTCCTGCAATTTTGCCATTCCCTGAAAATAGTGTTATACCGCAGAGCCACAATGATGCTTGGTTGTTGGGAGGAGGAAAAAGAAGCAGGAAAAAGACCAAATGCAGAGTCAGCTTCCCTCAAGCTAAACCAGTCTCACAGTGAGGCCTGTCTAGTATTAAAACAGACAAGTGAACATTTCATTTGACATGCACAATCCACAGAAAAATGCCTGGTGAGAATTGATTACATGGTTTGGGTACCAAAATACCAGTCTCCAATAGTCAATTTCCCTCATCCATAATTAGCATCTTATTTTCAGGAAGCAAGAGCTTAATTTGGAGACGCTTTTTTTGCTATACCAAACTTTGTGCATAGAACAGTGAGGTTTCCTTTTCAGCCATCAAACCAGTGCATTTTGAATGGCTGCTTGGCACAACTTTAGTTATGGTAAAGACCTAAAAGTTATAATGAGCAGTTTTGATGCACTATCCTGAGAAGCTCTGGGAGCGATAAGGATGTTCCATGAGTCAAAGACGAGAAGCTCTTTGTGAATGTGCAAAATATATAAGGTAGTTGTTTTCATACAAAAAGTGGGGTCATTCCAAATCTAAATAAAACAGCCTATTAAAAAAAACAATTATTACCTTTATCTTTTTTTTAAATCAGATAACTGTACAAGTCTTTTTTTGTTTTTTTTTATTACAGCGTTATTTCCTGAGAGGGCACACACAAAGAAATAAAAGGCAGAAACTGAGTGGAAAATTTTAAAGTGTAATGAAACAATGCAAGTTATCTAAATTTAATGGAGGAGGTTTGAACAAAAGCTGCTTCTGCAATTTAACAGTGAATACATAAATCCTGGCTATAATGCTTAAGTATTTTGAATATTCTAAATGAAAATAAGTCCTTTTTCTCCTAAACTCTCACAGGAATGAGAAAAGCATGGCTTAAAGCACTGGAAATCTGTATGAAAGCCTGCCTGGTGGTCACCCGTGGGTGGTTACTAAAAAACAAAAAAAAAAAAACACCGCAAAAACTATAAGGGGCTGGTGTGAAAGAAACACATTCTTTCAACCATTCATACTTTCTCTCCAGAGCAGTTATAAGTAGTCTTTTTCCTCAATAGGCTGGCTGCTTTTATGTTGGCAGGAATGGGGGAGTGAGTGCCACTTTACTGAGGTACCGCTTTCAGGTAGGGCTGCTTTTAAAGAATCAGTGTAAAATAATGAATGTGTTCAGAGTTACTGTATGACCACTAAAAAGGACACCAGTCTCATCTAAAAACCAGCACGATCAAGAAATCAAAGAGGAAGCAGAGTAATCCAACACAAAAAAATACCAATATTTTTTGAAAGGAAGATGATGTTCAGGGACAAACTCAGAAATGAAAGAATAAAAAGGCGACAGTCTGCTACATTTTAAAGAAAGAAAAATGGCTAAAGCTGTGCTTCCTTTATCACGGCAATCAGTATTTGTCTCATGTTGCTGAAAGGGGTGGCAGCAACAACAAGAAGTCCATTCTGTCATGCACATTGGGGTCGTTGGGCGAAAAAATTAAGTCTAGTCTACCCTCACACCTCACTAATGAAAAATGAAGTTATATCAGATAAAACTTTAGAGAGGTTCAGGCAAACAGAGAGAAAAGGAAGCCCCCCTGCTCATTTCACCTCTGCCACTCCTGCAAGCACTTGTCAGGGTTCATTTCCCCCACAGCTGCCAAGAGACCCCCTCTTGCCTTTCTACTGGAGCCAGAGCACCCCACCTCTCCCCCCCCACCCTAACAGACAGAGGAACAATTCTTAGCAGAGACCCTCCAAATTAACCTAAAACCGCAATGATACGTGTAAGTTATTCCCTCGTGCACGATTCCCAAGTAGGCAACTGAAAAGCTTCATTACTTCATGGGTAAAATAACACATTGTAGAATAAATGACTGACTCACAAAGCCAAGGCAACCATGCTTTGCTTTACATCATTTGGAAATATTAAAGCTGGCTCATGTGCTTCATTATCCCTAACAACATTTTGCACTGGTCTTTTCCCTCCCATTTCAGGATTTAAAAGCCCCCGGGCTTAACAAACCTCATGAAGTGACCACAAAGTATTTTTCATCGTATTACTTTCCTATTATTCGGAAAAGTATTCACACATTAAATGTATAGTGGCTAAACGCTACATGTAATAGTTTCTAGAAGTTTGTAAATATAATGTAAGACCTCTATATGTACACTGAACAGAGAGCAACATCAATTTGGTTTTTAATAGCACCTCTAACACGGTCCTCTAACAACTGCATTTGACTTCTAAAACATGCAGCTGGACTGTTAAATTGCACACAGTTGGAAAACTAATCGTGGTAAATCAAATAGCCTCACAAAAAAATGCTCCGCTGTGCAGTTTGTGTTTGTAAAATTTTGTTTCTCGTGTCGTATTTCATCTCCTTCTTCACGATGACCCATTTTCTTTGCAACAGATCTTACATATTAAATTACAAGACTGACTGCTGTTAATGGGCTTATTTCATTATCCTTATTTTTAGTTATTCCTCTCACCCCCTCATGTCGAATTTTGAAGTAATCTCAAAACCAACTGATGTTTGGCAGAAAGTGACAAAATATCACAGGCACAGAATTGTGGAGCCAGACTTCATTGCAATAATCATGAACTGCTGTGCTGGTGACCCACTGAGTAAAATAAATAGTGAAATTTCAAACTTCTGAATTAATGATCACAATACCCATATTGTAGTGGCTTTTTTTTTTTTTTTACAGCACTCTGTATTGCAAGGGGGTCGTTGGGAATTGTTTCTACAAAGAAAAAAGGCAGTCATCAGAAGTCTTGCAGTGATGTTTGGATGTAGAGCTGGCACCCTAAGTAAGAGCAGTCTGTTCTCACATGGCCCGCCAAATACACGTCTGCAATATCCAGGCAGGCCAAAGACATTCAAAGAGCAGTGGCTTTTAAGAACTACTCCATACTATGGACAATGATGGGCCACTGATCAAGCATGTCATACTATCTGGTCAATTTTCCAACTTCCATAATCAGTTTCAGAATCCTTCCAATCACCCATTCGCCTGTGATCCTTGTTATCAATGATTGGTGAATCTCTTACAAGGAGCCTTCCCAACATGCATAACATTTTTCAGCCAGGTGTTGTATTACAATCTGTGTTTTCTTTCACCACTTTCTCGCCACTACAGCCCTCCTTGAACCAAGATATCATCTGCTGGGTGCCTTATTTGGTCAACTCCTTGATCCATGCAATACTACTGCAGAGTCTTGCAAAACAGATATGAAACTCTACACAAAAATAAAAACACACACACACACAAAGGCCTGCAGAAAATAAGAAATTATTTGTATTGTTTTAGCTCCTGATGAGCTCCTTTTACCTCTGTAAGTGTTGTCTTTTTGGTGGGATCACTAAAATGTTGAGAGATAAGACGGTCTTCAAACAGAATACTGTCATTTATCTGAACTTGAATTAATCTTGTCACCTGTGGCAGTTTTTTTCCTCACAAAGCAAGCTTAATTAATCTGCCTTTTAAGAGTGAATTGACATATTTCTTGAGAAAATAACCTGAATTCGTCTCTGTCTGTGAACATGTGAAAAACCCTTATGTGACTGGATTCACAGAGTACTCTAAACTGCCTCTGTTGCCCTGGAAGCTTTTCAAGGGGTGAAGGAGAGGACAGCCAAAGTGGAGATCTTCTTGGCCTAAAATTGCAGGTAAATCCTCACTTAAGCCATCCAATTTCAACAGCTTCACCATTAAAAAATAACTTATCTAAAAGTAATAACAGGACTTAAAGAAAAGACAGAAAACTGTTTTGTATAATAAATTTACATTTGTTTTGCTCCTCCTATAATCCCCTGAGACTGACTGCTAAATCTTACAAGAGCAAAGCATTTCAGTGCATAAATGTTGACAAAAATCAATTGATAAACATTTTTTATGTAAATAAATCCACCAGAAAAGATCTTACCTCTAGAATGCATGTCTCCGGAGCTGTGTTTTCCTTGATGGAAACATTGTAGACGTTTTTTGCAAATACAGGTTCATTGTCATTTATATCCTGAAGTAAGATGTTGATCACTGCGGTGGAAGAAAGGGGTGGTTTCCCTCTATCTGTGGCCACCACAGTTATACTAGGACGCGGGTTCTTTTCATAATCCAGCTGGGATAAGGTGGTGATAATCCCCGTAATTGAGTCTATACTGAACCAGCTATAGTAAGGACTTTGGTCTTTCAAGATGCTGTAACTTATGTCCCCATTCGGCCCTTGGTCTTTATCTCTAGCAGTTACCTGCAGCACAAAGCTGCCTGGAAAAACCACTTCAGGTATGATTTGCCTGTAGATAGGCTGGTCAAAGAGAGGAGGGTTGTCATTGACGTCAGTCACTTGGATGATAAAGGAAGATTCAGCCCTAAGAGGGGGCATGCCCGAGTCTGTCGCCATCACCCTCAGCTCATAAGAATCTCTCTCCTCCCGATCCAGTATCTGATCCACACAGACAAGATAGATGATGCTATCTTTAGTGGTCAGGGCAAACTTTCCATCCCCTCCCTCTAGGGAAACATTAACATTGGCATACTCCCCATAGTCTGGGTCTGTTACGGAGATCCGAGCAACATATTGGCCTGGTTGTGCCCCTTCAGAGATTCTTGGAGACCCATCCTCACTAAGAAAGATGATGGTCATTGTGGGCTGGTTGTCATTGTAATCTCTCACATGGATGGTGACAAAAGCATTGGTCACTTCTGGCTGGGTTGCATTGTCTTTTGCTTGGACGACCAATTCATGGACTCTCCTCATTTCAAAGTCCAGAGGCTTGTTCAGTGTGATGATGCCATAGCGGGAATCTATGACAAAGTAGTGGTCTGGGTCACTTTGTCTCCTATTAATTTCATAGAGCACCATCCCATTGTCTCCCTCATCAGCATCTGTGGCAAACACCTGCAGGATGTTGCTTCCTGGTTGGAGGTTTTCAGATATTATAGCATGGTAGCGGCTCTGGTTGAAAACAGGAGCGTTGTCATTAATGTCTTGCACGGTAATATCTAATGTCATCTGGTCAGTTCGTTTAGGGGATCCACCATCAAAGGCCTCCAAAGATAAGGTATAGGCTGATCTTTTCTCTCGATCTAGAATGGCATTGACCACCAAGTCCAGAAAGAGAACCTCATCGCTTCCCCTTCTGGTTTCCAAGGTGAATGCCTGGCCAACATTTCCATCTTTTATGAGATAACCCTGCGTTGTAAGCTGGCCTTTGTCATTATCAACAGCTGGCTCAAGGGGAAACCGAGTACCAATTACGGTTTGCTCGGGAATTTTAAATGTAGCTCGTTTTCTGGGAAACTTCGGGGCGTGATCATTTATATCATTGACCTTGATAGTCACTTCCACTGTCACACCTGTCATGGTTACAGCAATGAAGTTATATCTATCCCTCAACTCTCTGTCCAAGACTTTAGCTGTTTTAATTATGCCTGTGCTTTCATCTATATCCAGATCACTTCCCACCCCGGTGCCCTCATGGTCTGAAATGAAGAATAAGGAGGCGGTGACTCCAGTGGGAAGTCCTGCGCTTATGTCACCCACAATCGTGCCCGCTGGTTTTTCTTCATCTAGCTGCAGCTCAAGAGTCCCAAGAACCAGAGGTGAATGGACCGTCATAAGCTCCAAGGCCACGTACAATATTATCACTATCCTTTTGCTCCACCAACACTCACAGTGCAAAGGATCCATAACAGACTTCCCAATACCCTTGGCTGTAGTCTTCATTTTCGCTCCTTGGTTTTAAGCCTGAAAACACACAAAGAGGAAAACCTGAGTAATATAAAAACCTCACAACAGCAGGAACCAAAAAAGATATTTGTGGAATAATTTTATAGAATAGTTTCAGTTTAGAAAAATTAGATGTACATCTGAAAACACCTTCCTGTATGTTTTATTGGCTCTGTTCCATACCACACCACTCACAATGGGCCCAGCAGCACATAACATTTTCCAACATGCCTTATTTTAGCTAATAACTCAACACCTAGTTCCCTTTTTGTACAAGAAAGCTGTTCTTTTCTAAAGAGACATCAAAACCCCAGGCCATAGCATACCAGCTCAGACAGGGAGTCTGTGACTGCTGCTATTCAGCTCTAATTAAAAAGGTGTAAGAATCTCTTTTGCCTGGATACCGTGCATGTTCGCCATGACATGCACAGTATAACAGCACTCTCCCATGTCAGACTGGACAGCTAGGTCTTGGATTTATTATTTTACCAACAAATTTAGCTCTTATAGAGCTAAAAGTATGAAATTGTCTCTGATAACATTTAGAACATTTAACTCTCATAAAGCAAAATAAACCTTTGAGGATCACATGCGTATGTGTAAAATCAAATAGATAATAAAATCCTGAAAGACGTAGAATGCCTTGCATAAATAGTAGGCAGACTTTGGCACTGAACACCCCTACAGACGTTCTGTAACAGAGATGGAGTGATGTGGAAACTGTACAACAAGACTGTCACCATCTGCAGAATAATCCAAAACCAATAAGTGTCTGGCACACATAAGGCAATTGTGTTGCTTTCATTGAATAAAAGAGATCTGATTGTGTGAGATTCCATCTAATTTAATGTTAATAATTTAATTTTAAACTGCTATTTCAGGAAAAAAAATCAACAGACGCCCAGTAAACAGTATTAAAATTTGAAGAACTGAACATCTTAAGGAAACTCTGCAAAGCTCCCCCCAGTGGTTTTACTGACACCAACATGGAAACGCTCACAAAGCATCTGTATGTGAGTGTGTGTGTACCAACTTAATGCCTCCCATGTGTCCCTGAATGCAGTGCGGTGATCTGTCTTAGCCACGGTAGAAGCAGTGTGTTTGAGTGACAGAGTAGTAGGCTACAGCAGAATTGAAGGGCTCCACACAGTCTACCTCTTTCCCTTTTTCTGGCTCTGCAGCATTGTAATTGAGGTCTTCTGGAAGTTGGCCATATGCACAGAAGAATCCTGGGCTAATTTCAGTATGCTGCGATTTAGAGCCCACAACACGGAAGATGCTAGCTTTAATGTCAAATTGGTTTGAATATAACAGGGTGAGAAGTAAGAAACCTATGAAAACTGCTTGTTTTGATGGAACAAACAACTGTTAAGATGCTTACTAATCCAAGATCTTTCAAAAGGTTTGCATAAAATATGAACTCTCAGCCAATTTGCTGCAATAATTCTGAATTCATATTGCTTTCAAAGAGGCTATTATGACTGCAAATGACAGGACCATAAAAGGCAAGTACTAGAAATTCACCATTACATTCCATATCTTGACTTGTTTTGTGAGTGCTGTTCTTGGCAAAATATATAAGCACATCCATGACAGCCTGAAAATCCTGACAGCGCTTGAACTTTAAAGTCTAAGTATTGATTTACTTTCCTGCAACACTAGGGATGAACTTTAACAAAGCATACTCCAAAGCACAAAAGATGGCTTTTCAAGGCCTGAATCTTTGACCAAATGCCATCACTGAAATAATGCATTTACTTGTGGAACTACAGCGGCGGACCTCTGCAGAGCAGTGCAGCCTAATGGATATAGCAGACACAGCTGGGTAAGCTAATTGCACAATTCCAGGTTAAAAAGAACTGATTCAAAAATATTCTCTGTGAGGCAAAATAAGAACAATCCCTGCAATTTAAATCCAGCTAGCACACCAAGCATTTAACACAAACAGCCAACCACAACACAAGCACCAAGTATTTTATTTCTGAAACTTTGGAGAGTTTATTCATACACATGATTTAAGGGACAGAAATTTGGAAAAAGAAACTTAATGGAAAAGCTGACAATGCCTGAAAGCTGTTTTGTTTGTTTAAGCTTCCTCTGATCAGGGTACAAATTATTTTCTTGCCTCACTGCTGTAGATCACCCTGAGTATTTCCAACTAGTGGTTAAACAAAGCCAATGGGTTTAGTTATGGTGATGTAATCACTATAGGATTAATGCCTGTGCACCTTCTACCTTAATGCCAAAATATTCTCTTTTTTTAAATGTTCAACATCTCTGAGATTATTTTCATTTGAATGATACTGTTAGCAGTGACATAAGAATTTACCCAGTTTCTTATAAATAGTTTAATCAAATCAGACAACCACATTCATCTGTTTCCAGTATGTATGAGATAACTGAACCCTTTGTGTAAATCCAATGGATGTGAATATTTTGCTAATTAATCTGAAATCAAACTGTACTGGTAATGTTGTTTTACTCCTAAGGGTTGTCTTGGACATGGATTGAATCCTCAAAATGCATTTGCTTACTTGTATTTGACTTCATATTTTTCTTAGAAGTATTGTTTTTGCCTTGCATCACAACCAAGACAAACAGGTTACCAGTTTGGCAAATCCTACAACAGAGGAAAAAATAAACCACCTCCTGCCATCCCGAACAACTGCATGCAACACTACCAACTCTCTATTACATAAACATGATAGATTTAGTAAAGTGTTGTGATGCTATTCTACCAATTACAGACAATAAAAAACAAATAGGGCTGAAAAACCACCCTAATTCATTAAAAACTTAAGTAAACTATCCTAAAACGTAAATGTTCTGCTGTGCTACTTTAATTGACACCAGCATATCATTCAAAAGCAACAGGCCAGAAGAGACAACTACAGTGACAGACTTTGTAAAATGAGCATGTCATGATTCGAGTTAATCCAAAGAAAACGTCTGTGGTTTCCAGACCATGCCAGCCTGCCTGAGGCTCAATGGAGTCATAATGGAAACCACAGACAGAACTGCAGATTGCCTGGACATGAGGATGACAGGCTTAGCACAAAGCAAATGAAAATGCTCTAAACCTTTGCCAGACTAAGTGCTGCGTTTCTGTGCCTTGCATTAGTCTTTGAAACTTCAGTCCCTGGGCATGTAAGAGGACCAGGAAAAGCCATCACAGGCCTCAAATACATATGCACTTCCTGGTCCTAACAAACACTGAGCTGAAAGAGCTCACTATAGTTACTTTTTCCTGGTGAACCCTGTAGCCTAGGGCTCTGAAGGTTCGTGGCAAGGAGGATCATCTCTTTCCCAGGCACAGTAAAAGCAGCATGGGTTGGCTTAACTGTTTGTGCAAGAAGTTTGGGATTTTTTTTTAAAGTAAAGAAAACACCTCGTATCTTTGAAGATGACACCATCTGGCATTGCACTGGCATCACTAGTGGTTGCATCACTAAAAACATGTGTGCATCAGGTTACAGTAGCAGTGGTGCAAATGGTAACAACTAAAGCACATCCTGGCTGTGCTCTCATTTCAGAACAAAAATTATTGTTATTTTCACATTTTACATAGTCACAAAGTTTCTTGCTTTCAGATGGGATGTATATTATATAAAAACAACTGATAGGACAAACTCCAGAGATAAAAAAAAAAAACAAACAAACAAACAATTACTATCATTCAACACCCACAAAAGCCATCTTTAAGTGCATTTTATTTATTGCTGATGGCACTTCAATGAGATGAATCTAACCATTGTCAGTCTTGGAATAACATTCTGGGTGGTGCTGGGGTGGCTATGATGTGAAAACATGTTTTTTTGTTAATTTGCTCATAGCTTTTCTTATAAAAATGGAGCGAGTCATTCATTGACACCATATCCACACCACAAAGAGAAACAACATGCATACACATTCCACTGCTGAAAGGTTCTGGGATATAGTTGCTAGAATTTGACAAAAGATGTGGTGGCGCTAATGACACTCATTAGAGTAATGGACCGAAGCTGCAACAACCCAACTAATGAAAACTGTCATCAAATAAAAGGAAAAGTTGCATGCATGCATGCATATCAGAGAGGAAATGCAACGTGGGCTTTAGTTCAAGGGAAAATAATCTGAAATAGCTCGATACTGTTATGATCTGTTAAGATTATTCACCTCAAACTGGTGACAAAAACAAATAAGGTTGCAGCTTGTAGCTTAAGTTTAGAAAGGACCCTAAAATTACAAAGCGTCACCGCAGCAGCAATACGACCTAAGTGCGCCTTGATGGAACCCAGGGGAGATTTATTCATTTATTAATTGGGAGAAGGAACACATAGTCACGGCCAGTGAACACAAGTCTGCAGTCACAATAACTTCAGGTAAAAAAAAAAAAAGCACAGCAGCTTTTGTAGGAGAATAACTCTGTAACTGTTCTTGCAGAAATGTGTCTCGTGGAAGGACTTACATCGGAAGCAACAAAGCAGGCAGTTTAAGTATTCTGGCTGCATCTCAAGGGCTCGTGCCAAACAAACAAAAATGCAGGAAGATTATAAAATATCCTATCATTCAACGTAAAATGAAAAATTAAAACAGCAGCTTATTACTCGCGTAAACCATTTCACAAAACTTTCCTTATTTTTATAATGATATTCAAACTTTCCATGGTAATGACAGGAGCTTGCATTAATGCAATTAAGCGTGTTGATAAAGATCATGGACGTTCTGCAAAAAAGTTGTTAGTTTATGTTTCTTGCATCCCTTCACTAAGAGCATCCATCTGCATCCATCTGCATCCACTGCAGCTGAAGCTGAGAAGTGAACAGTGGTTGAGGATAAACTGCACTGATGGTTAACTTCTGCACACCAGACTGGTCTCCTGGTGGAGTGACCCTGTTGTGATGGATACTCACATTCATCTGTTCTTCGACGTTTTTCAGATGACTGGTCGACTTTTCAGATATCCTGCTCAGCACTCCGTTATGAAGCGGACGTGTAAATGGAAAGTTGTATCCATCTCAGGGAGAAACGCTGTCTCCAACCACGCTCCCTCCAACTTCTTTCTTATTATAAACGGCAAAACAAAGGGGGAAAAATCAAACTTGCGGTAAAACTTTCCTCTTTTGGTGTACGACATAAACTTATCGGGACCCGCTGTCTGGTCTCAGACACGCAGCAGCGCGCAAACAGAAAGCAAACGGTGTTGGGGCCGCGCATTGGACGTCCGTCTGCAAAATGTGATTTATTCAACACGTGACGGGGAGCTACCTCCTGCTCTTCCCCTCTTTACCGCTGCTGTGATTACCTCAAAGAGCCACAGCCACTGCAGGAAGGCAGTCCAAGTTACAGCTGAACTTTGGTGCCCTCCTCCTATCCAAAAGGGAACTGTAAATCAGCAGCTTGCTATGCTTTTCCACATCCCTGCTTTTCTTGTTGGAATAGTGGAAAAAATCAATCATGTCATGTCTTTAACCCGTAATACAGTTTCAGCTGGAGCAATAGGTCACTTATGGCTTTAACTAAAAGAATGGGTAATAATAAAACAACAATAACAATATAATGGGAATTATTCAGACTTTCTAGGTCTTAAAAGATAAAACCAGAGGCAATTTAAATATATTAGTAATAGCCACAAATTAAATATACAGCATTAGAGTGACACACACACACTTTGTTAGTCTAAAACAACACACATGAATCTTTTTCTTGAAGGTTATCTTGTAACTCTTAGCTGGAAAAGAGAAAGCATCACCTGTGAAACCCAAAGAGGAACCTCGCTTTTATTCCTCATATGCCTGTTTTACTGTTTTGTCAAAGCAAAAATTATTTAACTCATGTCACTTTTACATAAACGACAGTCAAACAAAGATCGCTCTGCTACATCAGCGTCTTACTGAGAAACATCTGCCAGGGATGAAATAAATGCATGCTGCTTTAGGGATTTATGTTATCATCAGTAACTAAACAAAATAATCTGATTAGTAATTTTTAAATTGCAATCAACAACAAAGAGTTGGAGTTCTGAAAAGGTGGCAACAAGCAGTATGGGTAGGTCTTGGATCATGTCGTTTCCACCATATTCCAACATTTTTGCAGTTAAACCTTATTTTCCTCTTGGCAGTCTAGTTACACCTCCTCTGTCTGACTCCAGGAACTGCTCTATCACCTGGAAATGGTTCTGGTGGTGGCAACCTCTCATTATTACTGTGACAGTGAAGCTCACACACATTCAGGCACTAATCAATGTACTCTGATGGCCCGCAGCTTTGCTTCCACAGGTATAATCATCTGGTTCCCTGCACTAGTTGCCCCAGTTTACTGCCAGGCAGGCTGCACAACTTAAAATAATGTTTGCTTGAATGTGTTCGTCTTGCATAAGAATCGATTTACTATACAAACGTATATAAAAGAAAGACACAAAGTTAAGTAGAAACATAAAATAAGAAGCAGATCAGTGGATTTTTAATAAATGTGAATGTACTATGATAGCAGAAGATAAATGCAACGTCAAAGAAAACAGTTGTTTTTCCTTTCATACAATGTGGGACTGTTTTATATAATCAACTCATGTAATAGCAAGAAACCACTATTTGTCTGAGTTTTAATAAGGAAAGCAAATTCCTCCGGATTTGCTTTTATTGCAAATATCTTTTTTTTCTATTTGTTCAAATACTTGTTTAAAAAAATGACAGATACTCTGCCTGTTGACAAGATAATGCATTGCCAAATATCCTGTTAACATACTGAAAAACTAAAGAAATCAATTGTCAAAGTTGTTTCTAACTTTAAAGCATGGTAAAAGATGAAAAGACGTACTCAAATTAAAATGTCAAACTGATGCATTATTTATGGTTTTACAGGCAACAATAGATTGATTAGGTATCATTTGGTGGATGATGGGAGCCTCCACTTGTTTTGTTCCTTACAAAAGAACAGCATGGATGTGAGAAAATGGTTCACTTTCTTGAACTTAAAAGTTAATCTGCCTCTATTTTATTCAGTAAACTAAAGTTTTTCTGGATCTAAACTGCACAACTGCACATATTTGGCAAGTTTATGCATGGAAAAAGTGCATGGAAAATTCATTGAAAATGTGCACTGAATTTTTCATGCACTTTTTCCATGCAAACTTGCCAAATATGTGCAGTTGTGCAGTTAATATCCAAGAAAAACTTTAGATTACTTTTGTATTGCTCTTGTGAGTCACAGCAGAGCATGAATAAAAAAAAACAAGGTGCGGTAATGATGGATAAATCTGTAATTCTACTTTGAGGCTAGGTGCTGTCCACATCACAGCTTTAATCTTAGTTGTAATTTTTTGGGATGTCTATTTTGGTGACACTTGACCATGAATTGGATGGAAAACCACACTGTTTGGCTCCTTAGACTTGCTTAAAGTCTTTGAAAGAAACAGATCAAATACTCAGGATGAGAGGTCATTCTGTGTGACTGCACACTTTGCTAGCGGAATTAACATCAACCAGACCAAAAATCATCCAACCTAATCCATAAAATGTACTTGAAGGATATACCTGATGCATTTTCTTTAAAATCCTTAAAGATGTAGTTTTCCATTCCACATAGCAACAGACATCAACATTTATGAGTTGCTACTTGCCAAGTCGATACTGTGGGAAAGGAAATGACTCAGGTGATGCTGCATCTTCCTACTTTGTGCATCAAGTCAAGAGCCAACAGACTGTTTTTTGTTTCATTGCATAACACTGAAAAAAGATTAACATTATTAAAGTACTTGGAAATCTGGTGCAGGGTCAAAAAGAACCCCATTTAATTATAGGTCCAGTTTTGTTTAAATAACAAATTGCAGGATGTATTTTGATCTGTGTTTTCCAAAATGCAGCAGCTGACCCAAACATCTCACGTTTGTGTCGTTCTGTTACACAATTAATAATTATTTTGCACTTTATGGTGGTTAAAGGTTATGTTGAAAGCTAAGCGCAATCTTAAAAAAAAACCTCTTCTTCCTGTTTTACACCAGTTTTAATTTAGGTAACACATCTTATTAGTGAAACACTTCCTTTCTTTAAATAGATTTTTTATATAATTGGTTAAAACTATCTCAGTTTGCCCCCTTTGTGCTTTTTAAAAGTAATTTGTTTCATGCCCAGAAGGCAGCAAGGACTCTGATTATATATTGTTCCACTTTTGGGCTCCCATCTGGATTAGAATATGATGGGATGTAAGATGTGTCTCAGAGGAGGAATATGTATGTTTGAGGAATTATGCGTTTATTTAAACAAATGGTCTGACATAGACTGTTACTGAGAAGCAACACTAGCTGTATGCGTGAGCACGTCGCTCTCCTCAGATTGCTTTGCATTGAGGAAAATCTGACTATGGATTTGCTTAACAATACTTTTTAAAGATGTAATAGGGACTAGTTCGTAAGGTAGTTAAACACCATATAAATCAAAGAAAGAAACCTGAGATTAGTTCACATCACTGGATGCATGTATTAATTTATGCAGAAGGACATTACACGAGCCTTTCAAAAGGATGTTGGATATTGGTTACACAGATGGTTTTAATTTAGTTAAGAAAAGCTCTTTTAATCCTAATATTAATCATGATTTAAAAATATGATTACTACCTCCTGTTTTTACTGAGTGCCCAAACACATCATTTATAAAAGGGGCAAAAAAGTCTCAATTTGTTGGGATACTCCAGATGGTGCCACTGATGCTGACTTGTTAATGTTATGGAAATATAAGCATTCCAGTATCTACATACAGCATTAAAACTTGGGCTTTCTTCTCAATCTAGGTGATGTATAAGCATGTATGTCTGATCTTATAGTCCCATGGCATAATGTTGTTATTGAGCAACTGGTTTTCAGCTTCTCTGCTGTTGCTCTCAATCCCCTTTAACTCCTGTTCATATACCGAGCCATAAAAATAAGTAATGCTAAAGTTTCCAAAGTATTTCGATAATAATCTGTGTAGAATCTAGTTCCAAAGGAAAAAGTCTAATTCTGGCAGAATCCTGCTCATTCAGAGTTTGTGCACAGGGGTTTCTGGAGATTTGATCAGTCCAGCAAAGGCAAAGTGAGAATGTGTTGACAACACAAATACAAAAACAGGTCTTTAGTTGATAAATATCCCTAATGCACACGTGCCTATAGGGTTAGTATAGTTAATACAATTAGGTTTTACAGAGCTCAATGACATTATGTCTGACAACCAAAGTAGCAAGTGGATCCTCTTATTTACCGATAGTCTAATTCTACATTATCTACATAAAGAACACGATCATGCACTTTCTAGCAGGATTTGGTATTATTATTAACTTTATAAAGTTTTGGTTATCTAAAGCTAAAGTTAATGAAAATAAATTTAAAGTTGAAGTTTCAGGACTAGTTAAATAATGCATGTAATGCATTAAGTTGACAAATTTCCCTCAAGAAATACGATTCAAAAACTTAGATATATATATATATATATATATATGATCACATCTGGCCTTTCTCAAGTTACCAGCAGTCTGAGTTCTAACAAAGATACCTACTTTAGCAATGACTGCTCACTAATTAATCCACTATCAATCACAGTGTCGACACGCTGTTCTCCGGCTGGACGAAATTCCTGAGACATTGTGCAGATCCTAACCAATTCTGATGGAGATCACTTTTATTCTCCAGGAATGCATTGTGTTGTGGAGGAAAGGAATGCACAGCATTGAGAGCATGCTCTGGAATTCCCAACACAACTAAATAGTTCAAGCAAACGTTTCTTTGAAGAAAGAAAAAAAACTTAAGAAAAAAGTTCTATTCCCATCATTCCACTCTTTACAACCCTGTCACATAGGAACGCTTTGAATTTGTCCATCTATCATTTAAAAACACAACGCGATAAGCTTTGACACTAAGGAGAACAGTGGCACAAATCAGATGGGTGAAATGCTAACTCATCTCACCATGGTAACCTCACTGAACTTTAATACAACTGCATATCCGTGCGGTTACATCACAGATAGCAATCTGCAGTACTAAAAAAGGGTTGTTCATTTAGAGCATCAGGGAGTGACATATTAAACTGAAATAATACCTGACCATGGAAACTATTTTTTCATGCACGACGCTTGTTTCTGTGATAATTTCCTTTGGCAGATATGATGCTTTTGGTTGATTCCACAGGAAACATGATAGACACACACCCTCCTGTCAACAGCTAATGGTCTTCCTTCAGGGGGAACAAATCAATTCACTTCACAGTTTTCTCTGATCTGTTTAGAAAAGGCACGGTTAAAAAATAGATGCAAAATATGTTAGAATATCTCCAAAGTGCTGCTTAAAAAGCATTTCTCAGAGAACTTTGGTAATCTGATGTACAACCATAAACTGGCCTGTTAAATATTTTGTACTATGCTTGAACTTTCAGAAAGACATGAGCAAAATAAGAAAACAGTTTTTACCAGTTGTGTATTTTTGGGTAAATCATCAATGTTCAAGCCAAAGCTAACTAAACCAACACGAGTTCAAGAGTCACATAAGCCATGTAGTCGTGCTCCGTGAGAAAACACACAACAGCTAAACTGCTGGAAATGGTTGACACATTCGTTTTGGGTATACACATATGAAAAAGTGTTTTAAGGATATCTGAAATTAAAGATAATTGTCTGTTATGAATGCAAACTTTGACTGTTTTCTTCATTGTAAAAAAATAATCTTAGTAATGCTTTAAATTTTATTAAACAAGCTATTTTCTAGGAAAATGTTTTAAAAAATATGTATATTATTACAGTAGATGAAGACTTTCTGCATTGTGTTCAGCTTGACAAGTCAGTCTTCAAAATGAGACAGTCAAATCTGTATTTGTGCAAACTTGCATCATTTGTCTTGTAGTACACCAACAAAACAGCATGAGGCTTAAAATGCCACATAGAAGAATCTCTGCAACGATGCAATAATTTATTGTCATAAACTTTGTTTTAAGAATAAAAGTCTTTAAAAGAAGTAAGGGGTGGCTGTGGAAAAGATATTTTTTTGTTAAACATGTCTGAGTTTAACAATATGTCAGTGACATGAAAAATTTACTTTAAAAAATTCTAACATCCAGTCTGGGTTGAGACAAAAATGTTATTTAGGATTAGATAGTAATGATAGTTTGAGCTGAAATACATTATTTCTTACAACCAGGCCACCACCTGATGAATGCCATGTTTCAGGTTTCCATGGTTACCTTTTAAACCCAACATGAAATGTTTCCCATTCAGGATGCCTTTAAGCAGTAATATTGTTTAGTCAGCAGTAAAATAAAGTCAAGACTGGAGCTAAAATGCTATCTTTCGATGTCCCCATCATGGCAACCGCTCTTATCTTTACATGTAGATTTGTTCTCATGATCACAGAAGTTACAGATACCTATTGCACCTATGTCTGCCTGGATGAACATGCTCCATGAGGACACTTTTCATGGAGCAAGAAAATAATGTGCAGCTCATGTCATAATCACTGATGTATGAGAGCAAAGCTCAACAGACATTCAGAAATCAAAGCATATCCCATTATATTGATTTGCAGTGCCACACTGTACAGCTACTTTTAATAACCGACTGTCTTTCATATCAGCCTTTCGGTCTCTTGCAGAAGTTATGATGCATACATGTTCCTTTAAAATGGACATTGCAGCTTTATGGTTAACCTGTTAGAATTATTCAGAACCTCCTGGTCTGCAGAGATTTTTTTTCCAAATGCTCCACTTTTCTCCCATGGCTTCAATTAAGTTAATCAGTGATTCTTAATATATCACATGTGTGTGCATGTGTGATTGTCTATTGCCCTATGTTACTGTGCTCTGATGTTCTGTTTCCAGGATTTACTTTGCCTTTCTCCTGCCCAGCTCCTGACAAACACCACCTGGGACAGGCTCCAGTTTGTACTGGGATAGTCTGCCACTCCTAGTAACAGCAGCTGTAGGAGTTACTTATTTAATTAAAAAAATAAAAGAAACAGAAGAGCAAATTTTAAATAATTATTTAATGCAGAGTACAAACTGTATAATTACAGTATAACCAGAATACTACATTTGTGTTGTAAAATAATTACATCCGTGATGAGCTCTAAAAAAATATTTAAATATAATTTTATTGTGAAGTAACTGTGTTTTACTGGTAGCATGCACAACTGCTGTCAGTATGTCACTGCACATGTTTAGTGAAATGTTTTATAAATTGTACGGCTATTTCCTGGACCTTTGATCCTAAAACATAACGATGGAGGATGTTCAAAACCCACCAGACTGAAGAATTATACTGTAGTTTATCCTTCAAACTTCATAAAGCCTGTCTGTAGCCTGGCATGTGCAGCAGCTTTCTTATCACTTGCCTTGCCTTCCTAATTCCTTGGTGCTCCATGAAACTTTTTTTTTCTTTTGTAGCCTCTCTTTCTAAGGTGTTTGTCTTTCAAAATATTAAGACTTAAGTTTTGCATTTGCCAGATGTAGCTGAACATAGGAACCCAACCCTGAATTTTAACTGTAAAAACCTCTGGATCAAAGGCCAGCAACACAATTGTGACCATGCATGTCCATTTTTTGTGAGTCCTAATGTATGATTTTAAATCATTCAGCTGAAAAACATTGTATCATACAACAAAGTCTGTTGTTTGAAATAAGTCTGTCTGGGGAAAACATAAGAAATGCTTGTCAGAAGTTTAAAAATTGTGCTAAATTGCTAAGCCAAAATAAATCTATGGCACATTAAGAAAGATGGATGCAGTACAAAGGTGATGGGGAGTAAATTTATTATATGAAGGACCCAAGAGAATATTCTCTATCAGTAGATCATGTTTTTGTATTAGTCATGCAGAGATGTTAAAGAAGAAAGCTGTTATATTGTCAAAACCATATGTGCTCTGGTGTGCATTGTAATCAGTAGCACTCTGAAAACCAGCTACAGAACCCAAAAACAAATGTGCAAATCCAAAATTCAGAAAAAAAGGACCAGCATAATTATTTCAGTGGTGGCAGAAATCATTTTAGAACATCATATAAGGAAAATGATCACAATCTGTTTTATTCTTTGATGATTTGTTGAGGTTAAGAACAGAAATCCCTTCCCCCCGCAGCACAAGGAGTCAGATTTTTTTCTCTCCTTTTTTTAAATCCAGCTCATCGGTTCAAGAACCTACAGCCAAATAATCAGCCAATGGTAAAGCTGTCACAACACATAAAGTAACTGTATGATCAGTGCCGTGTGAAAGAGGCTGAAAATGCAAAGGAGTAGGTGGCCCATAGTGGAGCCATGTTGAGGTCATGGTTCAGTTTGCAGTAAAGACTGTTTTACTTACGTTTAACGATGCTCATTCACACACTCTGCCTCAACACACACAGCTCAAGAAGTTCCAAGACAGAAAAAAAAATTTAAATAAGGAGAATTTTCCAATAAAAGGGTTAAATATTTATTGATTGTTTTTGTTTAGCCTTGGTTTCCTCTCCTAAGGATCCAGTCAGCTGTCATAAAAACGTATTGAGTGTGTCAGTGCATCATTGGTGACATTTGACCTTGTATCCATATTTAAAAAACAATTTAAACTGAAAAACTGAACTTAAATTTTTTCCATGATAATTTTCTCCCTTGTTTTGTCAATAACAAGAGATTGATCAATAAATCAATCAATCATGTCCTCACAGAGATGCTGGAGATTCATCAGAACGTGATACAACCCTTTGAAAACTTTCAGTCCTTCTCTATACCGGCTAACACATCCTATTGGTCCTTTTCCTGAGTGAATATTACAAATGATGATGGCAACATTAAGCTGTTTTGACAGCTAACAACCACCGAGGTTCTGTATCATTTTAAATACCGTCATGGTGCCATGTTTAATATCCTTTAGTTTTTTCTTAAATAATAATTATGCCATGCTGTAAAAGAAAACTT
>JBAMIG010000009.1:8304729-8320320 GCA_037177335.1 Kiunga ballochi | reverse complement strand
GTCACCAGGGTCCAGGAGACCAGTATCATGTGGTAAACAACAACATTATGAGTGAAGATTCTGCCATAAAGTGATGCGACATGTCTCAGAAATAGTATGTATCAAATATGCGACATCCGGCCATAAGGGGTTAATACAATAGGATGCTGAATAAATTAATAATCAAGAATAACGAGTTGCTTTTTAAGCCGTAAAATAAAGCGGAACTTTTAATTCAGCGGATACGTTTCATTACGAACCACTATTTTGGGGGACGCCTTTCTGTTTATGCTACAACGTGTGTCAGTTTGACGGCATGTTGGGGATACAGTAGTAAAGTATGAAACCGTGAACAGTTTATTAATAGGTGCTTTTCTGTAAGTATTATAATGGGTAAAAAGCGCCGCAGCGAAGTCTCTGCGGAGACAAATAATCCGGCGAAAAAAGAAAAAGCTCCGGAGTTCAATGGTACTGAGTTTAAAGCGATGCTAAAGAGTCCCACCACAGCAATGAAGGGTAACTATCTTTTTTTATTTACACCGGCGGGTGGAAAGAAATAGTAAACAAATTACTATAAAAGTTATGTATATTTCTGCCTATAATTCTTTATTTGATCTTTTGACTGCAGGATTAGAGAAATTCATATCAGTCGCGAAGAAGCTACCATGCTCTGACTTGTATGATGTGGTGGAGGGTTACGTTAAAATCTCAATGGATTGTGCAGAAATATTCAAACTGCTAGAAGCAGAAAAGCACACAGAGAAAGAAGTAAGTTGACGTTTATGTCCATGTGGATCTTGCATATTTTTGTCTAATGAAATTCTCATTCCTGCCCAGATGATGCTGATTTTTGAGAGTTTGGAAATGATACTTCTCAGGACAGCCAGTGACCTCTCCCACTTCAGCATGGTTGGCAATACAATAGTAAAAAAGATCGTTTCCAACTACATGAAGCTTTTGCTAGGGTCTTTACATTCAGCAAACCATGGGTAGATCTAATTACATCAACACAATGTCATTTCTCTGCACACTTTTTGTCATAAATATAATGTCTTAACTGTTATGAACAGGTTTGTCCAACAGTGCCTCAGTCTCCTCTCTGCCATGGTGTCTCAGGGTGCAGAAGCTGCAAGAGAAGTATTCAGTCAGATAAACATTAAAGCTTTGTCTGGACTTGCAAAAAGAAAAGACAAAAGAGTACGGCACGGTTTTCATATTTTCAAGTTACATAATCTGTTGAACCCTGCACAGATATGGAGTCTGTTTTTGTCTTTTATTCAGGGTAGACCCGATGTCCGCCTGGCTTTTATCCAGTTTGTGCTGTCCTTTTTGGTGTCTGGAGGGGGTGCAACTATTGGTCAAATATTAGAGGTTAAGGGTAAGCATTACATGTCAGCCATAATACACACAGGATGCTCATTAACTCCAGTGTATGGATAACTTGCTGCTTTTTATAAACTAGAGCTGCTGCCAGACATCTTGAATACAGGCTTGAAGGAGGATAGGATTTCCACTATCAATCTGATTTTATCCACATTAAAGACTAGGGTAAGAAATACACAGTTTTTTAATGTAAATGCAAGTGGGTTTATTTGTTTGTTTGTTTTTTTTGCATTTTTTGCAATTATTGATAGTTTATTTTTCTGCAGGTTGTGCTTAACAAAGCCATTAGTAAAACACAGAAAGTCCGCTTTTTCACTGCGGCTGTATTGACCAACATTGCATCTCTGTACAAGTGGAATGGGATTGCAGATGCATGCCTAGATGATAAGACAGTAAGTTACTGACTTGTTGTCTTTTCAAAGAATTGCTGAGTCAGCCACATTTGATTTACACATTGTTTGTCTCCTTTCTATTTAATCCTGTCTTTGCAAGACAAAAGATTCCTCAGAGTCTCCTGGCTTGTCAGTTGTCCGGGAACTTGTTCACAGCTTTCTTCTGGACCTCTGTTGCTCCCGGAAGCATGGCATCAGCTTCCATGACCCCAGCTTTGGCACATCTGGCAGGTAAACAAGCAATGCTTCAAGTATGCTTTTACTTTTCTCGACTCCTTATGCTGACTGTAACATTTTCCTTTCTCTGCAGAGCTGGCAACCTTGTGTTGCTTCAGTTCTTGGTTGGGCTGAAACAGGCCAATGAGGATGAGCTGTTGGCCGACCTGGTGGTGAATGTGTTGAAAGCCAGCCCTGACATTTTGTCCCGATACTTCAAGGAGACTCAGTATTCGTATACCCCGCGGCTCAGAAGTGCTTGGCAAGACAATGTCAATTTACTTAAAAAGGTAATTATTGTTTATACTTTTGTCAATTTGATAAAATAGCTGGTTTTAATAGTGCTCTGTGTATTTTCATGTGAGATCTACGAGGCCCAGCCAGATATTTCTACAATATTTCAAACTCGCGAAGTGATCCCTCTGCCACGTCTCCTCTCCATGATTATGGTGATCTCTCAACCACCAGTGTGTAATAAAACTTTCTTCACCCAGGGACTCAGTGTAAGACTTCACTTTGTGTTGTAGATTCTTTGTGTCAACAGTGATGTAAAAATGAAAAGGAACATATTAAATATGTCTTTATTTCAATGCCAGCTTTCCAACCCAGCAGTCCAGCTTACCGCTGTATCCATGATGAATTTCGTCTTAAAACGAGCCCAAAAAAATCTGGAATATCTTCTGGACAAGTCTGTGTGGTACAAGTCAGATGTGTACTCTGCTGACATGATGGAAGAGTTTGCACAGCAGTACAGGGAATCACTCAGCAAGGTGAATTCAAGGAAATGCTGTCTTAATTCAAACTGTAGTGATGCTCTTTCAGATACTCCAATGACTTGTTTTTACTTCTCTACTTCAGATTTTGCCTGACATGACGGGCATCGTTTCATTGTGGCAGTCGCTCAGCAAGAAGGAGAAAGCTGATTGTGACCATAAAGAGATTAAAAGTGGAAGCAATGCTGAACTGACTGAGAAACATAAAGTTCCTGGTAAAAATCTTGAGTGCATGTTTGATTTGTTTCTGTGGATCAATATTAGTTGACTGGCCTGTGTACTTTTTTGAACAGTTACTGAGACGGCTGAGGTCATTCTGCTGAAGGCTTTGGTTCTTCAAGTCGTTTGTCTTTATCAGAAAGTGGTTCCACATCTGGTTGTTCAGTGCAAATTTGACTTCAGCAAACTCCTAAAAGGTAGTATGTTTTAACATTGATTAGTTATGAAGTTAGTTTAAATAAATCAGCACTTACAGCTAAATCCTTTGCAACCTCTTCAGGGATTGTGTCAGAGAAAGGAATAAGAGATGATGTTCCACCAGTGCTGCAGTACCAAATACTGCAGCTGGCCTTAGATCTACCTGCAAACAAGTTTTCTTGGTTCCGCATACAGGTGAACATGTTTCTTCTGCCATTGCCAAGTCTTTTTAATAGGAATTTGTTCCTTATAATGTAGTATAATCCTTCTCTTTAACAGGATGCTGCGGACACAGAAGCATCATCCAGAGATAAGTCGGTACTTTATCTACTTCTCAAGATGTTTGTTAACAGCTGTAGCAGCAGCCACCTGAGATCCTCCACACAGAAGCTGGTGGTAAAGGTAAGGAGGATTTTCTCTTTTGCATTGTGCTTTGAACATCCTTTTTTTGCTATTAAAAAAAATGAATCTTTAATTAAAAATGAAAAAAAATGTAATTAAGCCTGGCGCTTTTGTTTTGGTTGTTTTTAAAGCTACTGGAGTAAAAATGTTTATGATGCTGTTTTCAGGAAAAATAACCTCTCTTCTGTTTTCCTATGATGTATTTTCAGGTGCTCCAGGATACGGGAGTATTTGAGCATAATTTGACTGAACTTGAGCTCTGGCTTCGCCAGCTTGCCAGGCTAGACTCCAGCCAACAAGAGTCTGTTATCCAGTTCTTGGAGAGGGTGAGTCTTCTTCTGTGACAGCTGTCTCTGATTTATTACCATTGCATTATTAGTTTTCATAGAATAAAAACTATGGTTGCTAATAACACGTCTGCCTCTTACTCTAGGTATTGGTTAAACTGGTTTGCAATTCCTACGAATACGGCGATAAAGTTGCTTCCCTCATCCAGGAGGCAGCCAATCTGAGTAGCCAGGAGGCTGATGCAACCAGTATCCCAGTCTCCCACATTGATGGTGTGGATTAAAATGTGGAACCAAACATTAGATTAGATGTATTTAAATTTTTGTCTTTTGAAATCTGACCCATATGTGGATATCTTTCAGATGTCTTAGACATGCTGGATGTCATCATGGAGGGTAATGATGGTGAGATGGAGGAGTTCGGGCCATCTCTGAGTGAAGACCTCATTACCCAAACATTTCCCTTCAGTGCTTTGATACCTGCTGCGCTGGAGGCTCGAAATAAACTGTCTGCCGACAAAGGTAAAATAAAGAATACACTTACTGACCAACATCCCTTTTTTGGGAGTTGGATTTTTTTTCTCTCCTATTAATTGTAAAATTGATTTGGCATCATTTGCATAGGTTATTTCAAAGATGAAGGAATTTTGTTGTGATTTTAGTAAACATCTGTGTTCCTCCTGTAGGGATGGTGTGTGAATACTTGTCTGCAGTGTTCACAGATGTGCTGCACTGCCAGAGAGAGCCTCTCCCTCTCTGTGTGGCTCTGCTGCAGTACGATAAAGAGCTTGTATCCTCTGGACTTCCGGCTTGTAATCATCCATCTGTTATGCACTTTCATCACTATTACTCCAGATGGCTCCCACAACAGACCCGTGAAGAACTGGTCAGTTTTTAGTGTCGTGACCATTTTCTTTCTATATTCTTACAATTTATAGTCATTCATTTTAATACCTTTTTTTTTTTTTTTTTTGCAGTTCAAGTCATCTGAACACCTTTTGGGTGGGTTGTCTTCCACTTCTTCATTCTCTGCACTAATTCAAGCGGCATACGTCCAGGAGCCCAGTAGCTCTTTATTTCAGGATAGCTTCAAGAAAAATGCCAAAGAAGCTTTATCTTCTATGTCCCTCGAGGAATTTCCAGTTGCAGTCAAGCAGATTTTATTTTACATCAAATCAACAGTGGAAAACTTTAACCTGGTAAGTGCATCAAAGAAGCTACGTGTTCACTGAACTGTTATGCAAATTATTTATCTTAGTCTTTCCAAAAGTTCTCCAAAAACACTGGAAGTGCTCTCCTGGAGACCTTAATGGAGATACTTCAGGATATAGTGATCAACTTGCAAAGCTTTGATGCAACTAAAGCCTCTGAGCCAGAACCAGAAAGCACCCATGATGGATCTGATCTCTTTTTGGAGCTCAACCAGTCTCTAACAATGGAAACCAGCAAGGAGCAGGTTGGAGAAATGATTTCTTTCCTTTAATTGTGATTTTATTTATTTATTTTACAAATTAAAAACAATGTATTTATAAAGCCTCTTTAGCATGTGCTGTGGGCACACACACACACACACAGTGTTGTACGACATAACAGCAAAAGCACATAAAATATAAGAAAGTAAAAAAAAGACACAATATGAACAAATAGAAGCAAATGGGTTCAACCCACTTAAAAACCAGTGAGTGTGAATGAGTTTTAAGACACCGTGTGGGCTGCACGGTTGCATAGTGGTTAGCACTGTGGTCTTTCTGTGTGGAGTTTGCATGTTCCCTTTGTGCATGCATGGGTTCTCTGGGTTCCCCCATCCACAAGACCAACACATTGGGTTCATGCAATGGTTAAAACAGTCACTTATCACATGTAGGTCGCTTTTGATGACGAGTTTTAGAAATGAGCATTGAAGGAGACTGGTAAATAGGTAACGGCAGGCTGTTCCACAGTTTAGCTGCACTTGCAGAGAAGGCTCTGTCCTTCCTGAGCCTTTTCTTTGCTTTGGAGAAGACCAGGATCAGCTGGTCAGCTGACCTGATGGACCATAAGGGAGCGTAGCTGTGAAAAAGCTCTGGCAGATGAGATGGAGAAAGGTCATTAGGCTTTTTGTTGTACCTGTCATACACCTGGATTCTGATATGATGCTTTATTCTTCTTTTATTTAGATCCTTGTTTCAGCTTTAGGCTCCATTTTCCAGCATCCGTGTTTGAAGCAGTGGTTTCTAGCTCTGGAGCTCTCTGCATTACCTCCTCACACTCTGAACCCTGTTCGACTGAAACGCCTGTCTGCTCAGCTGACTGAAAACATTTTGACCCTGCTGAAGATCAGTGCGCCAACGCTTTGTGAAGTGGGTCACGGGGAGCTTCTCTGTAGCTACATGGGATCCCTGGAAAGAGCTGCTCTTAAGGAATTAGTGGAAAGGGGCTCTACACCTCCAAAGATGCATTCCAGGACTTTTGAGGCTCTGTCGTCTTTGCACCACTACATGGATTCCAGTAGTCTGAGGGAAGTGGTCTCTAGGTTGCTACTCCTTCCACATGATGGCCTCATCTGTCGCAGCAGTGCTGGGAAGCAGTCTGAACTCAGCAGTTATGGCCACGTGGTACTGCACATCCTCTCAGAGTGTAAAACTACGGCTTACCAGGATCATGGCATATTTTTGACCCAAGCACATCTCTACGGCCTGAGCACTCTTTTCCTGTCCTGCTCCAAACCTGAGCTGGAGGTTTTGCTGCTTCAGACTCTGTCCAGTGAGCCAGGCTGTGCCAAACTTATCCACACAGATGTGTTGTTGCATTGCCTACAAAATCCTCTTCCAGATGCCGTGGCGATCAGCTCCTTGCTGCTTCAGAACTGCTCCTCTCACAGACTCTGCTTTGAGGTGTGGTGCCTAGAGCCTGCAAACATGGAAAAGCTATCAAATGAGACCGAAGCCTTCCTCCCACTGATTAATACTTATTTACAGGAAGCAAGTAAAGAGGATCCAGCTCGACCCAAAGATGGTGTGTGTGTGTGTGTGTGCTTCAAGTGCATGCAAATTTCCATCTCTTTGTTTTTTTTTTTCTCACTGTCTCTTCCGTATTAATGTACATATTTTTTAAATCTGTCTGTTTTAGTGCAAAAAGAAGCTTTAAAAGTGTTGAGGCAAGGACTGCTTGGAAAACTGTCCCAGTGCATTTTGGGAAACCTGAGAAATGACTCTGGAGCGCTGCTTGCAGAGACCGTTTCAAATCTGCTAAAGCTTTCTGCAGACATCAAGGACTTCCAGGATTTGATCAGTAATCTTCCGGATGCTCTTCAAAAGGTGGACAGCTTTGAAAGGTAAATTTAGAGTGTGCCTCTAAGAAAATGGGTTACTTTGAGGTTTTAACTAAATGTTTTGATTTTTTTTTTTTAGATGGCAACTAGTAGATGTTATCAAAGAAAAATTTGTTGACTGCCCAGAGGAACGAGAAATATGGAGGAGGTGTGTTACTGATGCAGCCCTGAAGTGCCTCATAGCCTCATATTGTCACTCAAAAGACCCGGCTGCATCCCCATCTGACCAGGAGCACAGCATCTTAAGAAGGCTGCAGCAGCTCCTTGTGAGTTTGTTTTCCTCATAAATTGTACCTTCATGAGGCTTTTCGGCATTGTGTAACTTTGTGTTTCACAAACAGACATCAGCTGAAAGCGTGTCCGCTACTGAGTGGAACAGTTTTGCCAAAACTGGACTGAAGTAAGATATTTTAAGCTGATTTGTTTTGTTAGTCTAACATAATTATGTAATGAGCTATGCATACACTCCAGGTATCGTTATGGAGACCACCATTTCCTGAACACACTGAGTGGTCTTTTGGAGCTGGTATATGGAACCAATGAAGTCCAGAAGTATCTGATGCCTTTATCCACACTACACATGATGATCACCAGCCATTCTCAGTTTCTGCCCACCATGCTGGAGTCCGAACCCAGCAGGTGTCAAACTAAAGGTACCTTTCACCAAAAAGCCTCTTTCTTTCTTTAATTCCTAGTTAATAACAAAGCAGCTTATTTTGCTGTCATTTCAGAGGCATTGGTGTCTCTTCTTCTTTGTATTGTAAAAAAGTGCCCAGCGGTTTGTAACACCAATCACTTTGTTGTCCTTTTGGGAGCATATGGAGCTACACTGTCAATACTGGGTAAAACGGATCGTCCAGAAATAAAAGCATGTACTTTTTTTGTCTGTTTCTTCTGTCATTTAACAGCATGATTTGTTTTCGTAGATCAGAAACTGCTTCTGCTTCTGCAGGAATATGAAAGAAACCAAGTCAGTCTGCTTAAATTTCAGTGAGTTGTTTCCCTTTTACAAACAAAACAAACAAAAGCATCACTTGTTTGTTTTCCCTCGTGATGTTTTTCTTCTTCTGCAGGTCGTTCATGTGGGGTCCTGCAGCTGTGGAGCATCACAAGACCAGAAGAAGCCTGGGAGCATCTCTGTGGAAGCAGACAAGCTCCGACGATGTGCTGGCTCTGCTTAAATCAGAGAAGATGCTGCAGACTGTTTTAGTGTTTCCACAGCAACGCTGCATCATCCCACAGGTTGATAGTTTGAATCACAATTATTTATCTATATCTACAGGTTTTTTTTTAAAGTTACTTAAAGGATTTAGACCCATAACTATTAAGACATTTGTTATGTCGCTCTATCACCTGTCCTAAGCTTTTCACATATCTTTTGTGCATCATAAAGAGCTCAGATACAGGATATTATTCAGGCTTTTCTATTTGAATTTAATTTGCTTTTCCCCTCATTTTTAGGATAGAAAGGAGCTGCTGTATAGTAACAGTGCAGTGAAGGATCTTGGGAAGTTGTATGATCCCTGCTTTCTTTTGCCTTTATTCAGTGTCCTACTGAGGCCAGGTAGGATGTTAGACTGCATATCATGACTCGGCATAATAATTTACCATCATCAGTGCCTTATTTGTTGCATCCTTCTTCTGCTCCTTCATTACAGAGTGCGTTATTGATTGCCACAAGTTTGTATCCAGCCACGCTCTTGGAGTAACTGTGACAGCGCTGAGTAGCTATGACCCGAAAGTGAGGGCGGCAGCATACCACGTTCTTACCAGTTTTTACCAACATCTGGAAGCTGCCCGGTTCAGAGAGAAGCGACAGGTAAATGCCTGAGAAGTTTTATGTGAGTGTGCAAATATTATGAGTTCAGAAATCACCTCCTGAAACCTTGTTAATCTTGTTCTTGTCAAACAGCTGCTATACTTGATGGACATGGTGAAGAATGGAATAACACAGCAGAATCAAAGACTACCATTTGTTTTAACAAGCTACATCTCTAAAGTGGCCCAGCAGATGCTTAAACCTGGTGCGTAACCATAAAACCCTTTACTTGTTCCATTTGATCCTCAGTACTGAAGGTTTGGTCAAGATTTGTTTGACTGAGTCAGCAACTCATTTTTGTGTGCTTCATTAGTTGTACTTTTTAGAACAGTGTTGTGTTTTCAGTATAACTGACCGTTGCCTTGTCTACTCTGTTTTCCTAGAGGACCACATGTACGTAGCGTTGAATAGGTTTCTGTTATCCCACATGAGCTTGGACTTCAAAAGGGTCCCTGAGTTCTTCAAGCTATTTTTTGGCTTTGACTTGGAGGTAAAATCTAAGAGGAACCTGTTGGATGCATCGTTTTTTGTTTTGTAGTGTGCAAATTATCTGTCATAGAGGCAGACATTTACATTTAAAACCTAATGCATATTAAAATCTGCTGAAGTAAACCTTTATTGTGTCAACAAAATGTAACCGTTTCTATGTCTGCTCTGCTCAGGCGAGGGTGTAATCTGTGGGAGTTTGACTTTTCCTGTTTTAGCAGCACAAAGTGGAACGTGAGTGGATCCTGACTGTGCTTGAGGACGGGATAAGTGATGGACACTGTTACGAGCTGTGCAGCGAACAACGCATCTTTCAGATCCTTTTAGGCTTCAGTAGCAGCCCCCTGTGTGATGAACACTTCGAGGTACGCACAACTGCGCCGTTATTCCGCTCATTTCTGATCACACGAGTTTTGCGATGATACGATTATTCAGTGTGAAAAACGTGAAAACGCCTTACCAGCGAGTGAAAAACATTCACACAGGCGCAGATCCTCCGGGTGTTGTGTCAGGCTGCCCGCGTGACCAAAGCCGCTTGTAGACTCACAAAGCGCTGTGGGCTTCTGAGCTGGATACTACAAGTACTTGAAAAAAGGTAAGGAGCATAATCTTTGCTGTTAAGTTTGTTATTGTTCTGGGCAGCATGGTGGCGCAGTGGTTAGCGCTGTGGCCTCACTGCTGGTTTGAGCCCAGGCTGGGTAGGGTTGTCCAGTTTGCATGTTCTCCCCATGTATGTACTCTGGCTTCCTCCCACCCACAAGACATGCATGCTATGGTTAAAAATGATGCTTTGGATAAAAGCGTCTTCTAAATGACTGTATAGTATTATTTAAAGCACATGGTACATCATTTTGTACTTCCTTTACTCATCAGGAATCTAAACCAGCAGCTGCTCTGTGCAATCATTGAGCTCCTCCACATGCTGTGGTTTACTATCCTCGCACAGAAGGAGAAGAAGTTTCATGAAGCCAGTACATCTTCATCTACTGAGGAGAAGCCTCAGTACTTCGCAAGATGCCTCCCACTCCCTCTCATTACCGAATTCCTGTGTGTGGCTTCGGCTGTTAGCAGACACCTCAGGTAAAGCGTCTTCCAGATACTGAGTTTTACTTGTGACTCACGAGTCCTATTAAAACAGATGTCAGTCAAGGATGCTCGTGTTTGTTGTCCTTTTTCCAGGTTAGGTGTGAAGGCCGCTCAGCTCAGCTTGTTTGTGCAGACTCTTAGCTCTGCACTGATGCATCGTGGGACAGCTGTCAGTGTAAATAAACAAGCTGGCCGACTCATACTCCATCAACAGCCCCTGTCCTGTGCTCAAACCCTCACCCCACTTCGCTGCTGGGCCACCCTGTCCAAAAACACTGCCCTCATTTCCCAAATACAAGCCTTGTCTGAAAAGCACAAAGTGAGGGAGCTTATGGGTGAGTTTCAGCTAACTTTTGGTTTTCTGTCAAGTGATAACCAGAAAGCTTTAAACACATAGAGTCTTCTAGTAAGACTGAATTTTTCTCTGGGATGAATAAAGTATTTTCTTTGTTCTTTTTCCATTCATTTAATTTGATTTATGAGAAAGAAGATGGCTGGCTTGTTGGCCACAGTCATTTTACGTTCCTTTTTTAGCAAACCTAAAAGTATCATAGTTGCAATTCATCACATTAAACCTGGGCCTTGTCATTATAATATATTAAACCCAAAAAAAGATCAAATTTGCCTTTCAGGATCCATTCAAAAGTCAAACTTTGCAGTTTGAGTTTAAGTGTTTTGCAACAGGATGTACAGATCTTAGTTTTTCCCATTTCTATAAATCTGAACTTTATGACTGAGTCTCATAAAAACAAAAGCATCCCTTTTATATATAATAAAAATGTTTTATCTTCCTCTGCAGGGATGGGGAAGGATAAGGTCCGAGCTAAAAAGCACATTTCCTACAACAACGTTCAAGAAGAGAATCTGGCAAAGGACAACGAGGCAGAGAAACAGGAAGAGAGTCTCCTGGCAGAGTGTAAATCCTACCTACGGAGGATCTTTGCTCACTGGGAACCTGTGTTTCCCCTCTTAGAAGCCCAGTCAGCTCTGCCTAGAGACCAACTGGATTCCATTCAGTTGGCCAGTGATACAACACACCTGCTTATAAAGTGGTCCCTGAGGTGGCTGGTGGAGGACTTGTATGATGAAAACGGGGTAAAAGAATTTTTGCAGTGGTTCGAAAAAGCGGTGATAAAACACAAGAACATCGTAAAAGCTGTGATGCTCGACCCTGCCATGAAAGTAGACCTCCTCCGGCTCTACCATCACACCTGTGAATCTCGGTGTCACTCCAGCGTTTCAGCAAGAACGGAAAGCATTCAGCTTTTTACCAACATAATGATCCGTTTACTGGAAACACAAAGTCCCCTTCCGGACCTCCATGGCAGCGTTATCTCTGCCTGCATGCCAGAAGCAGCTCATGATCAATTTACACATGGTAGGAACCAGACAGTTTGATCTGTGAAGACTCTGATCCAAACATTATATCAGTACCTTTTAATGTAGTTATACAATTCTTCATTTTTTGCCTTATATGCTGAAAAATTCTCTTTTTCTATTAATTTACTCCAATAATACCCCGATAATTTAATCCTAACCCTGAAGATACTGAAGCTAAACCTAAATGAGGAAAAATATTGATCAGGATATCCTCACAGTTACAGATCTGGGTGCAGATTCACTGTTCTGTGTTTTTCTAAAGTAAGATTTAGAGGAATAAAAATATTTTTACAGTACAGCAATAGTTATGTAGCTCTGCAACATTTATTTTTTGTCTCATATCAAGTATAAGGAAAGAGGTGTTTTGTACAATAAAATAAAAATGCATAAATATAGCATAGTGTATACACTTATATTTGTTACAAAGGAAAACAATCTTAAAGTGGTCTGAAGCATGTGGAAGCTTACATGATAAGGATTAAACAAATATTTTAGCAAAAAAAAAAAGTATAGCTACATGTGCGTAAGCTAATGTGATGGTTGTACATTTGTGAAGCGTGTAAATGAAAGTGTTCTCCCTTTTTTCCAGAAGCCGGACTGTCTCTGTTGTCACTGTACATCCATGAGTCGTGGAGCGGAGCAGCTTCACCACAACTGTTCCTTTCTCACGTCCGTTTGGTGACTGAAGCCAAGCACAAAGGGAAGAAAGCCTCCAAATCACAGAGGAATCAGACAGCTGCCGAAGCCATCTGTAACAAAATCATCTCCATGAAAAATTAATTATATTTGGGTGTAATATCAGATCTAATATCTTGCTTTCTTTTTTTTTTTTTTACATAGTTTCAGATTGATTTAACATGTTTTGTAAACATTTATATTATATAAAACAATCTTGTAACCATTTTGCTCTGTGCTTTTTAAACTTGCACAACACATTTATGACCGGTTTTTAAACGTGTACAACTGAGTCTTAAAAAACCTCTTGCTAAATAAAAAGTGGGGGAAAAAACAGCCTTTTTATTGAGACAACAATATGTTCATTTGCTGTGGAAAGGGAAGCCCGACACTGAAGTTTAAAGCAAGGTTAAACGTTATGTAACATTTGTTTAAATGGAAGCTTGTACTTTGTAGGTTAAATGGCGTGAAAGATTAGTCATTAAGCAAACATCCTATTGAAAACTTAATTTCCTTCATTTTAATTTTGAATTCAAGATGGCTTACTGTCAGCGCTGGCCTCTGATCAAGCACACGATGCTCTATGCTGTCCCTTTGTTTTGAACTTGTTTCTCCTGCAAAAACAAACAATATTTTTTTAAAAGAATTAAAGCATTGTGCAGGTTTTTGTTAGAGAACCCATTGACACTCTTCTCCCCAAGGCATTAAAGCTTTGACAGAAGATGAATTACACTTGCTTTGTGAAGGTCCCACTGTACGACATTAGATTCAAGCCGAGAAACAGAAGTCCCACAAATGCAGCCAGACTTATCCAAAGTATGATGACAATTGAGTCTGTAAAAGGGAGTCCGGTTATCTAACAGAAGTACAATTGTAAAAAATCTATATAATATAAAAACTTACATTTATTGAACTTCAAATTGCTCTCATCCACAACCACGGGATCAAGGTAGTCATAATAGTACTCCCATTCATATGAAATATTTGTAGAATTCCCAGTGACAGTCATCATCTATTTAATAAAGAAATTATTGCTGTCCTGTTCTAAAGGAGTCATTTCACTTATAATCTCATTTTAAGAAAACAGAAAAACATGGTTCTCACCTACACTTGACTTCGTGTTCTCTAGTTTTTCTCCAATCGACTGCTGGTTTGGTTTCTTTTTGTATTAGAAAGCATGCAGTGTAGAGATTTGGCCACAAGAGGGGGTAACGGAGACTGTCGGTGAGCGACAAGAGGCGTTTGTAAAATGGCCAGGCTGAAATGCGTTTTCTTAAAATCAAAAACACCTCCAGAACACTAGAGGGCAGTAAAGCGTTTACAACAAAAAGAAAGGTGTGATGTTCACGTCTATTGAACAGGACAACTTCCATTTGATATAATCATTATTTGGTAGAACGTATTTGCATTTATACTTATTTTGTCTGTGGAAAAACAAGTTAAACCGCTCATGTTATAAGAAGCTCGTCCGTGAATTTTGATGACAAGAATTATACGCTTTTTCTCAATGGGAAATTACCTTGAATATTTAATTTCCGATAGTTACGAAGGCAGCGTCTACTCGTTACGTCACATGCTGTAAAAAAATATCCACAGGGTGGAACCGCGAGGCCGCAAGGCTGCAGTAAATCTTAGCTTAGCAACATTTGGGCTAACTCCCCGTGGATCAACGTTAGAATTTAAGAGCATTTCGACGTGACTTGTTGTAATGTTAGCGGGATATCTTTGCTTTGGTTTATAGTGACTAAATATAAACACTAGTCAATCTGTTTTAATCCGTAGCAAGCCGTGATGGATGCAGTGAACGCGTTCAACATGGAGGTAAAGTTTACCAGTATTTACCGAGTTACAGAGGCTAAGTAATGCTAGCTTAGTGCTACCTAATGTCGTTTTTATGAGTTAAGTGAACCTGTTTAGAGCATTAATATATTTATTTTCATTTTAAACACTAGATTATATATGATATTTTGGGGGAGTGGCTGCTCTTCGTATACTAGTGAAAGAGAATTATTTGTTGGCAAAGTAGATTAAATGGTGGTTCGTTGTTATGCTAGGATGTAACAGACGCTCTATCTGTCGTATCGGTGAGCATGTGGTTAAATCATCTAACGCCGTGAGATTATGATATAGAATTATTCTTTAAGACATTTCCTATTTTAAAGATGGATTATATTCGTTACCTTTACCATGTAACATGAGTGCTGGCTACTCGTGTTGGCACAGACTTTTAATGAATTTGACAGAGCATTAGTCCAATAGTTGTTTTTCCCAACTAGTTGAGAAGTTTATTACTCATGGTTTCTGCTCAACTTCCAGCTCGTTACTGCCTTTAAAACTTAAAACAATTTTACCGGGCAAATAGAAAAATCCCTCGTAGTTTATTTATTATAGGGATTTAAGGATCACAAAAGAACAATTTTGTTGTTGTTGTTCCCCTTTAAAAATAAATTTTAAACCCTGGAAAAAATAAATGATAAATTTTAAAAATTCCTGCAAATTGTGCACTACAGATGATTGCACCCCCACCCCCCTTATATAAACTTCTTACACGTGCTTAATCATGTAGCCTTGTTTGTACATGAAAATTGATTATTGTTTTTTTCCCCATTAAACCAATCAGCTTTTCTCCATGCTTGACATGAAGCCGCCAATATCCCGTGCTAAAATGATGTCTGTAACCAAATCCGCCATCAAAGCTATCAAGGTAAATCAAGTTTTCTTTGTACTAAGCCACTTAACAGTAACATTTTGTTCTTAGACGAAATGGACTTTTATTTTATGTACTGGTGGTAGAAATTAATAATAAACATTTATTTATGTACTTACACTTACTTGACTCTTTGCTGAATTTAGCTTTGTGTAGTCATAAAACTTTAGCTTAAATGATTTAATCTGTGTATGCTATATGAGAATAAGCATTCATTTTTGTAAGGTTTATCTACCTATAATGTAATGAGAAAACCTTGAGCTGTGTCATGTCTATATA
>JBAMIG010000009.1:8291062-8302524 GCA_037177335.1 Kiunga ballochi | reverse complement strand
TGCTCCATCTGAATTCTCATAGCTGATCTTTTGTAATTACCATCTGTAGTTATTTAGGAAAAGTTCTCCAGGATTTTCTCTATTTTTTTTCTTCGTAAAAATTATGTATAAGGAATATTTTTACATTTACCATGTCCAAGTGTTATTCTTGTGATGTAGTAAACCATTCTCCACTTTTTTTTCCCTCCTTTTTTAAAATACTTTGAGAACTTTCATTTTGCATAACGTAGCTTAAAAAAATAGACAAGAAATGTCAGGTCTAAAATTGAAATGAAAATTATTAATAAAAAATAACCCGCAACCTTTCGTTAGAGGACTGTTGACTTTGAGTTAATGGGCAGAACCATCGCTCAGAACTAACAAACCAAAAGCAGAAAAGCTAACCTGATAAGTAAAGAAGAAATGCGGTGTTGCTGAAGACTTTTAGAGTTATAAAATTAAATGTTACATCATTGTCTTGTCTCTCTGTTGCATCTTGTTATCTCAAAGTAGAAACTGACTAATATTCTTATTTCTCTTTAACCAGCTTTACAAACATGTTGTCCAGATTGTTGAAAAATTCATCAAGAAGGCAAGTATCATCGCCTGTCTTACTGTTCAGTTATTTATGGTCACTTTAAGATGCAAGCTGTGAGATAAGGACAATGAATTGAATGTTTTGGCTGTTTGGTGCTTTTTGTTTCAGTGCAAGCCAGAGTTAAAAGTCCCTGGTTTATATGTGGTTGATTCCATTGTTCGACAATCGCGGCATCAGTTTGGTGTTGACAAGGATGTATTTGGACCAAGATTCTTAAAAAATTTTGCAGATACCTTCCAAAACCTTTATCGTTGCTCGGAGGATGACAAGGTAGTATGCAGTTACGATATTTGTATATTTTTTACAATTATAATTTAAAAATAAGTTATTAATGGTGTTTTTTTTTGTTCTTCTCAGAGTAAAATAGTCCGTGTCCTCAACCTTTGGCAGAAAAATGGTGTGTTTGACATGGATGTTATTCAGCCTTTGATGGATATGGCTAATGGTGTCCAGTCTGCTCCTCCTGTCCTGGAAGGTAATGAACTTAATGGACTTTTGTATTTCATGTTCTTGGCATCATATTTTTTGTATTAAGTATAAAGAAAAACAGTCCTGTTAAATATAATTTTTTTGGTTTGTTTTGTTACTTTTTGTTATCAGTTCATGTTGATCCTAAACAAGAGACGCAGCCTTCTGTGAGTAATTCCTCAGTTGAGTCTGGTGTGGCCCAGCTACCCACATCTGATGCCTTAGCTGCTGTGGCACAGCTGTTCCAGTCCCCACACGGTCAGGAGGTAAACATTACATTTATTAAGATGTTCCACTAATTCATGTTAAACAGTGTTATATCTGAGATGACACTCTCTATGCTCCCACCAGCTGCAGAGGATGCTCCAGAACTTTCAGCAAGCGGATCAGATACTGACAGCCAACACAGTTGCAAATAACATACAAAGTCCACCGCAGATGCCAGTCAACCCGTACAGTACACAGACTAACAAAAAAAGCTCTTTAGCTGAGGTAATAACGTGGGTCAGTAGAGCAAAATCACTCTTTTTTTTTGGTGTTGTTTTTGTTTATGAAACCTTGTTTACCTTATGTATTTCCCCAGAAACTCCTCGATCGGTTTGACTACGATGATGAACCTGAGGATATGCCAGTTTCAGAAAGCAACATCCATTTACAGTGAGTTTGAGAACATATGTTTCAGGAAATCCTTGTGTATTTTTAATTTAATCACAAAGTTCAAGGATTGGGACATTATGTTAACACACATCTTGATGCTCCCCAGATTTTTTGGGAGGTTTCTGATGACAGGACTAGGTTAAAAGATTGGTTTTGGGCATAAAATTGGATCAATACAATCCCCAATAATGCACTTATCACTCAGATTAAAATAAGAAGAGTGATTATTCCCTAAAAATATTATATTACAATGGATTTTTCTATTCAAGGGTCCATATGGAACTGAGGTTATCAGCAGAGCCACTGGTAAATAAAAACCAATTGGCAAAAATAGATTAACCTTACAGATGGTTATGTCACCATCGTTCTGCACAAAGCAGGCCAGTAGCTGTTTTATAAGCAGAAATATGAGTCTGAAACAGCACTATGATTTATCTGCTGTTAGGTTGGATTAAAAACTAATTTTCTCCTGCTTTGTTTTATAAAATGTATATATTGAGGCCAAAGTTTTCTTCATCATACTCTTAATGTTTTATATTGCGCATGTTTGTAATACACAGCTTGCATTTTGTCATGACAGAAGTATTCCTGAAAATGTTCTGAACCAGTTTCATGATTCGATGCTGAACACAAGTCATCATCCTGATATGATTGGACAAACTGGGGATATAAAGGTATTTATCTATAAAGCATGGTCACTCTTTATGCTTGAACACAGCAGCTGTTATACAATAATCATGTTCACAGATTTAGAAATGGAAATAGTTTATAAAATCAAACATAATCACGGATCCTAGGGAGAAACCTTATTTTAATATCTTTTAACATTCAGTAATTTGACATGTAAAGCAGAAATATCTTATTTATATATTCTTCAAAGTCCTTTGTTTCACTGTTAAGAATTGCAAAGCTGTGAACTTAATTTAAAGAGACCATGATCAGCGTTACTGTGAGCCCTATTTACTTTTTTCTGTCGCTTCCTCTTTGTCAATCCGCAGCAAAGTGGTGGATCGATTCAAGGTGAACATCATTTTTTACAAGATGGATTTCAGTCTACAAATGAAGTTTACTCTAGATCTCGGGTAAGCATGTAGAGAAAGAGGGGAAGAATCACCATTAACCATGATAATAATGTAAATGGTAAAATATTTATTCTATCTGGTACTTTGTAGAAATGAACCTTTCTATTTTAATAAGTATACGTTTCATCAAACAGGGAAATTCAAGAGAGAACTCATCCATGAGACGGGAGAGCAGACATGGAGCTTACGGCAGAAGATCCAGATCTGCCTCCAGGTAACAATTATTGATGTTGTTTTGTGTTGTTTTATCTAACATGTTAAGGAGAAAACTCTACTAGTGGGAAAACTTGGTGTAGATCCTTTGATAGCTTGCTCTGAATGAGGCTGTCTCACACAAACTGGAACTGCCAAGTTAACCCCAGCTCTTACGCATGCTGATGATAAATAACAAGGACATACATTAGAGAGCATGAGCTGCACTGATTGAGGTGATTGGTTATAACGTTGTGGCTCGTTGCTTGTATAATTCATATACTAAAGCCACTGTATTGTCAAATTACTGTGAAACACAGCATGTAGGAATGAAATCTGTCCTGTTATAATCGCTGCATCTTGTATGACAACCGTTGTCATTTGTTACTCATCTTATGGCGAACAGAGTAATGTTGTCTAGGGAATGAGTCTTTATTAAACACATTTCATATAATAAAAAATGTATCGCAAGGTGCTTTTTTTCTAGTAAAAAAAAAACATTACCCAGAGAATCCTTCACATGGAAAACGTATGAAAGCCAGATATAGATAAAACATAAAACACTGTTACAAATAATAAGACAACAGCACTTGGGCTGTCCCACCATTATTAACTGTATCAGGAGCTAAAATACAGAAAATAAAGATGTAATAAAAATGAAGACATGGTAAAAAAAAGAATAATAATGTACATAAAATTAAAGTAGTAAAATGATAAATTAGGATAAAACAACTAGTCTCAAAAGCTGTACATAAAATGTTTTAGGCTGTCTTAAAATATCAACACTCCCGTTAGATCTCAGGTCCTCAGGAAGGTAGCTCCACAGGCTTCTACATAAGTCTTTGTCCCAACCATAGAGATAAACAAGAGAACAACCCCAATGACCAGAGGGCCCTGGAGGGTTGTCAGCTGAAAGCAAGTCTGATAAATACTTCGGGATAAGACCTTTTTAATAGCTTTTAAAAACCTAATAAGAGTATTTTTAAAATCAACTCTAAAACACACAGGAAGCCAATGCAGAGATTTTAGGACTGGTGTGGTATTAATCATCTTTCTGGTCTTTGCCAGTAGATGAACAACGATGATATGGAATCATAGAAAATGGCAGCACATGTAGAAAAAAATACTTTAAATTGTTTTCCATTTTGGGATCTATTAATAAATTCATTTACATATTGGTAAACCGTTTTTATCCGTTGTGTGTCAGATCTCCCAGGAGAAGACGATCGAGATCTTCATCTCACTCAAGAAGATCAAGATATCGACACTCTGACTCCAGAGAACACCGCAGGAGATCTCGTTCTAGATCCCAGGATAGGGGTGAACGAGAGAAAGACAGGGAGCGCAGACAGAAGGGTCTTCCCAGCATAAAGAGCCAGACACTTAGCGGTATGTATCATGGCTGAAAGAGCCCTGTAATCCCCCCTGCATGTGTGCTGTTGCTATACTGTCAGATATGAGCTGGGACCCCCACCCCACTCCCATATTTAAAGTAAATTAGACCCATTTATAAACTGTGCACACTGTGCATGTCCTGTATGAGTACAATTGCAGTTCTCATGCATAAAAGCTCTTTGACTAAAGTGTGATCTGTTTTAATAGTGTGCCTGTACAAACTGTCAGTATGCCAAAAGTCCGGTTTACAGATGGCTAAACTATAATCAGATGGATAAATGGCAGCTTATGGTCACAACACTTGTTGCTCTTCTCCTGCAAAAGTATTACTGCTATGTAAAGGTAATACCTGCAAAGGTCTCAAACACTGAGCTGTTAATTGCTCTTAGTTGTGTTGACTTTAGCACTACATTACCCTGGAAAACAAAGTGGATAAATGCCTGCCTGTTGACAGGATGAAACTGTAACGGCCGTTTTTTACTTGAATGTCTTTTGTCATTTATCATTTGTGGCATTTGTATCTGGTTTGGTGTGTAACTGGTCATCTTCTGCAGTCAGACCCCTTCAAAAGTTATCTTGAGTTAAATTTAAACCTTTTGAACATGATATTGTATCAGCTCAGTGAGGTATTTGGGTGACCGAATGTTGCAAAACCATTTGTTTTCTTCATATCGACTACATCCAGACTGTTAAGGTTAAAGAACCCAAATAATTTTTGTCTGTATGCAATCTGTATCTAATATTTTCTTAACAGTCTGAATGACGGGTCAGATTTTATTTTTCCGAGTGCCCTTCAGGCCACTTGGATGTGTGGTTCTAAATCTGATACAGACCTGGGTTCTGCTTGTCCTAGAAAATGTCCTGGATGCAGTCGAACAATAACTTTAAACTTGTAGGACTTGCTTTGCTGTTGGTGTTTGTTTAATTCTGCAAGCATGTGACTCATTGTCACGCTTCTTTTATGCATACTGGACACCTTTTGTTGTGCATAAGATTCACATACAACTCATATTTAATTAGAAATGTGAGTGGACTCAAAATGAGCTTTTTACAAATACCTGAATTGAACATGATCCCTGCAGTCTGACATAAATGCAGATCTGTGACCATGTCCAATCTTATTTAGTAGTGCTCTGTCTTACTGTGAATATGTCCATGTGTGTAGTCAAATATAAAGCATACAAATCTATTACTAGCAGATCATTTTTGTAATGTAAAGTAGTGGAAGATTATCTTTTCTTTTTAAATGCAAAATGTTATTTCAGATTTGTCTTAAATTTGAAGCATCATAAAATGTGTTTCTTTTGGGGGAAATGCATAGAGTTGAAACCTACCTTAGTGTTTTCTTTTGCTTGTAGTTTGCAGTACTACACTTTGGGTTGGACAACTAGACAAGAAAACTCAGCAGTCTGATGTGATGTCCCTTATAGAAGAGTTTGGCCAGATTGAGTCTGTAAATGTAAGTTGTTTCTATTTTTTCTTCTAAATGTAAAGAAATGTCATTTGTGATCAGATCTCCATGATAGCACCACCTTTTGTTTCTATACTTTTTGCTTTCTGTGCACAGATGATTCCTCCCAGAGGTTGTGCCTACATCGTTATGGTTCACAGACAAGATGCCTATACAGCCTTGAACAAACTCAGCAGAGGCTCATACAAAGTTAATCAGAAACCTGTAAAGGTATCTAGCATTTTCAGTGATAAGATCGCTATTTACAATCAGTGCCTGCATAATTCATAACTCAACTTAATCTCATTATTTCATAGATTGCTTGGGCTTTGAATAAAGGTATAAAATCAACACACAAAAAATTCTGGGATGTGGAGCAGGGCGTTACTTATATTCCCTGGAGCAAAGTCAAAGTTGAAGAGTTGGATAGCTACCGGGAAGGTGGTATGCTGGATGCAGAGACACTGAATCCAGGTGAGCCTGAATATTTTATATGTGCATAAACTAACATATTTCAAGCTATAAGACAACATTAACTTCATTACTTTTTCCATTTTTACTCCTTGTTCAGAGTGGAATATTGTTCAGGACCTAAACAGGGCAGCTGTGAATGGCGCGTTGGAAAGGCTACCAGATAGGACTGTCACTACTCTTGTTCAGGTAATGCTGATGCAATTCTTAACCATTTTTTCTCAATGCACCAAATGTTCTGATTTAGTTGGTCTAATGGCTTTGCGGAGAGATTGTTCCACAATCTTTCTAATAAAGGCTTTAAATAAAAACACTTGTTGTTGCTTATGAGTGGTGGAGCCTATCTGAGTGAACTTTACTTTCAAAAGTCACACAATTTAGGTTGAAAATAAATTTGTAGGATTTAAACAACCTACCTTTACCAACATATGTAAAGATGGGTTGCTGCATTAAAATGTGTGTTCTGTTAGAAAAATATCAGTAAAATTGTCCCAAACAAACTATTTTATTTACATTTTGAGCATTACAATTACAGAGAGAAAATGGCAGAAAAATACATTCACAACAGAAATAATGTTTCTATTGGTTACTGAAACCTTGAAGTCATTATTATTCTTGGCATGACTTTATTAGAGGTTTTTCTTAAAATGGTCATATTTCTTTAGAATAATCTTTAAAAAATCTGTCAAATGATCACGCGTGTTCGGTCTTAAGTACTTAAAAGTGGCAGTTCCTAATATCTGTATATAAAACAACTAAATCTAGCAGTATTACTAGAGCAGTTGGTCTAATTTTAGTCATATGTATAAACATTTTGTCAGGAGGAAATACTGTAATAAACTAAATAATGCAAAATAAACCTTTGCTTGTAAGAGAATATTATGCTGTTGTATAAAACTTAGGTTAGGTGTGAGGTTTGTCAGTGATATTAATATTATTAGGCAGCTAATTTGGTTTTCTTTTCAAAGGTATTGTCTGGTTTTTTGTATATTAGCATATTCAAAATATTCAAATTGATGCGTTTTGCTTTTCCTTTGGGTTCATCTTTGCATATTTATTCTTGAGCTCCATTTGTTGGTTACATTGGTTTAGTCCAACTAAAGCCATTTAGAGATCTTGCTTTAGAATTGAATGCATGTTTGATGCACAGTTTTAGTCTGTAGGTATTATTTTCACTCATGGCCTCATGTGTCATTTTGTTTACAAAGAAAGCAAGTAAAAATAATTTATTTTACGTAGATATTTTTATTTCCTGTGAAAAGTCCATTTACTTAAGTTTAATGTGTTTAATGAATAATAGCATCTGTGTGATGGAAATATGACACTTTAGAGGGTTGTGATGTGGGTCTAAGGAATGATCAATGCATCTTGGCACATATTTTTCCTGTACACGACTTTTTTATTTTACCTTTTGCATAAAATAAGCAACTGGACAAAGTGTGTGTACAGCTGCATATAAAATTGTAACAATGTCAGCGATTTTTCTGAATCGCTAACTAAAATAACATTCTTCTGTTGTACGCAACGAGGAAGTTGACACATCCATTGTTATTGTTTGATGCAGGTGAGAAGCTATCTGCCTTTTTTTTCTGTAAATAAATGCACCAGGAAGGTGCCATAAGACTGCAGCAGTAGCATCACATTTAAGCTATCCTTCCTGCTTTCTTCAATGCTATTGGCTTTGATGTTGTACAGTGTGGGTGTATCTATTGTAGATCTCAATCGTTTTGTGAGTGAAACTGGGGCTAAAATAGTTGAGTTTTCTCAGCCTTAGTGAGAATTGAGATTTGATGTTTTTTGCTTCGTTTCCGGGGTTTGCAACAAGCCCAACCAGGTTTTCTTAATCTGGCTGCAAACATATTATTTGGTTGCTCATGTTTGATATGTTATGACTTTTAAAGCAGAATGGGATTTCCAGATTCTCACTGAGGCATGTTGTGCACGTTATTGTCTATTTTAGTGCTTAATTTCTGCTTGTTAAGTTTCACAATTAGCATTTTGTCATCATGCCTACATCAGTTACCACGTAGAGTATATATTTTTAAACATTTATAAATTCATGTAGAATAATTTTCATCTTAAGTAGATGCATCTAAGATTGGATTATTCCCTTCAGTAAATATTTTAGGCTTATACTTTAATATTTATTACAATAGAAATTAACAGAGAAACATGTTAAATTATAAGAAATAGTTAATTGTTCTCTATATTAACAACCTAATGAAGAATATTCTGTTTTGTTAAAAGTTTTATTATTTATAACTATTCTTTGGCTTCGGTGTTCGGCCATGCGTTCACCTGAAAAACACACATTGATGCTTTTCAATCACTTTGCAGATAAGGACCAGTGTGGTTGTGCAGTAGGAATCTGATAGTGAAAATACAAATGGGATGCTTTATTCTGAAAAGTATTTCAAGAAGTTTGTTCGCTTTTTTAATTTATTAAAAAGTCCTCCTCACTTAGAGTCAGTGCCTAGTATGTCCCATGTGACATGCTTTCAATATATGTTAATATTGTTCAAAGAATAAACCAAGTTGATCTGACTTTTGATCATGTTATAATTCAGATAGGCTCCTCTGCTGATAGGCCTTGAACTTAGTAGTGTTTTTCCTTCTTTCTTCTTTTTTCCCCTGCAAACTATTTGCATCTCCACTCAGTAAACTTGTACTGTCTTTTAACTCATTCAAATAAAGTGGGAATTAAAAAAACCTTTTAATTATTGTGGTATGTGTGCAGGAAAGCTGTCATCCTTCTGTGTGTTCAGTACCTAAATGATCAAAATGTGGGAAGCATGTGTGTTGGCAATGTGGATATGGCTAAATGAAGAGGAAGATGAAGAGTGAGAATATATAAATGATTAAGTTCCAGTGAGTGGGAATTATTGTCTTAGAAATGTGTTAACAAATGGTGTTTGCAATAAAGGGAATAAACTCAAAGTAGTAAGAAAATGCCATAATTGAAATGTAATTAGTGATGCCAGCATTTTCAATTCAATGGTAAAATTTTATTATAGTATTGGAAAAACTCAGCCAGTGGTCAAAAAAGTAGCAGAGAGGAAATGGGTTGTCGTGCACGATGAATAGCAGGACTCTTAAACTGAGCACATCACGTGGAAGAAAAGTTGCACTCACCTTTTGTGTATGTTGCTGTTGGCTGCTGGTGGGACTTAAAGGTCCCTTTGGAAGAGGACTGTCAAATGGGAGACAAGGTAAGCCAACAGCGGTATTGCTCGGGCCAAACAAATTAATTTTTATTACGTTTCAGAATTTTTATTTGTCTAAAATGTTTGTATTGAGCAGGCTGAAAAGTTTAAGCAATGATGTCAAAGCTCTGATCATGTTTTACAAACATTGACATCTAACAACCCAGACACTGCCGTATATAACATAACGTCACATTTTAATATGTTTTAGTTTCTACTGGACATAAAAGTCTGAAGGAAAAGCTTTATAATGACAACAGGACACACACAAGCTTTTTCTGTAGTTTAGTTTGATCATTTGTGTCTAATGTTAACCTAACACAATGTTAACAGGTTTTTCCTCTCATTTTGGCTGAATTAATCCTAATTAATTTGCAAGAGTTGCAAAATTGTGACAAGCACCAGGCTAGTCATTGATGAACCACGACCGATTCACGCCTGCCTGGTGGTAATGGTGGTAAAGCACTCTGTCTGGAAATGGTCAGTCATGGTGAAGGTTATAGAGTCTAATATCTTTATGAAATTACATTTGTAATGTTTCTGCCTTTCTGGTTCATAACACTAAACACTGGTAATAGTTGCTTACAAATGCTTTGCTTTGAGGGAGTAGCTGACATAAAACCAGTCATCAGAAAGAGAAGTACTTAGGACAGCAATAAGCCCACTCTTAAATATGCGGCTCTTAAACCCAATCTCTTTGAAATGATTTAATGTAATCGGGAATATCCTGTTGTGTGTAAATATATCATGATCTGTTTCTGTTCTTCTCTCTACTCAAAGCTGCTCAGTGAAAACTTCTGTACCAAATTAGGTAGGAGAAGTAAATGATCTGTGGTTTTCTGGAGTTCATATTCATAGCTCTGCACTCCAGGTCTGTTTCTTCAGGGGAAAAAAGATTAATGGCAAACCGTTCTCTTTCACAAAAACGGACATCCTGAAATACACGTGGAGCAACAACACCACCCGCCCATCATTTTATGTTGCATTAAAACAGCAGCTAAAGGAGCAGAAATTTGCACAGATTGCTCCAAACATTCATCACAAGATGCAAAACTTGGAACCAGCAGAGCAGACAAACATACTGCACCCAAAGCTTTTGTTTGTTTGTTTGTTTGATGTGATAAATAATGTCAAGGTGAGCTGAAGGTTTCCTCAGAGCGATATATCCTTTAAGGAGTGACTCGCATAATTTCTTTTTCTGGACTCTGGAGGAGCAAGAAAAAAATCATGACAGAAAATCTGCTGCTTTTATGGAGACAGGTGAGTAGGTGTTCCTTCAATGTGGCTTAAGACACAATTGCAATGTTAAAGAATTGTGGGTTTGTATCTCAGGTCCCCATATGTGGCAATTTGTTCTTTACGTCTTTAGTCCCCCAGCAATGCACTGACATTAGAGCTATCCAGCTGGAAAACCTCCTCATACCGCCTGTAAGCCGGCTTATGAAATAAAGCATGTTGTGTGTTTTAATCAGCATTTACTTGAACATTTACAGAAGCTACCATAGTATTGTGTGACTCAGCTGTGTTGCTCTTTCTCTGGTAAGACTTTCATGAAAACACTTCCTCTTTTTTGTTCTGTATGAAAACATTTACCAACAATGTTGTCTGTATCTCATGAAAGGGCCGCTGTCTGCTCTCTAAAGGGAATCTGCATTCACTTTCCTTTTAAGATGTTTTGATTGCATCTGCGTTGTTGGTCAGTACGTATATGCTTTAGTGAGCATGACCATTTCCTGTTCAGGTAGGGGTATTAAAAGGTACTCTTGAAACAATGTAATAATGGTATGAGTGCCCACTGTGGCAGTCCTGCAGTGTTTCACTCTCCGTCATCCTGAAGAGCAACAGCAGTATGGAGAGAAGTAGTTACAATTCCCATGCGAAAGTATTCGACCCCCTTGAACCTTGCAACCTTTCGCCACATTTCAGGTTTCAAACATAAAGATATAAACTTTAAATTTGTAGTCAAG
>JBAMIG010000009.1:8264731-8285632 GCA_037177335.1 Kiunga ballochi | reverse complement strand
TATGTGGGCACATTTACAAACGAGGCCAAAGAGCTACTTTGAAGGAAAAGTGAAAATTTTATATGAACTGAAATTTAAAAGGTTTGATGCCCCAGTGGAAAGTACATTAATGCAGATGAAAATCCTAAATTAAGGATTTGGGAATTTAATTGTAGAGACAGGTTGGTATCAAATTGCATACTATGGGACTTTTACCTGATGTTTTGAATTTGCGAGAAGCACGACTTTACTGTAAAGTTGGAATAACCAGAGGTTGTGTTGGTAATACTACATACTCAACACCCTTAATATAGGCTTATACCCTTAGAGTGACTATAAACTACTTTCAACCTATTGGTGGTTGTGGAAAATTTTTTGTGATGCTTATGTTACCTTGCTAGCAAAGCTCTTTATATTTATCCTGGTATGTTTTTATGGGGTATTTCCTGCGTAGGCAAAATAAAAAATAAATAAATATATATATATATATATATATATAAGGTAATGTATAACTAAGTGATGCACTTAGATCAAAGCAAATTATTACTTTTTATTTGGGTTCAAACACTGAGCTTTTCAAATAACTAGTTTAAAATTGTGAATAACATAAATACGGAGATTTTTAATCTGACCCGACTTCCTTATTTGTGATTCTTTAGTTGAACAAGATGAACTCCATCTTTGCCTGTTTCAGTAGAAACAACAGTACAAGAACCAAATCTAATAGATTCCAAAAAATCCAAAAATAAAACTTCAAACACAAATCCCCAGCAGAAAAGCAAGGAAATTGGAGGTTGTACAGTTAAGACCACTATCATGGCAATAACATATTTTAACAGTTGTTTGAAGTAGTAAAGTTTAAAACATTGTTAATGAAGTCATCATGTTGTGCACAGTAAACTATATTACAGTGCCTAAATAAAAAAGTCCAAATGTGTGACTGGTACTATAGATTAATAGACATATGTCCTATTAATATCTTATTAATATAACTATTTTGGTCACTCAATGTCATGGTGATTTAAAGTAAAGTTATTAGGATGTTTGCAATTGCTTTAAAATGGTAAATCTTACTATTTGATGTAACAATCCATCCTTTATTAACACAGATTATAGCAGATATAATTTCAGAGCGCTGTGGTGACATCTGTCACAGTGTGGCTATTAATCCTTTGTTTTTCTGTCAACTACACCTTCCTAAAATATTGAACTGATGGAACAAATTCATGCCTATTATTCTGATAATGATTATTCGGAGAGCAGCCATTGTCCCTTAAACACAAACTCAGGATTTACAGACATGAAGCTCTTGTCACAGTTTATATGCCTTAACTATTAACTATTACCCAGATAATCTGAGAAAAACAAAGAAATAAATAAACCATCTTCCTCTTCTGTCACAATTTGCACTTTGAATACTTTCTTTTTTTTAAACCCTCATTCTACATCTCGGTCTAACAGATGTGAGCAGAGGAGGGAACAGACAACAGGTATAGTATTTTATGTATTTTAATAACTATGCATTCATATGAATTGTCCTAATCTAAATGCATTGTGACAGCGAGCTGTTGTTCCTGCCAGACGAGCATAAAATAATTTAGGAACAACACGTTTGTTTTAATTTAGATAATATTTTATTAAAACATCACACCAAATTAGTCAAATTTACAAATGATAAACATATATCTGGAAACCTAATCTTCCCAAATCAAAACATGAAGAAAAAATTATCAATATTTCAATTAAAATGAAGAAGGGATGATTTTTGTTGTTTTGTTTTTTTACAGCCACTGTTCATTTTTCATTACAAACACATATGTACTCAATACACTAAATAAAATGTCAAGATTTATCATTTCTGTGAATCACTAATAATTTACCTGCATAGCCAGTTTTTTAAAAACTGCTTCACATCTGTCCTGCATGGAGTGGACCAACTCCTGGCACCTGTCAGCAGGTATTTGAGCCCAGGATGATTGACACAATTCTTCTGCATTTGTTGGTTTTGCCTCAGAAACAGAATTTTTTATGTCGCCCCACTATTTTTCTCTTTGATTAAGCCTCTGGGATTCGGCTGGCCACTCCATAGCCTTAATTTTTCTGGTCTGGAACCAAGATGCTGCTCGCTTACTGGTGTGTTTGGGATCATTGTCTTGTTGAAATGCTCATTTCAGGGGATTGTCTTGTTCAGCATCAGGTAGCATAACCTCTTCAAGTATTTTGATGTAAACAAATAGATCCATGATCCCTGCTATGGGATAAATAGGCCCAACAACATAGTAAGAGAAGCAGACCCAATGTCTCTGACTAATACACCTACTGGTAAATGATTTGCCATTTAAAAAATGATACTAAAAACAGTGATCTGGTTAGTCATATTTTTAACACAGCTGTATGAGTAATATCTTACTGCAGCCACCTACGTAAAATAAAGACGGTTCATGATAGTCAGTTTCTTTCTTTCGTCCCAAATTTAATGCTACCACAGATTCTTCCTAATAGACAGAAAATTATTGTATTATTTTTATTGTAAGCTGAAGAAAAGAAGTACTTTTCCTTATTCTTCTCTTTGTGTGTTTATCTCCACAAGTTTGTTTAATTTTCAACAATTTCTTCATATTTTTTATTTCTGATCTTTTATATTACTGCTGTTTCACTGAATTTTGCCCCTCAGGACAATTAACATATTATTTTATCTAAATATTGACATATTTACATAGAGGTCTGTGAAAAGGGATCAGTTTGAATCTGAATTGCAATGTTTGTTTTTTTTCAAGCTTCTTTTTAAAATAGACATTTTATTAGTAGTGTTTCACATCATAAAGGCATTATACTTGCCTAATTATAGCTAGTAGAGTATATAAATTCACGCAGTACACTATTAGCACATTAGTGTTCTAGTTAGTAGCTGTAAAGTATATAAAATACAGTTTGGCATATTTTTGAACACACACCTGCTCCCGGCTAAACCTTCTCACTGTCTAATTCTAAAATGAACATTTCTAAATCATTCAATAAACATATTATTCATGTACTTGTATTTATTTTGTGTGGTGCTTGAAAACCATGTTTCAGGAAATCAGCAAGTTGCCATGTATGTAGGACCTTAAACCATGATCTGCATTCGCCGTGTCTTACCGTAATAAGGTTGAGAGTTAGACGGAGCTTTAATTGTCTCGCTGCTTTTTATTATGTATGGTGCCAGATGGAGTTTCAGTCAGCTTTCCCATTAAATTTGAAGTGTGCACGTGCCTTGACGTTTGTGTGTGTATATGCATCTGCATATTTAGACTAAATTGTCTATTTTTTTCATGTGTGAATCATTTTATACCACAATCGGTTGAATAAAAAGGGCTATATAAATAAAAAATGGATTGATTAATGTGAAATGAGATGTTTTCCCATCTAATGTTTGTTAAGCCAAATATGATGAAATGATGACATAATGTATGAAGACTGTCCATGGATCAGTTTGGAGTTATGGGTATTTACAGGGTGTGTAAAAATATTTTCTGTTAATCTGATCTGATAAAAATCTGATTTAATTTGTGGCATCAAATTATTTATTTAACTTTGAGGTAGTGTATTATCATTTCATTTATCTCTCTTGTGGACTACCAAAGACAAAAAAGTAACACTTGACAGGTTTTTTTCTTGCCCTCACAGCAAAACTACACCATCCTGTGGAATCAGCATCCCTCCATGCATCTGCTTTATTTACCTTATAAAGGCTTCAGTACCATTTCACTTTTATTTAATCAAGATGTCATTGTTGTTCATATTTATCTTCCAGGTGCCAACAATCCCTCAGACTGAGTCCATTGGAAGTCCCCGGGTGTTTCCTGGACCCATCATGCTTTCTCCATCATCAATGGCTCCAGGAGGACCCCTTTATGTACCCAAAGAGTTTAACCCGACAAATCTGGCAGCAGGTAGTTTTCCCAGAAAAAAAAACAAAAAAAAACACAATAAGCATATTTTATACTCATTAAAACAATAACAGGAAATAGTTGTCATACTGGTTTATCTGAGTAATGGGAGGAAAATCAGTTGGTTTTTTTTGCCTGATGATGCTTTGAAAAATGCTTTTGTTTTTCTCTTTAATGCCTAATCCTCAATAAAACTTCATATTATCCTTTTTTTTCAGCAGGAAGTACAAAACATTTAGAGGAATCCACAGAGAGTTCTACAGGAAACATGGACCTTCCCTCAGATACTAGAACCAGTAACAGGCTGGGTTCTCCAGTAGCACCAGTGATGAACTTGCAAAACTCTGCAATGCTGCAGGGACCCTCCGGACCGGGTATGCCTCCTCTGCATCCTCCTCTTGGCATGCCAGGTTCACACTTACCTCACTTCCTGTCACCTCCAAACATGCAACACATGCCCCCACAAATGATGCCAGGAGGACCAATGTTTCCATCAAACAGATACAGAATGCCCATGCCCTTTCCTCTACGGGGTCCTCTTTTCCAGCGATATCCATCTATGGGGCTTGAGAGTATAAATGACTGCGACGGCAGGCAGTTCCGTAATGGTGGGCCAGGGTTTGGATGCCCACCCTTTCAAAGAGGACGGTGGTAGAGAATGATGAGCCACCTGTGGGTTTGCGGAACCACTGTGACTTGTAAATAAAACCATTTGGTTCAGTCAGAGCTGTTGTGTACCACCAGTGATGCTCTGTCCTCCGTTTAGATTTGTTAAACTACCAGAGCCCATTACTCTCCGTGACCAACACCGATGAACAAAACTCTGACTTGGATTTGGTCCTTTCCCTTTATAAGTTCCCCACTAGAGACCCTTGTCTTTGTAAATAATGTCATTGTAGATGTTAATGTTTTTGTATATTTAAATTTGTGTAGTTTATGCCTGGTTCCCATACCTTCTTAGATGCAGTTAACTAACTGGCAGGATTCATTTTTAACTTATTCATATATCTGAGTTTGGTTTACTGATGGAAGAATCTGAAAAAAGTCTGTCAAACACTTTTTGGTATTTTGTTTTTAGCATCAAATGCTCAACTTTGATTTCATTTAAGGAATTGTTCATATCCTGCCAGTAGAGGGTAGAGTAAACCCTGTTTCTGTGACCATCCTGTCTTACACTAAGGTCGCACCATGAAGGATAGTGTGCAGAGAATATTAAACATCTACCATCTCTTCATGTGGTTTTGCCTTTGCTCATATCTCCCCATTAACACAGCTTGACATGACAGATGTCATGTTCTTTCACAGCTACAGTAAGCAATAAACACCATATTGTGAAATATTCTATAAAAAGCTGTACATTTTCTCTCAGTTGATATAAAAAAAGACATGTGAGAATTCAAGTCTGTCTTTTTATGTTGTGTGGTAAAAAACAACAGCTAAAGGTTATAAAATATGCTGAACCAATAACTCATTAATAAGGTCAGATAGATGGTTAGAAGATTGATTAATAGATATAGATATCTATTTGGAGTTGTGATATTCACAAGCAGTCTCTCATCTGATTGGCTCTCGGAGTAAATAAGTGGCATCCTGGAGATCCACTTGCACGCCGTCGCCATGGCTCGTGGGCCCCGCCCCTCCCAGCGGTGTGGAAACAACACGCATGGTCCGTGTGGACGCGCAGACCTTGGCGAAGCTGCGGGATTTCAGGCACAGATGGGCAACACTTGTGCGTAAAAATGGATATTACACTGTCCGGGGGAGAGCTACTAGATCTCTGCGGAGGTGAAAACAGGTATGTAAGGGAAGCATGCTGTTCTTATCATGAGAAGGAAAAATAAGCCGATCATGCATCTGCGTGGTCCTAGCGCCGTGATCACGCATGAGCGCGCCACTCAATCATACAAGTTTACCAGAGGTGACACGCTGGCGCACTGACGCGGATCAGTGCGTTCCAGTGGTAAAGATGCGTATTTTCTACGTGGTGCTCTGTGTTTAGTGGACAGTATCCCAGTCACTGCTGGTTGTTTGAGGGCTAAAACAGACATGTGCCTGGATGATGGCAGACGCATCGGGACTAACACATGGATGTCTTGTTCTAATGCATAAAAACCGCAGCATCAATCAGTTTAGTCTCAAAAGCAAACAGCGCAGAATGCTATCAGAAGAGCTATATAACGTGGTGGATTTTCTTTTTGGTAACAGAAAGCCTAGCCTGGTCTTAGTGCGGTAATATGTAGCTTGAAGCAATTTAACTGGACTTGTAACCCCTCTTCATTTTTTACCCCATGCTACCTGCCTTACCAGACTAGGTAGAGGTGACTCAACTGAAAGGCGATGGCTCTTCCTTGCATCTGCTTTACTCCGATGACCTTATGGTGTCACGTTTGTTGCAGCGTCACTGCCAGCTTGCCACTGAAAGTGTTTCTCTTTTTGTGCATCTTGTTCCTATGCATATGTAATGAAGGATATGGTGAGTATCAGGGAAAAGAGGATGCGGGATCATCCTACACGCTGCTTATGAGTTTGCAAGTTATGTATAGCAAGATAAGCAGGCACAGTTTGCCTGTAGATGTAGTTGATTAGGAGCAAATCTGTTTTTTTTTTTTCATTTTAGGGGGAGGGGGGTGTTACCCTGAGGTGGTTTTGATGCAGTTTCTCATTTTATTTTATAATGAACCAGCATTTTTTGCCTGCCTCAACTCCTAATTGCTGCATACAACAACTGGCACCTAAATGCAACAATAAAGAGCTACAGGAAAAAATGATATGGACTGGAATTTAAAAAATAAATAAATAAATAAAATAAAAACCCAGTTACTGTTTGAAAAATAAAAGACAGCCTGCAGTTTTCATATTGGGCTTCTATCCATCAATGGTACTGACTTAGACACACATCCCTAATTGCCAGCAAACAGCTGGCATGTGCACTGAATATGTTCCACATATGTTTTATTTTGCTTAAACAAAATGAGTGTAGCATCAGGACATTTGCAGGCCAAGGGAAAATAACAGTGAACAGTAACTTCAAAATAAGGTTGTACACATTTCCAATACATATATTGCATATTGCCAATACATACGATACATGCATTACTGAATATGTTGGCTTTAAAAAGGGAAAAAGAGAAAATCAGACAGAAAGGCCTCTGTGTTTAGTGATGTGTCCTCCAGGTGGTAACCTGAACCTCTGAGTGACATGCCTGCACACAGGACCAACCCTCTCTCTCTGCCCTTGCTTATGTGGCTCAGTTTTCTCCCCTCTGGTTTGTATTCATGGTCTTTAATCTGCATCTCTGGGATCCTGAATATTAGACCAACTGTCTGCTGATGAAAGAATGTCCGCACATTCATATGATAATTTGTTGGCTTTTTAAACAGTCTGTGACTTTGTTCTTCATGCATGTACAGAAATATACCACCAAAAACAGTCGTTTTGTTGAAATGTGCATAATCTAACCTTTATAACTGCTCTTTGTGAATTGTTCATGGTCATCCCACTTGCACATAACTTCTCCTTTCATTTGCAAAATAAACAGTGAACAGTATAGTGCTACACAGCATCATGGGAGTAACATACAGAGCGTAGTATGACAACACTAACACACACCATTCATCCGAATGCAAACATACCGCTACCTATAGCATTACTAATATATAATTGGTTGCAATTAGGCTAAAGCAGTTTTATACCATTACTGAACAGTTCTTAAAAGTCAGGTAAACATAGAAAGATGCACATAATTCAATTGTTTGCAGCTGCTTTTCTGCCCTTTAGGTTTTACCAATAAAATAGCTTAATACTTTGTGACCATTGTTGGTTAGATATTTTAATAAATGTAAACAAAAAAATGAATATCAAAATAACTTCAATGCCTAATTATTCCTAAATAGTGCATAGGAATATATAATAGCTACATGATTTCAGTGCACACAGTTAATGTTATAATGCAGCTGCAGTATTTATCATCTAATCTGACCAAACTTGTGTGAAATGCAGTCATCACTGGCAAGCTGCCAGTTTGACCATTTTTCCTCTTCTTGCTTAAAGCAACAGATTCTTTTCCATTGCAACCATATACACAGCATAGGTTAATCCAAAGACTGAATTATGTCACATAATGGAATTGTTACATCCATTTCATTTGGATTTTTGGCTGTGATTTGCCCCTCTCTTGCTCCTCTAGACAGGACATCTCACTGATATTCTTTATTCGTTTGTTTCTCCTGCCATCTTCTGACAGTTGGGTAAAGGAATCACAATGTTCTCCCCAAATAGCTGAAAAGTCCACATCAGGGTGTTCAGTGTTTTGCTCTGAATTATAAGTTGGTCACCATGGTGATTCAGTAAACCTTTTAACACCGCTTTGCAATGTCTCACCCTTTTTTATTATAAAGTTTTGTGTATTTTTCTGATCTTGCAGTGAAGGAAAAACACTGGAAGTTGCCACACATTTCAGTATCTGACCAAGTGAGACCTTATGATGAATTCATGATGTGCTGACAGTCAGCGAAATCCGAAAGAGTACTTGCCAAGATTTGTTTCTTGCTGCTTTCCAGAGAGTTAGCCTCCAGCAGTACTTTGCATTAGAAAGACTCAGATGCACTCTGTTTAATGTCAGAAAACCTGGTTGTGTTTCACCCGTCTTAGAAAGCAAAGACCAACCTGAGCTACTTTCACTCTCTTAAGTTAAAAGCAATACCATTGTAGGGGTTATTTTGCGGGATTCTTGGATTTCCTTCCATTACAACATGGACATGGACTTTCTTATGCATTATTGCTAATCGTCAGTATTCTAATCAAAGTCTAAAGAACCACGTGGATGCTTACCTTGCAGACCAAAGAAGTGAACTCTGATATGCTTGATTGCAACTGAATCCTGGTGCAGTTTGCTAAAGTGTGAATGCAAACAGACCATTCAAGAGGAAGTGATGTAGAGCAGGACATAGTGCAACATGTCAGATATCTCACTGCCTCTTCTGCTGCTTGTACTGGACAGATTCTGTTGCAAACTAAACAAGGTATATGAAATACATAACCAAAAATACTGCAGAAATGTGTTTGTTGCTCCATTGTTGTTTATTTGCAGAAAACAAGTCGGCCAATCAATGAGCAGAATTTTCTTCTTGGTTACTGGTTTTTCCACGTAACACGAACCCTAGCAAGCAGTTAATCTAACTGCATGTTCAGGTGGTTCTGTCCACTGGAGTAAAATGCTCGGTGAAAGCACAACTTAACCAAAAGGAAGGGGCAAAAACCTTTGAAATGTACTGCACTGTTGCCCCGGGTTACCCAAGCTATCCTGGTGTGAATGCACCTTATGCCACTACCGAGCAAAACGTCCTGTAACAACTCAGGTACTTGTTTAGGGGTCTTTCTAAAATTAAAGGTAGTGTTCTATTCTTTAGTATATGTAAAAACTTTTTTTTTTTTGTATTTCTGAGCTTATTATACGTCACTTCAGAGAAGCAAACACCACCTGCTGGTCTTCAGCCCCACCCATCGCTGAGCTGGTCTCCTGGGGCATGCCCAGTTACTCGCATCATTAAATGGTCACAACAATGAAATGCTCTGTAGTCTGCTGCCCTGCAGAGCATTAACCACCAGCTTCAGAGAAACGTCACATAGTCCAGATTAACTTTATAGTTCAGGATTATGCTCCAGAGCAAAGGCAAGGAAAAAGTGGTGACTTTGAACTGACTCTTTTACCAGCCTGGACCAGTTCAAGTGTTATTTTCCAACAATTACACTGAAGAGAGGTTCAGTTCTATCCCTGTGTGGACTGACTACAGACCAGGAGATTGATGCAAAATTATTCAGGTATTTATATGTATATTTTCCTGTTGATGCTAACCCTCTCTTTAAGATGTTCTACTTTTACCCTGTGAACAGTTTGTCACTGCTTCCTTTTTACCTAGTAATATGTTGTCAAACAATTAAAAGCACTGAATAAGAAAAACCTGTGGATGAGGAACATTAAACAGACCTGTAAAAATTCAACCTCTTTGCTGTTGTCAGCTCAGAACTTTATATTCCACCATCAGATCTGTTAGTGGTGGACATTGTTTGACCAAAAGAGTTTTATTATCAAACATAAACGTAAAACAGACTGTTTATTAACGGTATTAATGACAAGCTGAAGTAAAAGCATAGGATAAATATTTTCTACACCAAAATCAACAAAGTTTTCAGTAAATAATTTATAGTGAGATCATGGTATTTTATTTTATTTCCAAACTCATCTTCCAGACTACCTGGCTATCCTGGGACCTCGTGTTTAAACAATGTGTAAGCATCAAAATGTTCTGCACACATGATCCACACACATGTCAGGAAGTACAAAACACAGCTTTGTGTGACCTGTGCACATTACGATTAAATTGCCCACCTGGTGTGAGAATATCGTCCAATCAATCTCGTCATTTGAGAATGACAAACTACAATGTAACAAAACTCCTGTTTATACTTAATTTTATCTTCAGTATTTCGCCTTGATAAAGTTCCAAAACCTCAATGTTAACTGATCAGTTCTTTCTGTTTATGTTACATAAAACTGGTTTATAACATCAAAAAACTGGCTGTGAAGCGTACATACACTCACAAGCGCAGTCATCATCTCAGCTTTTCATATGTCTCTCATCAGGTTAGTAAAAGTTGAAGTCAGACTGGTTGGTTCAAGGTATCTCAGATGTTTGCATCCGTCACGTTATGTCAGAAGGTTTCTGCGGTGTCATCTCCAAACCACTTCTGATTGCTGCAACACTCTGCTGATCCTTCATTTTTCCCTAAATATCCATAGTTTTTGTCCTTATTTGGGCCATAAAATGTCATTTTTTCCAGCTGCATTTCTGTGCAGTTGAGAACCGACTGTTCGTGTCTTATTGTATTAAGTTTTTTCTTTTTTAAAAATTGATTTCTGACAATAATAATACATTAAAAATTTTTTCATTGGAGAATGTTTTGCTGTGTGTTTGTATGAGCAGTACAGCAGGAGACAGCATTAAATAACCCTCTGGTGCTTGTTTTCTGCAGCAGTCATGGGGTTTGGACAGACATCACAAGCAGAACTCAAAAATCTCATTTTAACATGTTTCTGCTTATTAAACAACAAAAATAAGACCAGCTGTCAAAACGCACATTATGACGGTCATCGGATTCACGTGGCTGATCGAGTCTCGTGTTTTTATATGAATAATAGATGCTAAGTGCACAAAACTGCTGAGGCTGTGAGTCACTTGGGGAGATTAGAGTTAGCCTAATTTTACCACATCATCAGTCATACACAAGCACGACTGTGGAAGCTTTATATTTAATTTGGGTGAAAACTTTGCACAAAATGTATTAGTTATTTTTAACCTTTTAATTCATTCCCTTTATTTTATTCACGTGCAAATCCCAGGATGCCCTGCGATCAAGGTTTGACTGAATCCTTAGAAAGGAATGTTTGTCGGATATCAGTGTAGCAGCTGTGCCATATTTGAGCATATTACTGCTCAAGTTTTTCAAATGGTCTGACACAGGACAGAGAGTTTGAAAAACTGCATTGGCGTCTTCTTTAGAAAAGGTTTGGGAAAAAGTGGGAAAAACTTATTCAAATAATCTAAGAAAAGATGTTTTGATGTGATGCCACATTAAGTGATAAGTTATAGTATGAAGCATAAGCATACACCTCAGAAAGACGAATACACTGCACAATCAGGAAAAATTGAAATGGTGTAAAATAAATAGTAAGATATAATCAAATAGAATAAAATAAATAAAAAATACCCTCAGATATAATAGGTGAAATACACTAAAATACAACTTAATAGTGTGTAGAATAAGACAATAAAAATGTGGTTGTGATTAATGCATAAACATAATAAACCATGTTCTGGTAACTAAACCAACATATTATTATACCAACCTACCAGCCTGTTCAGTTCTCCACACTTTAAAATGCTCAGAGAATCATTTAATTACTGATGCTGGGAGAGCCACCTATGCTGCTTAGGTTCAGTCTTGACCAATAGATCTCATCTTTTTTCTTTGGACTCTAAATTATTTCCCTCTCTGTGCTGTTGTCTTTGATGTAGACTCTGGAGAGGCAACTCTCTGCTGGAGCTCTCTAGATCCTCCACTAATGATCTGTGCACAGGCTGAGGTTTCTCCTTTCATGCTTTCCCCCCTCTCTCTCTCTCTTTAGATATCAGTTTGTAGATACTGTTTTTCATTCATTTCCTCTGAAGGTTGGGTGAGGGTGGTGTTAGTGTGATTGAGAGAAATGTAGAAAAAAAAAAAGACCTGTCGTCGTAGTGGATGTTCCTTTACCTTTTGCCTGATTGGCCGCTTCACCAGATTCAACACATTGCTGGTGCCTTGTTTAAATGCATAATCTGTTTCAATTTGATGCATTCCTTCTTTATATGTGTCAAACTGCCCTTTTTTGCAGATTGTGCAAAATGCTGATTATTCTTAATCCTGATGCAGGAAAGTTGGGAATAAAACTCACCCCATGTATGCAAACTAAGGGATTAATTAGTTAAAAAAAAAAAAAAGAAAGCATCTTCAAAGTTGTTTCTGCTTAGCGGTTTTATTGTACTTGATTGGTTTCATTGCACCATTTTATTATGCAGCACGTTCACAACAGAGTTTATCTACTAATCCGTGTCAGAGAACGTTATGCTACTGATGTGTGATCAGTTAATTCTCTCCTGCAGAGCTACTTTCTGTTAGCCTGCTCTGGCCTCATAAACTGAAAACAGCTTTGTTCCCGGTCAGTGCTTACTGTATAACCTAAAAAAGAATTTAACATGGCTGCTTCATCATTTTGAGTTATATGTAATTCTTTGGTCCATTCACAACTGCTATAACAAAGCAATACACAGCCAATTATTAACCGACCTTCATTGAACCTGTTCTAGAAAGCAGCATTGGACCCTGTTAGACATTTTAAGCCTTTTGTGGTCTTGATTGAACTCTGTGGATGCCTGAGTGGACGTCTCGTGGTTTTAGCCATGCTGCTGAACAAAGAAACTGAAATTTATGTGGCTGATCTCCATGCTGTTAGCCAAAATGGCATGTAAAGAAATCTTATCCTCACCGAATTTACATTTAGAACTCAGTATGAGGTGACATGTTTTTAACCGAGGCAGTCTCTCTGGAAGACAGATCATAGCTCAATACATACCCTTTAAACATGACTGCAACTTCTGCAAGAGCGCCTCTACATACTATAACTTTTTGATGCCACTAGAAGGCAGTTTCAGGATTATCTTTTACAGTATGAATAAAGTTCTGATTTACATGCATTGCTACCTTTTTCAGTGTCAGGCATGGGTGGCCCAACCTATTGCCCATTACCTCACCCTAACTTCTAATCTAAACATCAGCGTGTCATTTATCTTTTTATTTTTGTAAACATTTAATGCTATACTTATATAACTTTGTGTATAACGTATATAAATGCTTCTATATTAAAGCTTAGGTGAGTCACCTCACCTGTTTACTCAACATCCCATTCATCTAGCTGATTTAACCCCCTGGTAAATGAAACGGTCTTTCCTTCTGCAAGCACAAAGCCCACATTGTTCTTTATCTCAAAAACCATGGCGAGACCAAACCACACGACCAGGTAAGGCTTTCTGCAGAAGTTCACTGCTCTCTGGGACAGGTTTATCATCGGACTTCCTCTAAATCAGGATACAAACAATGAGTTTCTGCTGGTTTATTTGTTTTTTGTGCACTGATCAGCTGACTATATAGATTGGTCAAAGTTTGTCAGATGTTTTAAAGAAGACAACGGGTGATAAAGACAGCAGCCACTGGTTAACTGCTGACAAAACAAAATGGCGGTTCAATCCCACAACACCTAGCATGATGACAATTTGAAGCATTTTCTGTTGAGGAAGTTGTTTTAGCTTTTTCTAGCTTTGGTCAAGATAGAAGAATATTTCTTTCCTGATGCAGGGAAACCATAAAATAAATACTCAAGTGCAACTATTGTTATCCTTTTTGTTAGAAAATTAGTTGTCATCACTCTTTAGCTAAGTAAATTAGCATCTGATCAACAAGTTGTAGAAGGGCTGCATGCTTGTCTGTGTGTTTTGGAAAAATAAAAGATCTCTCACTGCTGAGACTGATGGAAATCTTCACGCAAACATATTCTGATCCTCAAATGAGTGGCAGCATCAGCTATTAAATAGCAAAGTTAGGATACATGATAAATCACATGAGCTACAAGGGATTCAGGTTCAAGCTGAAAAACTGGAATGAAATGATTTTAACTTGCTGTTTGGCAATAATTCACTTGGTCCATCGTAAATTTGCTAAATTCTCCCTTTTTTCTGATTGTGCGTGAAGTTGATTGGCAGTAATTATGGCTGGTTGTGACACCAGGATGGAATCAGCAGTCCAATGTGTTGCTATGGATCTGTAACTGTAGCCTCACCTGCCAAATTGCTCCAGTGGTATCGAGTGACTTGTCAGTGTGTTTGGATGTCCAATTCAGTCAGTTCCCAAGCTGACTGCAGATAGCGTTGGCCTAATAGCTTTGTGCCAGTAATGAGACAGCAGTTTTCTTTTAGCTGAGCTGCAAGCCGTCTACATTTTTTAAATGTCTGTGGTGACAGCAGACATGGAGTCAGCATTAGAACACATTTCACTGATAGATGCATTTATCGCTTTTCCATTTTGTTTTGCAGAAGGAAGGAGATAAAGAGGTGTAAACATGAGAGTAATCACACGCAGCAGAGATAAATGTTCAACTAACTACTAATTAACTTATAAGTTAACAATAAGGATATAGAAGAAGTCACTGCAAGGATTTGGTTGTGTGTTACTGTGACTTAATTAAAATCCATGCCATCCTTTCTTTATAGTTTCACTGCCACACTTTTAGATGAAAGATTTCTTTAAATGTGAAAGTAATTAAATTAACTAAAAGATCAAACTGTCACATTGAAAGTTTTGTGTGTAGAATCAGCATTTTCAGCATCAGTAAAGTCAAACAGTCAGCTTATTTTATTTTATTTTATTTAAATGTCACTGTCACAACACATAGGTTTACTTTAATGTTAAATCAGTTATATTATTAAGCTAAATGGTTTCATTTTCCAGTAATCATTAGAAAGTCCAGACAAGACCACTTATCCATCCTTTGGATTGTTTCAGTCAGACCAAGTTTGGAGCTCTCTCTCTCCTTTCTGGTTGTGCACCTTCAACTTGCTCAGAGCAACTTTTTTCTGTTCCACATGAATGAAAATCTGTTCCTGAAGCACATAATACTGCCTGCAGTGACCAACAATGCTGTATAACTTTACTCTTACATGCCCCTTTTTCCCTTTCTCCTGTGTCCTTTGCAATTCCATTAAGGCAAAATGAATCCAGCACCTCAGGCACTGCGGGTTTAATACCCATACCACATCACAAGTAGTGTGGTGTGTCTCATTTAGTCCATAAGTACACTCTGCAACACAGCGACTACAACCTTAAAGGCAAAGCTATTTATTTTCTACAATTTGTTCATTACAAATTACACTATCACACAAACAGTCATTTTTGCACCAGACAAAAATAAAATAACATTTACTGATCCAACTAAAGGCCGAGTTGGACAATATATATATATATTTTTCCAGCAATGAAAAGGCTGCAACATTTAGTGTAAATATCATTCCTTTCATATGGGAGTGGAGCTGCAATTACTGAGGAGGAAAGGAACACAAATTCCTGCTGGCAATAGGTTTGTAGTTAGGGGGATGGAGTGGGCAAGATGGGAGGGAGTAAAGAGTGTGAAACAGTCATTTGGAGTGTGTGTGTGTGTGTGTAGGGGGTGTTTAGAAAGAGTCACTCCCCCTTTCTCCTCTACCTCAGTTCTTCAACTCATCCTTACACATAGTAGTCATTCTGCAGTGGACTTGCAGGAATATCAGCAACCCCTTCAAGTGGGTCCTGAAATAGACCCCCTCATTGATTTGTGGGATATCTTGTCACTCTTGTGTGAAGAAAAACTGAATTAATGTTTCTTGGCTGCAAAGAAGGGTAAGTCAATGGGTTTGCTTTTGTTTGTCTTTGCCTCTTTGCAACAGCATATTTATCAGATAAGAGGCACAAATGGCTCTTCTGCTGAAAACCTCCCACTTACCAAAAGGGGTGCTATGCATCACTCTTCACATGCTATGAGTCAAAGTGTAGTCTCAAAGTACAGGTTTATATTTCAGAACTGGAGTTCATGTTATGCCTACAGGATTTATGTTCATACTGGATGTATTGTTTGCAGAAGTTTTTACAGCGTTCCTATTTTTTTTTTTTTTCACTCAGTGTTGCAGGGTCTTCTGGGGTCTTCACAGCCTGTGTTTATTGTGGGGGGTTTCTACCTGTAGCACCACTGAGTAGAGCAAAGCATTACCTACAACTGGTGTCTGCAAGCTATTGAATTGCCCACCATTCACTGCCAGACGCGAACAATATAGCTTGTGTCTGTGTCGTTGTAATGACAAAGCAGCGCTGGTGGTGGCGGTTTTGTGATGCTGAGCAAGAGAAAGGATGAATTGCAAATGTGCGAGATGGTCAAAGTCAAAGAGTATTCCCAAAATGGATCCTGCAGGGGGGGTAATGAATGACTTTATGATGTCTGAGTTCATTTAAAATCTGTGCATTGTGTTTGAAAACCCGCTGCGACTCCCGCAGTGGGGAGAGGGGTGAGAGATGGTCATCTGGTGTCTTAGTTATGGTAATGTATCGATCGTTCAAGGCTCAGCAGGACAGGAGGTCAGACGCTGGCTTGGAGGCTTGTAAATCTTAACAATGTCCCTATTTATGACAGGAGGAGAGCAAACAGTGAAGCACAAACAGGTTCTTTTTAAATGTGTTGTATAAAACTGATGCACAGGACCCTTTTTTAGCCTTTTTTAACTAATAAAAAACAAAGTCTTTCAACAATATGTTCAACAAGAGAATCAACTGTTCTTACTGGTTTTGCACAGTCTTATGTCAAAAGCTTTAAAGAACGAATACGCAGGGGAACAAAGGCTATATTGTACAAGGTTGAAGTATTTGTCTAGATCATGTGGTCTTTTGGATACTAAACTTTGCTGATTATAAGATTGAAACTGTAGAAAGCTGAATTCAGCGCAGTGGTAATTGCTGCTATATTTCCATCATTCTATATTAAATATGATAATAATACAATGAAAACAATTTATGTGATATTTTTTTTTATATTCTCACAGAAATATGCATTTTTTCAGTCAAATCCCATCATAAACCCAATTTAATACTGATATTTTCATTTTACCCCACTAATAAGGAAATAAATGCTGTACATTGTTATTCTCATGGTACCATGACACTGCTGTACTGCGTTGTTAGTATGCCTGATAAGTTTTAGTTTGAATCCTGATGAGTGTGTAGAAGTACATGATATTAATTGCTAAAAATGTATAAACTAAATTATACTCAGTAAACTTTTTAGATCTCATTTAGATATATTAGACATTTTATTTGTCACTAAAGTTTCAGATAGGGCAGCTAAGTGAAAGCCTGTTTGAAATGTTGTCAATAAAGAGGTTTGTAACGGAAGCTGTAAACAGGATTGCTTGAAGGAACTGAGATAATGCTCTCCTTTGCTTTGTGTAGTCATGTGTGTCAGGATTAAACTTGGTTCTGCATTACAAGCCCAGTGCAAAGCAACAAAGAGCTTCAAGGTGTAATGGCTGAAGTGGTACTGAAGGATGCCCTTGTGTAGCTATATCTGTGGCCATTTATTGTAAATATGTAACATGTAACATGTCACCCACAAAGGAGTTATATCCTCTTTTATCTCTCTTTTATCTTTTAGAGCTGTTCTTGTGTCCATGAAAAATACCCAGAGATAGCATCTTACTGTCTGGTGGTCCAGGAATAAGCTCATATTTTCAGTAGATGTTTGCAAAACAACTTGAAGCAGGTCTTCCCTGCTCATTAAAATTGGGATTGAAATGATGAAAATTTGTCTTGACGTTGACCCAAATGTGATTTTGAGTGGAGTGGGCATTAAAAAAACCCTCAAATTAAAGTGGTTTTCTCACTTACTGACCTGGAAGTAAATATTTGCCTGTGTGGGAAAAGCTTCAGAGAATCACATGTAAAATCTATTGCTAAATATTGTCCCGACGTTACGTTTACCACTATTTTCACAGGGTGTCAGTGATGAGTACAAACCCATGGAGACAAATCTCTCACACCAGATCCTGTTTTGGGTCCCCGTGTAGTTCTGTCGATCATCAGATCATAATCAGGGAACTATTCAGCACCTATGTTCCCCCTGCAAAGGAAAAATTGTTGGGTGTTTGAAGTCAGATTGCGGAAGAGCAAATTAAGTCAGGAATGTGAAGCGTGTATAGACACAGAAGCTTCGATGCTCATGTAGCCATGGGAGATCTTTACACTGTGAGTAGCTGATTTGTGTTTTGATGTTGTTTTGCCTTTAAAATCACATAACACATTCTTTCCACACATGTGCCTCCATCATAATCTAAACATAAGATAGTGATGTCATCCTCTTGTCTCTCTGTTGCTGCAAATGTTTCCTTAACAGCACATAAGCTACAATCAACTGAGATTTCCAGGTTATTTAGATTTTACAGAACCGATAAAGCAGAACAGGATAAACTGTTTTTTAAAGTCACTACATAAAAAAGCAGGAATTGTACATGCTGTACAAGAAAGTTATTAGAAACAAGTAAACCAGGTTTAGCAGACTTTTTTAACGGCCGTAAAAGTTCAGTTAATGTCCGACAACGCCCATCTATGGAAAAAGTTTACTAGCACAGAAAACCTTTTTAGTGTCTGTGTTGTGCTAAACAATGTTACTTTCGACATATTGCACATTGATAAGGATTATTTGTGGGAAAATAGGAACTTTACAATTGTGTACTCAGTTTTAGTTGCTTTAAAAGCTAAAAACACATTTAAATCCCTTATAATTAGAACATTTAGGTAAAAGTTGGAAAAAAAACACCAAAAATCCTTGTTACAATGTTGTCATGCTTTAGTTGTATAGTTTGTTACATAGTTTCCGTGGGAACTTTTTAATTATTCTCTTTTTTCAAGAAGAGACTCACCTATTTTCTAAGCTGGTCGTTTCACAGTTGTCAGACTGATACAAAAAGAGTGCAAACAAATCAACCGTAACCAGTTATTCCCTGAACATTAGTATTTCACTGAATGAATGGAGTCTTGTTAAATGTGTGTAATATTCAAAAATTCAAAATAAATGTATTTGCATATTAAAAAAAATCATATATCTCCTCGATTAGAGATATATTCACAGGCATCCAGACTCCCACAACCTGTATCCACACCTGCACCTCCTTGTCCTGGTGTTTTGTATGTGCGTTCAGAAAAGCAGTAAAGTTGGAGGTAAGACTGATATTATGGGTGTCTTTGTTGTTAAGTTAACATTTATTGGTAAAATGAAAACATCATTCAGTAATGGGATAGCAGTGTTGCTAAACTGTTTTAAAGTCTGAGCAAAGTGTTTGTTGCTCAGGGTGAACCTGCAACATCCGTTGTGCAAAAACTTCATACAAACTTTAACACTTTTAAAAAAGAGGTGACCCAGTGCACACAGTGATGCCCCAGAGTAAACACTGCAGGGGCCCAGCATGTCACTAGACTAAACGACACCAGCTGCTGCTCAACATGTTTTAACAAGAATCTTTCATTTTCTTTCGCCGTGCACCCAGTTCACGTATAAACGGATTTTGTAGCTGTTGGAGTTTATGTTTCACATTTCAGTCATATGTAAGTGTCACTGTGATGTGATACAGCTACAAAAACCCTGTATTTTCACTATCTTGGGGATTAAAACCTACATGGGTCTGCAACAAATCACATGATTTTAGTCATTTTTAAATAATATGTAACAGAGCAATAACAGACTGACCTTCCTATTCACAAGGTCATGCTTCTCAGGGCAAACAGAAGAAAAGAAACATTTTAAAAGAAACACCTATTCCATAGTGTCACACTAAAAAGTAAACAACATAGCCAATATACTACCACTAATATCAAATATCAGATTTATTTGACCGCAGTATACCTTCACCATTTGCTGCTATCTTTCCAAAGTTTCCACAGGCTCACTTCTACCATTATGCTTCTTGATTATGTGTTTAAATCCTTCTAGAGGCTGCTCTTATAAACAATATCTTTCAGCCACCTGAGCCCCCCATGATGGGGTCAGGTGGGTTACACATAGCTGCAGCATTTGCTAATGCGAGGCATCGTATTAACTGTGCTTTTAATGACATTTTGGTCTATCTGTTCACTTGGTATGTTTTGTTTTTTATGTGCTTCACACGCACGGTGAATGCCGTTATGAGTCAGTTGTTGATCAAGCTTCACATCTCTATAGATAGATTTTTGTCAAACGGCTAAAACATGGTGTTTGTGCAAGCCAAATGCTGTATAGCTCGCTGCTTCTTGATGCTCTCTGCTTGGCACAAAGCTGTTCCAAAAACAAGCTGAGCAGCTTTCATTATCCCTGCAAGCTAAGACCCCTGTTTCCAGTTGTGTGTTTGTCAAACTCTTTTGGTTTTTTCTTATCTGAGAATATTCTTTTGGTAATTCAGCCTGGTTTTCTTTGAAGATGCTGACTAGATAAAGTATTTTGTTTGGTCAGATGAATGTTCACAGTATGGAGGATTCTCATTGAAACGGAAGCCTTACAAATGTGGATGCAGCTATTTTTGATGGTAAATTGTTTCTGTCCTCAGATAGTCCCAAACACTGAGTGCTCATGAGGGCAGAAAATGAGTCATAAGAATGAGAGCTGCTGTTTGGGACATACTTCCTCTAATACACAAGCATCTGACTCTATCAGCTGGAAAATATTAGGCTTAAGTGCAGCCTTTCAATGGCAAAACCTTCTCCCTTCCTCTATACAACTAGCTACCTGTGTTATTATCTTTAGAACCAGGAGTCTTCAGATTACAGGGATTTGTGTTGAAGCTTGTAACTAGTCAGCAT
>JBAMIG010000009.1:8246422-8256466 GCA_037177335.1 Kiunga ballochi | reverse complement strand
TCAGACAGTTGCACTAGATTTATAGGTACTTCTGCTACATGTTCTGGTTTTAGTTTAAACTTTTAAAACAATCTGCTATTTTGATCATTGTAATATTGAACAGCTGTTTTTAAAAACTGGAGAAAAACATTATAATTAAAAAGTAGGTCAGCAACTTTCCCTTATTTATGGGTTAAGAGTTTGTCTTTTATAATACTTTGTTTCTAAGTCAAGACAGAACTTTCTCTAAAACACATTTCACAATATAAAACGGTTTATTCTTATGTAGCTATTTGACATATTCCTGTTGGGGTTTACTTAATTACATTTAAAACATTTAAACTGGTTTTGATACAAGAAAATAGGATGGAGAAGTCGGGAGCAGTACAGAATTTCAAAGTGTTATCCCTTAGAGGCTGATGATGCTGCACATTTTTCCATACTGACACCCTTATTCACTATTCACCGGCCCATAATTCTTTTAATTAATTGTAAAACTCATATTGTCTTTAATAGGTTTGTTTACAGAGAGCGCAGATCAAATGGCCTTTGTTCAGTCAGTTAGGTTGTGTCTGGTCTGAGCTGTTCTGTTTGGCAGTGTCAGGTTGCAAATTGTGCAGAGCTGAATGAAGATAGGACGGCTCCTTAGAAAGCTGAAACGCTCCCAGCCTCGTTCTGCCAGTGGAATGTGCAGTATTGTTTCTTCGTCTCTGGGTTGCTTGGCAGTAAAACAGAACCTTCCACCATGGTGATGGCCACCTCTTCTAAACACCAGTTCAGGACCGTGACTGAGATGGGACGGCCCAATGAATACTTACAATGTCCCGCTCTACTGCCCCAATAAACATCAACCATTAGGCAAAGAGGGGCAGGTTGGCATTACTTTGAGAAAACTGCTAACAGAGCTTATGGGAAAGAGAAGAGATGCTTCATTTTGATCAGAAAAGAGCATTGATTTTAACAAGTGGATGTGTTTTTGTTATTTTTCTTTCCCTGTAGATCTTCTTGTGGGAGCAGAACTTGGAGCAGTTTCACATGGATCTGTTTCGCTTCAGGTGCTACCTAGCCAGTCTGCAAGGAGGAGAGCTGCCTAATCCCAAGCGCCTCTTGGCCTTTGCTTCTCGACCCACCAAGCTAGCAATGGGTCGACTGGGCATTTTCTCAGTCTCTTCTTTCCATGCGCTGGTAGATATCCTCTTCTTTCTTCTTTAATGCCCATATTTAAGCAGGAAAGTGACTGTAGAAAAGTCCTTCAACTTGAGGGACTGATGTCTATCTCAGATATTGTTAAGGAAGATTTTAGTTCTTGCAGAAAACAAACCTGTAACCTTTTCATTTTTAGAAAACAGTTGTGTTCACAATAATAATAGTAGTGTTATTTCTGTGAGTAAATCTCAAAATCCTGATATGATTTTATTTCCATTCATTTGGGACACTGCATGTTATACATTGCATCAAAACTTATGATAATAGGCTTTAAAAAAATAGCAGTATCTGCATTTCTTTGCCTCAGAAGCAACATTTTTTTATGTCCCCCCACAAGTTTTCTCTTGCATTAAGCCTGTGGGATTCGGCTGGCCACTCCACAACCTTAATTTTGTTGGTCTGGCACCAAGATGCTGCTCGCTTACTGGTTTGTTTGGGATCATTGTCTTGTTGAAATGCCAATTTCAGGGGGTTGTCTTCTTCATCATCAGGTAACATAACCTCTTCAAGACTTTTTAATGTTAGCAAATAGATCCATGATCCCTGCTATGGGATAAATAGGCCCAACACTATAATAAGAAAAACAGACTCAGATCTCTCTGACTCTACTACACAATACTAGTAAATTATTTGCCATTTAATATTATTTATACCAAAAACAGTGATTGTTCTGTTAGTCATGTTGCACTGCTATTATTTTGAACACAACTGTATAAGGAATATCTTTCTGCAGCCAATAGATGGAAGATAGAGACAGTTTATGATATTTTTTTTAGCACAACTGTGTGCAAATTGTGTGTCTTTCATGAAACACTAGCATCACTGAGTGCTACAAGTGATCCTTCATCAGGCAGAGAAATTGATTCCGGAAACTAAAATGCTTTTGAGTTATTGCTATTTTGGAGCATGTGTTTCACACAGGGCACCTATTGTAGGCTTTAGTTACAGTTTGGCCTCCCACTGCTGCACCAAGGTTATGCTCTGCACACATAAAAGCAGCCGTGGCAGAGAAAAACATGTTTGATTTTTGGACATCACTGGGGTACTTTTTTTTCCTTCACCACCAACGCAGTGCAGTTTAGCAGGTGGGTGTAAAAGCTGCAAAATGGCAGTTTGGGATTGCAGACAAGAGGAGATTACTAATAGCTGCCCTGCAGTTCCAATCCTCTAATCTTTTCATCCCACATTCATCAATACCTATAACAACCCCTATGCCCACTGTAGCTTTGAAATCCTCATTAGACAAAGGATGGAGAGTCCCCAGCTTGATTTAAGAGCATCATCCATCCAAAAGGCAAAGTTTCAGGGTTCAGTTCATCTTTGTTTGTCAGAAGCTCACATTTTAATGCTGGTTTGTTCAGATTGAACCTTTTTCCAATGTAAAACCCATATGACCTCTACTCCTTACATTTTTTTGTCTGATATCCATTCAGTGCTCATTTTTTTTGCCACAACTTTTTTAAACACCTCTTTGCCCCCGTTTGGTTACCTTCAATGCTGATGATGATGTCAATCAACAGGTTTAAAATGATTGCTATGTAATATTCTAAAACGTGGAATGACTTTAGATTAAAAGGAAGCCTGTGTATGACCATCTCATTTATTTTGGCTCTGTCTGCTCTGTTTCTGCAGGTGGCTGCTCGTACAGAGACCGGAGTGAGACGACGAACACAGGCCATGTCTCGTTCTTGCAGCAAGCGTAAGAGCAGGTTCTCTTCCCTCTGGGTACTGGAAACTACCTCAAAGAAGAAGTCAAAAGCCCACCCTAGAGTCAGTCAGGTCTGTGTGATGTTTTTATTACCATATATTTATATTTTAGATTTCTGCACATCAATAGAGTTAACTCAGGCACACAAAGTTTTTTACGGTTGTTCTTGTGGTATCGCTACATGACTTCTCTATTTTACCTCTGCAGGTATTTGCTGATGGTGAGGAGCAAGAGAAAAAGCCTGTTGATGGCATATTTGTTGATCCTGTTAAGGAAAACACAGTAAGGAGGAAATATTCTATCTTTTTAAGTACCCAGTTGATTATAAGAAAGTAGAACTTATTCAACAATTTTTTGATCACGATTGCCATTAATTAAATCTGGATGAGATTTGAATCTATCCTGATAACAACCATGACAACTCAGACAGTAGGGTATTAAATAATCTTTCATACCTGAACTGTAATCTAGACAGGCACATTATGGATGCACTGACAGTAGCAATTTAGATCAGAAAAGTATGATAAAAGGAATACAACAAATGATAAAATAAAACTGCGGATGCAATTTAATTAACACGTTAACTGGTGGGGACCGCCTGTGGACCTTCGTTTTGTGTTTTTAATATAAAACCTGTAGAATCTGTTAAATTATTTTTTAAAGCATTTTTTACTTATTGGAGAGACTGTTAAGGTAATAAACCACATCAGTCTGTAAATTTGCTGCAATAATGTTTACATACTTTTGATGTTTGTGTAATAAGAAAAGTGAGGAAGGAACAGTGAAAAGCTTCCCACGAGCTAACACCGAGACTGACATCTGGGTCCCTGACCACCTCACTCCCTCCTGGGTTTGCCTGCCAAATGACCAGCCTGTGTTAACCATCATCCAGCCAGGAGAGTCTGCACTGTGTGTTCTGGAAACCATCTGCAAGGTAACAGAACCGACCGTTCAATCACAGGCCCTGAACAGTTTTTAAAAGGGTTTGAATGAAGTGTTTTTTGTTTTTTTGCCTGACAGATGTGCCTCCTATATACAAACCCATGTGTGCAGAAGATAGCTTGTTTATCTTAACAACCGTTAACCTGAGAGATGTCCTGTTTTCACTTTCCAGTTTCTGTGAATTGACATAAGATATTTTTATTTGTTCAATCCCACAGGCTCATGACCTTGATCCTACCAAGCACTACTTACGACTCAAATTCCTTATTGAAAACCAAGTGCAATTCTACATTCCCAAACCAGAAGAGGATATATGTGACTTGGTATGTGACCGCATGTTTGAACAGGGTCTTAACCCTTTTATCCAACCACCCATCCTTAACTTAGATAGGTCAATAAATGCATTTTAATACATGTGATTTCATTAGTGTATTAGGTATCTAATGGGATAACTGGATGGCCATAAGAATCTGTTGTTTTGGGATTAGGCTATAGACATGGCTTTGATTCCATATATTTCTCTAGATTATCAGCTTTCTATGAAGTTTTTGCCCTAAAACATATTTATGGAAACCCTTTTGAGAAATATCTGAGGCCACCTTTGTATTTATATCATGTAATCATGACACAGTACACAGCTTTGTTCATAAAGGCAGCTGCTTTGTCAGAGAACACAGAAAATTAGTGCCCTCTTTTCCTGCTGTCAGTAACCCACCCACCTCACTGTGACTAAAGTCAGCATGCGTTTCTGGATTTATATAATATCCTCCTTTTGTTCTTCACAGCTTTACAAAGAAATTGAGCTCTGCTCCAAAATAACAAAAGTAATCCAGTTTGACAGAGATGAATCCTGTATGATTGGTTACGGTAAGAGCTTTTTTTTTCAGTAATGTGTGGCGTTTGTTATTTTTCCACGCCGCTTTTCTTTCTTCGACCTACACATGACTTTACTCAGAGCATCTCCAGTCTCTGGTGTATCTCAGTTACCCTTGTTTGTCTCTGAGCTCTTTTCACCTCCATTGTTTTTTTTTCTTTCTTCCACAGGTTTCTCCATTTCTGTGGTGGAGGAAGATGGGGTACAGCAGCTCTATATCACAGATGTAAAGGCAGGGGGACTCGCCTTTGCCAAAGGTGCTTTTTTTATGCCACTTTTTTCTAAATATTTAAAAAAGCTATTTTTCTTATAAACAGTTTTTCGGTTAACCACCATAACATGAAAAGACCAGTTGCATTTATAGTTTCTCAGCACTCATTTAGTGGATTTGTTTTGGTTTAGAAAACAAGACAACTACCTCTCAATGGTTTTAATGGACATGGCGTTGTATAGAACACTAAACTACGGCATTAGAAGCCCTGCATTAGTGATTCCACAAGATTGGTTTTATAAATATGTGCAGCAAACATTGAGATACCAATGCAGTAATGTACAATGCTGTGTAATGTAGAAAAGTGGGTCATACTTATCAGTTTTAAAAGCTAGAAAATGTTTCAAAAGTTGAATATTTTCTCTTGATTGTGTTAATTTGTTGTTTAATTGTCAAATTAGGTTTTTTTATTCATATAAGAAAATGTGCTCAAGTCTTGCATTAAATATGATTGTGCTCCCATTTTGCAGGTCTGAATGCAGGGGATGAAATACTCCAGCTTAACGGGAAAAACTCTTACAGTCTCAATTTCTCCGATATGAAGGCCGCTTTCTCGCAAGCCTCGCTTGCTTTGACAGTCAACACCCTTCCTTCCGTGGACCGCCGTCAGCTATGCTACTTGCCGCCACGTCGCTCAGATGCAGCAGAGGACCTCTACACTGACATCTTTTCCCAAAGTCAAGGTGAAATTCATTTTCAAGTGCGGACGGTTGTGCAATGCAGGAAATTAAAGATTACTAAAATATCTCATTGTTTAAAAAAAAAAAACAATACCTTGTCTCTGCCTATTGCAAATAATGTGCTCCTATTTTCCAGCTTCCGTAAAAGCCACCACAAGGTTTATCACCATCTTTAGAAACAGCACTTTGAAATATATAAACACACTGAGGGTCCTTTTTAAATAGTCAAGGAGGCTTTTAATGTATCGCTGCAGCCAGACTTTGTGAATCATTGTTATGCAATTCCAGGTTTTACTAAAACAATACAGCAAAGAAGAAAATTGACATGAAGTAAACAAATAACAGCCATGAAACTCAAAGATGCCTGTTTTGCTTGTTGCAGAGGAAATCCTGGATGATGGCGTGGGACTGTTGCTTGAGAGCTCAGGAGACAGCCTGGATGATGACTCTGAGATCTTCAGTGAGTTTGATGAGTGCAAAAAGGTAAGAGCACATCTTGCATCTTTGCTGGTTGTCTTTTCTTTGTCCTTCACAGCATCCCTCTCAGCTTTCTGTTGTTCAGACAAAAAGCACTCATGAACATTTTGTTTCAGCACAGTTTGAGTCACCATCTGTTACTGGCTCGTTTTTATCTTGTTTGTAAAAGCAGTGCAGTTTCCTTCCATATCTACATTAGTGTGTTGCTTTTCCCTTCATTACACATGGACGTAACACAGTGCAATCATTTATGACATAATTAAATCAAAAAAAGTTTGATTAAACATTATTATTTATCCTATTTGTTGAACAAGTTTGCAGTGTGCATTTAGACACCAATGGCAAAGCAAAGCATTCCCTCTGTATGTAACAGTGAGATGCTACATTAGTCTTTAAATAAGCATGCTTTTTAAACTTGCTTTTTAATTGCGTGATTGTGCGGTATGGTTAGGAATGATTATGTGTGTTGTATTTAGTTTAACTCTAAATAAACTTAGATGCAATCTGTACATTTCCATTGGGAGCATAATTATCAAGATGAAAAAACATTAAAATAGGCTGAATATCCCAATTTGTCTCTATTTGTTTTGGCTGGTAGGATGGTGATTGTTTTTAGGCTAATAAAAGAAACTACTTTCATTTCCTGCCTGTAAGAGACTATAAAAGGGTTCCCTGGCTCTGTCAAGATTACACTTACCACTGTAATTATTCAGTGTTGTTAGTGGAAGAAGAATGAGTGTGCCACTTTAAACTCTGTAGTTGTTGCATTACTGGGTGTCTGTCCACGCTATCTTTATCCTTTCTGTTTATTGAAGAACAATGTCTGACATTAGGCAGTCCTTATTTAAATTTATCTGGACTTTTGTGCCTTAAATTTGTGTTTTTCTTCTTTTTTTCAACAGACTGACTCTTTTTTTCCTCATTGAGGGATATTTGTATATACATATAAATATTTCTTATTTATTATTGATTTAAAGGTTTCTTTAGTTTTTCTGTTATTGAAAGTAGTAGATAAATTGATATTTAAATGACAGCTCGGAGCATGAACAAGTTATACTTTTCACTTCTTTGTAAATTCATCATCAGATCATCAATAGAGAAGAATACAGATATTTGTTGATCAAATTGATATGAAGCTCTGCTTGGGAGGTATCCCAGAGGATGTATAGCATGACTTCCTGTTCCATGAGTAGGAGATTGATTAACTTAGTCAGAGATGTAGAGAATTATCATCTTATCCTGGGTTATGGAGCAGACAAGAAATGTCTTTATTGCATCTGAGCCTTTTTATCATGTAGCATCCTTTCCTCCATTTCTGGGCTCTTTTGCTTGTTCTGGGGTGTATGATGCTAATCAATACATGTAGTTTTAGTGTAGACTTAGGTATTAGCTCTTTTGAAATGACCTGGCATAAGAAGGCTGGATATTGATTTCTGATATGCATCTGTACACTTAGTAGACACAAAGCAGCTCAACTTTTGATTTTCCTAGAATTTAAACATTTAACAAAGTCATTTTAAAAAGAAAAGAAATACTGCTATATATTTTCAAAAGTGGTGGTTTTTTTTTGTTTTTTTTTTACCATGCAGTGATTTGCGCCACAGCTTCACAGCAAGAAGTTTGTTTGTTTGAATCTCTGCTCTGGTAGTGGCCTTTCTAGTACTCCGTCTTCCTCCCACTACCAAAAGACATGCATGTTAGGTTGATTGGTCATTCTAAATTGCCATTAGGAGTAAATAAGGAGTGGTTGTTTGTCCGCTCATTCATCAATCTGTGTTTTGTTCTGTGATGGGCTGGCAAACTGTCCAGGGTGTACCCCGCCTCTTGCCTGTTGATTGCTGGGAAAGGCTCCAGATTCCTGCAACCATGAATTGGATGAAGCGGTATGGAAAATAAATGGATGCGCTTAAAGTGCTCACAGAAAAGTCCCAATGATATTATCCCTTTTGCTGCATTGTCCATTCTTCCAGTGAGTTGACAAACCCTTTCACCAATCCTTAAAATGTTGAGACCTGACATTATATAAAATATCAACTTCTCAGATGTTGTCATATCGCTGGTACCGAAAAGCAAAGCAATCCACTGGTGCCGGGTGATGGACTGGAAACCTGTACAGTGTGTATCCTGCCTCTTACCTGCTGGGATAGGCTCCAGCTTGCTGTGACCATAAATTAGCCTAAGCAGTATAGAAAATACATGAATAAATAATTCACAGATCTTCTACATGTCCAGCATAAGTAGAAGAATTGTGACCATGCATATTATAGTGATTTATTCAAAGTTTGTGTATCAGGGATAATTACAGTTCAAAGTCAGACAGGTCACAGCTACAACCACTCGTCAGAATCAGTAAAACCTAATGGCTCACCTAGGAAGCTGATTTCCTGATGACAAACTGCTGCTCTCATCAGAGAAAAGCACAACAGACTTTTGCTTTAGCATTTCCTCTGTGAATTTGTTTAATGTTGTTTTCTGAATAGCGTTATTATAAAAGCACCAATATACAGGAAAAAAAAAGTTTTATTTGCTAATCACAGAAGCCAACATGTTCCCATTATTATCCTGTTTTCTTTCTGCCCCTTGCTGTGTGGCCATCTCCTTTGCAGCACCCCTCTTTTTGAAACTTGCATTTATATTCTGTTGCCGTGCTGCTTACACAGCCAATCCTGCTCCACTGCAACCTTGAGGAGGAGACTGTCCCTCCTGCTGCTTTGCTCTCAGTCCAGTCAGGAGGATTATCAAAACTCATTTACAATGATGCCAGAGTTGGCCAGATATTCACACTCGCTATGCGTGCCTGAATATACCCAGCCTGTAGAACGGAGAGAGAGGCAGAGAGAGAAAACAGCAGAATATTAGAGACAGAGAAACATCAGACTGTGAGGGCGCAACAGAAGAGGAGTTGGAAGGCTGTAAGTGCTGGTGGGCGGAGAGGAGGAGGCTGAGCAGCTTCACTCAGCCTTTATCACAAGCATCACAGTACCTTCTTTTATAAAACCGGGTTGACAAAAGGTCTGAAAATGTGTTGGAGAGGGACAGTGTAGTCTTTTCTTCTTTTTGATGCTTTAACTCACACTAATTGTCCACCTGCACTGGGTTATGTCCGTCCTGAAGTGGAACAAGCACAGAAAGCGCTCCTCAGACTCCATCTATGATATGCTTCATCTGGTGAGATTCCTTCCATGTATCTATGATTTTTATTTTTGCTGGTGCTGCTCTGGTAGCTGTTAGATATGGTGTGTGTGTGCGTGCGTGCGTGCGTGTGTGTGGCATGGGGTATCTTTACAGCGTTTGTTTCATATCCCATCTTGACTACTGAATCCAGGAAGCTGTGAGTCATCGTTGTGTCGCAGAGTTGCCCCATAATCACTGGAGTGCTTCACAAGATAATAAGGAAATAAAAAAGCAGCGTGTGAGAGCTTAATCGCCGCAGACCTGACCGACTGACAGTTTGGCCCTACATGACTTTGACAAACTACCCTAAGTGTTGTTGCAGTGATTGACTGTTGGTGAGTTTTCTTTCTTACCATATCAAGCTGTGATCTCAGGTTTCTGTCAGATTCAGAGGGCAGATGTGTAATCTTCTTTCCACTTCATCACTGCTTGTATGCGAATCTATCTTTCATTAGCTTTGGTATATTATTGAGTTGGGCGTCTTGCAGTTTTTCCCATGACAGCTCTGTAATTTACATAATTTCCCGATAAAGTGATACTGAAATCTTTGTTCCTTCCTACTTTGTTCTTGCTCCTCTCTGTCATAACTGTCCGTGCAGTCAGAGTTGCTATGCTGTTAATTAGTCAAATCTGTGAAGAGTATGACTAGACTGTGACTGTCTTTCTAAACTCAGTAAAACTTTATGATCACAGCTGAATCACCAAGCTGGAATAAAGTGGATTGATATATATA
>JBAMIG010000009.1:8204217-8230824 GCA_037177335.1 Kiunga ballochi | reverse complement strand
AATGTGTGTCTCCATAGCCCTTGTTGTCATCGCCTTGATTTTCACAGCTTGTGGGAGCCAGAAGAGCAACTGTTGTGAGCAATGAGCCATCAAGACTTTTTTTTTTTTCAAATTTAAAAACTGAGATTAAATTCAATGAGTTGTAGTATTTAGTCTCTATGCTCCTATTGTCTAATAAAGAAATATTAATATATCACCTGAAATCTGCTCTTCCAAACTGAGTCAGGATTTTTTAATAAGGCAGAAAGTTTTTTTTTTTTCAATTGCTTTGAATATATTTTCTCACACAAGTACAGTAACAGTGATGAAGATGTATATCCAATTGATGTCTGTTTTTATCATAACCCACTGTGTGCACTGTGTTGTCCATTTCCCTTTAATTTCGCATGTTCTGTTTTTTTTTATTTTGTTCTTCTTAGTTTGTAATATTAATTTGCTTTAGTTAATTTTATCATTGTTTTGCATCTTTTCTAAATTTAATACTTTGTCATGTCAAGCACTTGTACATGTTGTGTGTATTATTGTACATTAAATGAGCTGTAAAAATAAACCTGCTCTGTTTATAAAAGTTGTGTTCATATAGCACAATAAATATTAACTTTGGTTGTTTGTGTTGTTAGTAATTATTAGTAAAGTTTTAAAATAAACTTAAAATGAATAATAATAATAAAAAAAATCTGATATTGTGTTAGGTGGATCTTTAAATTGTTTTAGGTATTTACAATACTTGTCATAGACACAGCACATCAGTGGTTAAATGGAGAGTTATGCAATACTTCATTCCCCACCAAAAAGCTTGACTAATGTTTAATCTTAATTTACAATTAGTACACGTTGAATTTTCTTTTATTGGGAAACAAAATAACTATCTTGGTGAAGGTCTGTTCTCTGGGTGCTTTTCTAGTAAAGTAAAGGTGGTTCAAGAATCAAGTAAAATTGTTTTTTGAGTCATCACAACTTCCTGGTTAAAGGACCAATGACGACTTGTGAAATACCTTTCATTTCCATACATCAATGCGTCACTACACACATTTAGTTTAGATTTTTAATTTACTGAACACACAGTAAGAAAAACACAGTTTGGTCCAGATGTTAAGCTGTCTTTTTTGTTGCACTAACTTTTACTAAGAGTAAAACCCAGTAAAACCCAGTAAAACATGCTTTTTTGTGTTTAAAAGTAGAAAAAACCAAATATACTTCAGTGCATCAGCTGGGTTACGAGGTGAGAACTGCTGGCAAAAGGATATGTGTGTTGTAATGAAACCAATACTCCTCAGGTTTCTGTGTTTAGCACCTCTTCATCAGATCAATTTATCTTTGGAGGTGTGGGCAGGATTGTTTGCCTCTCCGTGTTGGTCCTGATATGGCCTGGCAATCCAATGCTATTCATACTTATGTTTTTAGCCATTAGAAATTCAATATATTTGTTGATCTTTTCTGCTAGTCACTGCCAATAATGACACACAGATGTCATATATATTTAATATTTTTTCAAAGATCAATTTATTTCTATGTGGAGTTAAAAGAATTCACTGAATATTTCTTACTTTATTTTAAAGAAATGTGTGTTTCATTAACTATGGCTTTATTTAGTGAGTGATTGTCATTAGTCTTAAAGTTTTAAATCACAAGACCTAAAAGTCAAATGTTAGCAATGGGAGTTTCATTGTTATTCAGAACAACTCACACTGTCTCTCTGAAGTCTCTCCCAATTTATCTGATGACAAAAAAGTTGTTTAGCCAGAAAGGTTACATTGGTTGGTGTTTTTTTTGTGGGTGTATAAGTTCCTTGACTTGTCTTTCTCCTCAGACTTGTATCAGGAGCTTGTAAGACTGCAGCCAAGAAGGGACATCTCTGGCTTTGAGTACCATTCACAATGGCCGCATACACTGCCTACAGCGGCTACACCAACCCACCTGTATCTTATCCTGGATCATACTATGATGAGAAACAAGTCCAGGCCTATACAGATTACCAGGACTCTGTATATGAGGAAAAACAGAAAAATGATCAACGCAAACGCCGGAATGCCATCTGCTGTGAGGTTGTGGCTCTTGTCATCGGTTTCATCGGACTAATTGGAGTGGCAGCTATCACAGGCTTGCCCATGTGGAAGGTAACAGCCTTTATTCAGGAGAATATCATTGTGATGGAAACCCGCTGGGAAGGCTTGTGGATGAACTGCTTCAGACAAGCCAACATCAGGATGCAGTGCAAGGTGTATGATTCCCTGCTGTATCTGCCTCCGGATCTCCAGGCTGCCAGAGGTCTCATGTGCAGCTCTGTGGCTCTGACTACATTTGCCCTCATTGTTTCAGCAGTGGGAATGAAATGTACCAAAGTGGTGGACCACCGTGCTCGCACCAAACATGTTGTTCTTGTGGTCGGTGGCTGTCTCTTTCTCATGGGCTGTGTCACTACCTTGATCCCCGTGTCCTGGACTGGCCATGTTATTATCACAGATTTCTACAACCCCCTTCTGCTCGATGCCCAGCGCAGGGAGCTCGGAGAGGCTTTGTATATCGGCTGGGTCACCTCTGCTTTGCTTTTTACTGCTGGAGTGATCCTGTTGTGTCGTCATGCTCCCCGCACTCAGGAACCAGATCAGAGGATTATTTACAACCCTGGAGGAAGCATCTATCAACCCGCGTATCAACCGTACACATACACGTACCAACCAGGATATAACTACCAACCTCCTTACTCTGCAGCTCCACCAGGATCTGTGGTGTACACACCAAGTCAGAGATAGACATTTGGGGACATGTTTAGTAAATTTTCTAAGCTCTAGCACAAAAATAAGACTTGAGTGAGTGAAGAAGATTTGAGGAAATGGACTTTTTCATTGTTTTTTATTGGGCAAAATAATGCAAAGGAATTATTTGACTGTGTTTTAATTAAGAACTGTTTTAAATGGCCATATATCTGGTTTTTGTGTATTTTATGAACACTTATATCTAACCTTTGATAAAAGCAACAGCTTTGTGATACCCTTTCTGCCTTTAAGGTACTGCTGATATGCTGTTTGTGTAAAAATAAACCCTGTCCCAAGTCTTTTCAGATACTGCCAGATGATTCATCTTTGCTTTGCAATTTCATAAAACTAAATTCTTTCTCAAATTACAGTGAAGCGTATTACATAAATCACAGTTTAAAATAATAAAAAACAATGTTGACAGAAGTTGTTTTGCTTTTTGGTTTTCATTTTATTGACCAATACATCACTTATGCTAAAACTCCCTTCCTACAGAAACTGCATTAGTTCTTCTCATGAGTGTGTGAGTGAAGACTTGTTATGCTGCCTTCAGTGTTCTGAGTATGCAGCTCAACTGGTAAAACAAGGATGTTTTCACAGGTCCACCCACACTGCAAACCCACAGAGACTTCATTTGCACCAAGCCAAATCTAGCCACTATTTTCCTTATGAAAGAGAGCATGCAGTAGTGAAAGATTGTAACACATTGTCTCAATCCTTTAATAAACACAAACACAATGATAAACATTTTAAATGCCCAGTCAATGCTATTTTAAGTGTATAGTAGCATAATTTTTTTTATAATACAACTTCTATTGAACATCTGCAAAAAACAAAGATATTTTTATTTCATAAAAGTTGTGACTTTAGACAATATCTTTAGTCTCAAACTTTTTTCTAAAGTGAGATCTGAGAATGTAAATCGACACCTCTGAATAAACAAAGTGGCAGCTTACAGAAGCTCCTGGGTTTGGTGTGCAAAGAAAAAAACACTGCCCTGAGGGCTTAGTTTCCTAGCAGCAGTTTTAAATTCCCAGCTCCACCCTTTCCTTTGTACAATCCACAGGGAAGAGAGCATACAGGCAGCCATCCACCTGCTCCTCCTCCATCTGGATGCAAAGTCACTCCACAGAGGAGATCTGTGCAAGAGCAACATAGAGCCTGGATGCTACCATACCACCAAAGGAGAACAGAATGGCCAATTCAGCACTGGAGATAGTGGGTCTTTTATTGACAGTGATTGGGCTTATTGGTGCAGCTGCAAGCACCGGCATGCCCATGTGGCGGGTCACAGCCTTCATTGGGGAGAACATTATTGTGTTTGAGACTCGCTATGAGGGCTTGTGGATGAATTGCTTTCGGCAAGCTGACATCAGAATGCAATGTAAGGTGTACGACTCTCTACTGGCTCTGTCCCCTGACCTACAGGCAGCAAGGGGGCTGATGTGCTGTGCTCTGGCGCTGGGTGGGCTTGGATTACTCATCAGCTTGGTTGGAATGCAGTGTACATCATGCATTGTAAACAATGACCGAGCTAAGAAACTGGTCCTCATCATTGCAGGAAGCATGATTATAATGGCTTGCATTTGCGTCCTTGTCCCTGTATCCTGGACTGGTCATGTTATCATCAGGGACTTCTACAACCCCTTGCTGCTCGATGCCCAGCGCCGGGAGCTTGGAGAGGCTCTTTACATTGGCTGGGTAGCCTCTGCTTTCTTGTTTGCTGGAGGATGCATGTTTGTCTGTTGCAATATACAATCTGAAGACAAAGGATCAGACAGGTACATTTACTCCAGGGACTCAATCTACCGCAATTATACTCCGCAGCCTCTCCAGCCTCAACAGCTGGTGCTGCTCCCTCAGCCACAACCTGAGCCTGTTTTGTCAAGACATCCATCAACTAACTACAGCCAATATCCTTCAAGATACCCATCAACTAACTACAACCAACATCCTTCAAGACAGCCATCAATTAACTACAACCACCATCCTATGAGACAGCCATCTATTAACTACAGCCACCATTCGTGGAACCCCTCTGTGCACAGCGGGGTTGCTTATGCTGAGCTCTGAACACCTTCAGGGTCCGTAATCTATATATATCTATATATAATTAATTTTGTAAATACAAATACTGTATATGTCAATAATTTTCAGAATGAAATATGGAATAATGTGACAAAATATAATTGTGTTTACTGTTATACATAATGACTTATTAGGGTTTCTATATAGACCGTTTATTCTGATAATTGTGTCTAAACTTTGTGCTCAAACAAATTCCTATGAATCATAAATATTTAAAGTCAGAACAACCTTTATCAGGAAACAACTTTATATTTTTCTTACTGGTTTTAGTTGTTTCAGTAAAAGCTACACAGGACACACATGGTTAAAGATAAACCCGGTGTTTCACAATGATCATAAATGTCTAATGATTTAAAGCTGAAATAGGGATTTATGTAGAATTTATTGGGTTTTCTCAGATATCTGTATTTTAACTCATTAAACATTTACATTTTTTTTACTATGTGATGTACTTGTTTATTTTTGTTTCCATGAACCAAAAAAAAGAGGAAATGACAGAACAAATATGAGTTGCTGATCTTAAACTGCTTGCTAAGGGTGTGGACTCAGAGGCAGCTTTGAGAGCAGCATGATCACAGGGCCTTTGAATAAAAACCACAGGGAGCTTAATGCATAAAACTAGCTGACTGCTTTTTTTCTACCGTGTTAAAGGATAAAAACACATTTGTTTATCTGTTAAATCCAGTTGGCACTGTGGCCTTACATCATTACGGTCACAGTTTTTAGCCTTGGTTTGCAAAAAGTGTCCTTTTTGTGTGGGGTTTGCATGTTCTTCCTGTGTATAGGTGGGTTCTCCTGGCTACTTTCTCCCACCTTCCAAAGACATGCATGTTAGATTTACTGGTCACTCTGAATTGTCTCTAGGAGTGAATGCAAGAATGAAGGGTTGTTTTTCTCTCTGTGTTGACCATGGGATGGACAGGTGACCTGTCCAGGGGGTACCCCGCCTCTCACCTGAAAAGTTGTTGGGATAGATTCCAGCTACCAGTGACGCTGGATTGGATGAGTGGTTAAGAAAATGGAGGAATGAAAGAATGAATGTTAGACCATGTCAAACTGTCCATACAATATAACCATACAATTACAAAATGTAAATAGACGATTTCAACAAAAACTTTGATACTATTATAATCTAAAAAAGTTTCCAACTCAAAGTTATTATCTGGTTCTAAGCAACAGGTGAATGAATTTGTGCTGAGTAGTTAATCTCTGCTCCCCTGTGGACAAGAAGAGAATTACAAGTCCTTGTTTGCATCTTTATACAGCATGCCACTGCTGGAAATAAAAAAAAGTCAAGTTTTAAAAGCTTCCAGAGGCTAAGTTGTGTTTTTTTTTTATCTGACGTTGTCTGGCTTTGTGTTTTTGCTGCAGGAAGTTTTAATGTCAGTGATATTACCTGCATTGACTGAGAAACCATAAACACAAACCCAGCAAACAATACCCTCATGTCTATGAGCCAACCAAGCGACCGCAAAGCATCTTTCCCATAACAAACTCCCTCGTACAGCAAACAGGCTGTGTCAGATGAGCTCCTCGCTGCTTTGGACACATTTCCTATTCAAACGTAAGTTTTTCTATCTGTTATCATCTGTTAAGTTTCAGGATTATTCGGGAAATGATATAGCCTGAGTTTACACTCATCTGCAGGACTCGTGGACACTGAACAATGATACGAGGCGTTTCTGAGATAGCTGCAGTGTGTGTCGGCCTGGTCGGGCTGATAGGAGCAGCCACTACAACAGGGTTGCCCATGTGGAAGGTGACGGCTTTCATTGGAGAAAACATCGTTGTGATGGAGACCCGCTGGGAGGGCTTATGGATGAACTGCTACAGACAGGCAAACATCAGAATGCAATGTAAAGTGTACGACTCCTTGTTGTATCTGCCCCCAGAGCTGCAGGCTGCCAGAGGTCTCATGTGCTGCTCTGTGGCCCTATCAGGGTTGGGGCTCTTGGTGGCTTTTACAGGAATGAGATGCACTTCCTGTTTCAGTGGTAACAAATGGGCCAAAACCATTATTCTCATGACTGCAGGTGCAATGCAGTTCTTAGCCTGCATATGTGTCTTTATCCCTGTCTCATGGACAGGTCATGTCATCATTAGAGATTTTTATAATCCTTTGCTGATTGATGCCCAAAGGAGGGAGCTAGGGGAGGCTCTGTACATTGGTTGGGTTACTGGTGCATTCCTTTTTGCCTCAGCTTTGTTGTTTTTATGCCGCCGTATGCCATCAGATAAAGGTTCATTTGATATGTACCATTCTGTTAACTCACTCAATTACAAAGGAGCAAGACCAACTCTGATGAGGTATCGTCCTATCTCAAGTGTTCCTAGCCTCTCTACCGCTTCACAGCCGAATTCTCTTCAGTACAATGGTTCAGTTATGCAACAAGCTGTCATGCCACTGCAAAATGTCCCTCCACTCATGACAAATAACGGACCTATAAGCACCGCATCTGTCGTTTATAACCCCGGTCTTCCTGAAAGGACCTTCTTGTATCATCAAGGTAATCTCGCTCACCATTCTTCTATGCAGAATTCCTTCCATGACGGCAGCTTGTATACACCAGGAAACTCCATGTACCTGAGCAAAAACGCCACTCCACATGCAGGATCTTATACTGGAAACCCCACTGTGTCCTACCAGTCCAACTTTCATCCAGTTCCACGAGCTACCGGAATATACATATAGAAAAATAAGACAGAGCTTTTGCAGGAAATCACACATTACTAACAAAAACCTGTATGCTGTTATTCTTTGTCACCTTGAGCTGATTGTGAATATAATATTATTATTTTGCTGTGCCTGTTATATTGAAGGGCTATGCCAATCTTTTTCCTGTTGTTAACATATTTTCTGGAAATTATTGTGCAAAATGTACATGATGTATAATGTGATCAAGTTAAACAAAACTGCTGTTGTATAAACAAAATGGAGACAGCCTTGTTTTCATGAAGTGCTGGAACTGGTTTGACTCTGTAACAGTGAAGGGGAACCGTATTTGTTTGGCAATTCATAGTCATATTAGTAATATTTTTAATCATCTTTCAATTCATCTTATCAGTTTGCTCCTGTTATTCTGTCTATTCCTACCAATATTCCTACTATTATCATGTTGATCGTATTAGTATATTTAAATCCTTTATTAAAGTTATATTAATGATTTTAAATGACTATTTTACCTTGATACATTATTTGTTAATATTTATATTGACAATGATCATGAAAAGGAGTTAACAATAGTTTTTTATCATTATTTCTTGTATTTTCTAAGATAAAATGGTTGAACAAAAATAGTTTTGTGTGATTTATTTATTGTTTTTTTCTTTCTTTTTACTTGAGTGGCATCAATTTCTTTATCAGAATAAGATACACCAGGTTTCTTGCTACATCCCCTGGCTCTGGCCTGAGAACGTGTATGTACAACACCAGGAATTATTGCTGAGTCATCATTCACACCTGGGCTGCAGAGCTGTCATCCATCATCAGTCATCATTTGGTTCACCTGCTGCCAATCGCCCAATGGTTGGCTGCCAAACTTTGTGTGGACTTTGAAAGGAGGGAGATAACAGTGATTGTGGCAGCTGTGTCCTTTGGGGGATGCTGGTTTATGGAAAAGGATTGGAGAATATTTGATTATTGGATTAAGACATTTAGGCTGTGTCTCAATAATGTAGTCAATGTAAATTTTAATGTAAATGCATTTAAACATAAGGCGCCAAATAGTGTTAGTGTGCAGCTTGAGACAGCCTTAAACCTTTGTGGTTTCCCTTTTTATATGTGCGATCATTGTGCATTTTGAGTTGATTGAAGAAAGTTGTCACATTTTATGTGTAGCCATTTTGGTTTTTTCTAACATTTATTAGCTAAAATATTCCTCCTCAAGAGACACTTTGTGTTGGTGGACTTGTAATAAAGAAAATTAAGTTTTGGATGTCTAAATTAAACTATATAGATAAATGGTCAAGTTAAGTGTAATTGTTAACTGTTAATTTTGTTTATAATAAAAATAGTTTTGGTATTGATTATGTTATTGACCCTAGAAACCCCTAATCTGCAAAGGGGTTATAAAAATTTCTACACAAATGGAAACTGTAATTGGTAAAGCTTTAGTTAAAATGATGCCTATATTTCATGGTGTAACTTGCACCTAATTATATGAAAAGTAAGTTGGTAGAAGTTAATTCTATCTGGAATAAAACATGTTGAAAATACAGAAAAATATGTAATTTTCTAAACCTTCATTTTGTCCCATAATATAATTTAATGGGAAATAAGTAATATTATGTCTGGCTGCACATCAGTATGTGCTGATAATATATTTTGTTTTTCAAAGAATGAATAACAACACCAGCAATATTGTAATCACCATGGACCCCATAAACGCTTCCTCACTCTCACCTTTTTCACCACTAGATGACGCCACTATTATCATACAGTAGCCTTCGTGTTAGATTAAAAAAGAGCAATCCAGATTATTATGAAACTTTTAACTATCCCCACTCTTTAAATAGCAAATTAATTAAACACGAGTACTCCTAAATAAAAGCCAAATGGCAAAATTACCTTATTGTTTCAAAACAACACATCTGCTGCCAGAAGCACCTTTTTTCAGCCTATAATTAAAGATTTATCAGCTCAAAAACCTGCAAAATACCCAAAACAACCTAACAAGACATCAATGAGAGACTTTTTTTCCCGTGCAAATAAACATACTATAGAAATATAATAAATATAGGTTAATGTTACAAGTGTAAATGGGACAAATCATTGTATATCAGGCTCTACTTCAACAAACCTCTGGGGAATCAAATAACAGTAAGATTACACTAATCCCAAGAAATCCATCAGATAGTGATGCTTCTTTTCTGGTGGTTAGGACCATCATAGCCAGTTACCAACTGGCTGATCTGCTTACTTCCATCCCAAACTGCTTAATTTCAAAAGATAAATAAATGTAGGTTAAGGTAACATGCGCATTTTATTTAACTACAGGACTGTCAGCTACACGACTGAGATAGTTAATCTTCAAGAGAGCGCAACCGACTAGTTTGAAGACTTAATCTGCGTTTCCATCAGCACTGGAGCAAAGATTTAATCATTCCTCGGTGTACCAAAGCAAAGACGTTGTAGAGGTCGACTGCAGCCAGATTTGAAGTTAATCTTCAGGACGTATCCATTTTTTCGGATCAGCGGCTTGGCTGTGCCCTCAATTGAGCGCTTGTGCGGTTTTTTTTAACTGCATCAAGACAGACAAAGGTACAGCTGGTAGTACCGGAAACATACGGAGCTGATTTCAAAGTAAAAGCTTTTGCTATACGGTGAGTTTAAGTAGTAGATTGATTTACTTTAATAGTTCAAATTTGAAAAAACTATTTGTGTTTGTGGCTAAGAAATAAATACTACATTGTCTGAAATGGAAATTTATTATGTTTAGTTTTGAGTATTTAAACAAAAGTTAAAACACATTTTGATCGGTGGTGTGGGTGTGTCATCTATAAAAGAAACATACACGTAAAGCATAGTATGCAAATAATCTTCCTTAAATAGGTTGATTTGTCTACATTTTTGCAACCTTTTTTTTTTTTTTAATTAACTTTTATTTTGACAGCTCCGAAAGGAGAAGGTTACTGGTGTTTGCAGGCTTGACCGAAGTAGCGCAGCGCACGGTCCTCCTCAGATGCACCCTTCAATTCAAGTGTCCACCGGGAAAATATCATTAGAAAGATATCTGGAGATTGAATATGGGTGACAAACCCTTAATAGCACACAAAGGATCCTAGAATGGAAAAAACTGGATGTTTTTTGAACAGTGGCAACTAAAGCGGAGTGCGTGTTTGCATTTTGCTTTTTGTTTTTCATCACAATGTGTGAAGCATGGATGTGGTTGGCATGCCAGTGTATTTTCTCAACAGAAACAAGGACTGGCAAGTTATCGGCATGAATTGATGAAGGAAAAAGCAAAAAATTGATGTCAATGTTAAGTTCGACCCAGGAGGAATGACCATGGTGAAAAGGAAGGGACTGTTATTTTCACTGCTGTACTTCATGTCAGAGTTTTGGCTCACTTCGCAGCAAGTCCTGAGAATAGGTAAGAACCTCTATATTTGACTTATTTCTGTATTTAATTTATAACCTGTAATTTTATTTCCCGTTTTATCAGCTCACCCTATGATCTCATGTTACGATGAGACTAATAATGGCTCAAATTTAAATTGATATAAGTCAAAACTATATGACTTTTTGTGGAATCAATATAATGTTTTTATCTTTAAAGGTAAATGCAAATGTTCATTCCTACAGCTTAATTGCTATAAACAGTGCAACTCTAGGAAGTTCCTACTAGGTTTAAAGTATAAAGGATCAAGTATAAAGATGCGAAAAAAGTAGGCTACTCAGACACACTGCAGGGTGAATTTAGGGGAAATATTTATGACTGTATTGATATTCAAGACTCAAATTTATGTGATATTTGAAACATGCATGAAGGAATTTTGCATAATATTTGTCATTATTAAACTACTATTTTACAAAGATGGATTTATATATAACAATACAAATATTTATTTTTATTTATTTATTTTATTTTTATTTTTATTTTTATTATCATCATCATCATCATCAAACTGATCCCTATCCACTTTGGTCAGTGTCTGAGCCTGCCTCCCAGCAGAAACTCGACTTGGATACATTTTTAAATAATAGTGAAATGTTTCAGTAAAACTTAGTGATGTTTTGGCTTCTTTGGCTTCTATGTCTGACACGGGCAATGCTTTTAGACCAACGATTCATTCATGGTCGCCAACTTTTGCAAACGTAAATTGCACAGCTCTTGCTTCAACTATCCCTCTTTGATCTCTCATATTATTTTGTAACAATGAGCCAGTGGTTGCAAGTGAATTAATCTTCTACAGCTCTTTGTTCCTCTCCCATTAGTTATGTGTTCTTCCCATGGGTTAGAAGATTGCATCACAAAAATGTCTATTTTAAATGTAGGCCTTGGGACTATGCCTAATGCATATGGCATGTCTGTATTTCTTATTTGCTTCTAAAGTTCTAAATATTTTTTACATATGTGGTGTTACATAACTTTTGGGGCTAATAGGTCAGTGCCACCTTCCTCTTTCAGCAGATTACATCTGAGCTCTATATTGTTAATCTCTTTCAATCATCTATCGCTCTCCAGAGTCACCTAATCTTTGTCATTCTCTCTATGACCCCCCCATTCACATGGTAATCTCTTCCATATGCTGTCCGGTTTGGTTCAATTAACATTTTTCTGTCTTGGCAAGTGCTGGTATCTGATTGTGACTAGCTTTCACCGCTTCAGTTAGGGTTGGTAATAATGGTAAATCTGCTCCCCCAAGCCTTAAACAACTAACACTAATCTTCTTTATGGAGAAAGTCTTTTCCCCAAATATGGTACTTAAGCAGCGATCCAATCTCATCACTGGGGAAAGCACAGAGGTAACAGACTCTGTTCTATTTTCCTCTTTCTTAAAGTCCTACTTCCCCCTATTTCTAAACTTTCAGTATATTAAGTTTGTTCATTATATTGAGCCATATAATGCTACATATTCAACTTGCTCCTCCTGGTTATTGATAAGTAATTAAGACTGATTCATGTCTTTCTTAGGTGGTTTTGTAAGAAATGGTTGAGAAAATCAGCTGACTTTTAATCACTTTAAATATTTCGTGGTGGGTTGCAAGCATTTATCCTGTAAACAGAGAAACCTCAGTGCTCCACATCAAACGAGCATAGTAGACTGTTTAGGACCTCCTCATTCATTCACAGTCTGGCACTGACCCAGGTTGGGCTGGCGATGCTGGGGTGGGTGTGGGAGGTTTCATTGGGTACTGGCCCAGGATGGGGAGAGAAAAAGACAACACTACGTCATTGTGTTCCTCTGCTTTAAAAGACTATCCTTTATGTGATCATTTTGAGAAACAAAATGATGAAAACACATTAAAATCAGGATGTCCAGATCCACTTCATAAGGTTAAGCTTTGAGCCACCGGATCACAACAACCTGTTTGGCTTCCTTGGTCGGAAATTTTTTGTCTTCCCACAATGAAGGAAGAAACTTAAGTCTATAAAAAGCACAGTTTATTGTTTGTTTTTTTCCCACCTTTGTCATATTGATCAGTTACCATGCATCATCCAGTAATGTGAAAAAGAAGGCTCAGCACTCAGAAAACTGCATTTAATATTAATTAATGAGAACTATAGCTGGTACTCCGATATTTTTACATTATATTGATAATGATAAAGTGATAAAAGACAGAAAACTTCATGCAGATAAAATATGAAGTGATGCGAGAAAGACGTTTTGCTTGCTGAGGAGGTTGGCATTTATCAACAATCATTCACGCTCATTTTGAGGACTCGTATTTAAGTATTTTCATTTACAATTTTTTTAATAATTTTGCTCTAATAAAAAGCAAGCAATCCCAGATTTAGTTTATTAAACTTTAACTCGATCTGAATAAATTTAAGTTAAAATTACAAAAGCATAAATCATCCATGGCAGCTCTGACCTTTTTCTGTCATCATGTATCTTCTTGCTCACAGTCTGCAGAAATAGTTGATGTGTAAACACAATGAGATATGTCTTCTTTTGCACTTTGATTGAAAATGAGACACACAATACAAATTATATGCATCAAATAAACACGTGATAAACATTTCCTGCATGAAATTAGCCATGACATGCCGACACTTAATAAATGATAATCATATTGACTCATCGTGTCATGTTATTTACACTGTCCCATGTTTGGTATGTAACAGAGCAAAAGAATGAATGCTCAAAAGTGCTCTTTTTTTGTAGAAAGACACAGATGTTTGTATATGATGGATGAGTAAAGGCATTTTTGCAACAGAACTGAGAATCACTATGAAAAACCTCGCTGATTTTCAGAAAGTGTAGACAATGTGCAAGCTGTTTGCTCAAAGCAAAGACTTCTCTCCAGAAGACAGAAGCAATCATCAAATGAAACTGTAGATAATGTTTACTCATTCTCATTGGACCATGGCTGTGGGAGCCCCGGGTAGGGACAAGCTTAATTATTTTTCCGGTAATATGCACAGAGGGTTTTGTGAAGTTTTATAATTGAACAGGGCTGCTTGAGTTTTCTTCCACATGTGTTTGATAATTTGAAGTATTTTCTCAAAAACAGAGTAACACATCTATATGCAATGCTTCTGTATAGTTCATGAAGGTCAAGATGAATAATAATAGGTCAGCTGTTGGATCTGCTGTACAGTGATCAGGAGTACATGATGTAAGTGATGTTTTAAATGGTTTGTTATTCTGAAGACATGATCTTTTTTGGACAGTAGGGGCATTTTCCAGTGGTGATTTCTTGGCCCATCATGTTTTAGGACCTTCAGCTGTTCACCTCTTCATCCTCCGAGCTGCTCTCAGGAAATTAGGAAACTTCTTAAACATTTCACACAATTTCCAGAGCTTATTTCAAGTGGAAATGAAAAAAAAAGAGTTTTCTTTCATTGTGTCTTTCTATCAAGCTTCAATAACAAAGTGAGTGATACCAAATTATATTATAAATCAGGAGCAGTGTGCTGTTACAGAGCATTTAAAACATACACGCTCTATTAAGTCGGCTATATTATTGTTTTTAAATAATCTGAATTTAATTTGTTTTATTTTGATTACATAAAAACTTATTTACTCATGAAAAATGTATTTTTTCATGGACAGACGTGTGCTTAGAGGTCATTAAGTGTATATTAGAGCACTTTGAAAGGAACAGCTATTTTTGCCTATTGGACATGGAGTGTAATGTATTTCTAAACTCTTCCTCAAATATTGTGTGAAAAAGCAAAAACTTTTATTAGAAATGGTGTGCTGTTGCCACTTGGATTGTTCTCTTTTTGGAGTGGCAGTGTTGGCACCCGAAGACAGACAAATTGGATCAGATGGCCCAAAACAGACTTAATATTATACTTTTTTAAAACTTAAATACCCTGTCGGATGGTGTACACACACACACACACACACACACACACATATATATATATGATTTGTGTGTGTGTGTAATATATAGATAATGTCTTCAGCAGATTAAGGTAAAAGAAGCAAGTTATCATAATTTTTCTAAGATTTTTAGATGTGAATGGACAGAATGAAGGACTTTAACAGGCCCTAGCAGCTGCTCACTGAGGCTTGGTAACCATAATTAGGATTGGCACTTTCGAGCATGCTTTTATTGACCAGGCAGTCCAGACAAGGCTCTCTCAGTTTGGGGTTTGAGGCTATGCTACACTAAAGAAAAAGGTCATTCACAATCAAGGTCTCAAGGGGAGGTTTTAAAGGAGCTCTCTTTCAAATCAATTACAATTTCAAGGCAATTCTTCAAAGACGTTAGAGAATGCAATGACCTATTGCCATCTGTACCATCACTGTTGAAGTAAGGTCATTTGCAAACTCTCGCAACATTTAAATGTCATGTTTATGATTTCTGTTTGTGGTCAATATAATAATTTATGAACAGCTTCTAAATGTCAGAGCTTTTAAAATGCTTTTTTTTCCCTGTTTTGCTCATGTGGAAGTGGCTTGTAAATGACATGTGCTGAGCAGATGAATGTAGATCTGTCTACGCTAGATGGGAAGGCACAAATCAGCATTTAACCCTGACAGTATCATTGCCAAGAAATATGTTATCTTTGAAGTCACAGATGTTTACATGGGTTGTATTTGTCAGACTAACTGACAAGTGGGACTTTCTCAATACGAAGGTGGTGACAATTCAGTGACAATCCAGCATTTTTCTAGCCTTAATCCTTGTGTTTTTTATGTGTTTTATGTGAAAGATTGGATGTAGGACTCATGCCAGGCAGGGGTTATATATGTCCATATTGCCAGCTGTGGCAGACCAGCAATCTTTCTGGGGCAGCAGGCTGGATTAAGATTTGGATGGCATTCAGCATGATTTTCCCAACACTGTCAACACCCCCCACTCTCTCACTCTGCAGTCTGGGTGCACACAGCTATTGTAGCACCAAGGTGGATAAATCAAAATATTAGTGTAATATAACTGGTGGTCTTGAAAGCATCAGTCGGTGTTTAATTGATTTAATAGATAGATGATAGATAGATGCACAGAGGGCATATTCAGTGTGATTGTCATACCCTCTAAACATAGTAAAGTAAATCCTATTTATTTAGGTCCAGTTTAAATGATTTAATTATAGTTAAAAGTGATGAGTTTAAAATTCTTATTTGTTATTTATTACTTTGCAAGTGCTTGCAGATAGGGTTGACATGTGCAAAGTAATAAACTATTCAAAATGAATACCCCAAAAGGGAAAAAATACTAAAATATTGTCTTTAAACATTACTGGAAAGTGCTGCAAGTTCGATTATGTTGCTTCTTTGTGTCACTGCTTTTAAATATTAACTGTGTCAGACAGAGGTTTATTTTGCATTTCCATTAAATTAGAGGAGGATGTGTATGCTTATTAGTATGATTGAATACTTTTTTTTTAACTTGTCCTGTCCAGCATTATAGTAGCCAGAATGGGGGTCTGGCTGCTGTGTTGTGTCAAACAAATGTGCTTTTCTAAGGGAAAATTTATGGATATGATGCCTCTCTTAATGATTTATGTATTAGGTATTTTTTTTAATGTTGACTATTCCTCCATTTACGTTTTAATGCTGATTTAATGAGGGGTGCAGCGGGAAAGATAGGAGAAAGTCAACAAGAGAGAAAAAGAAAAGCAAATAGAGAGATAGAAAAGGGATAATAATACACCAGAGATAGAAATCCACAGTATGAAATGTTTGCAACCTGCAACCTTAACCCATCACATCAGAGCAGCTGATAATTGTCCAACACTTTGCACTCCTCTACAGTTTTTGCAACATCCATCCATCCATTTTCTACCGCTCATTCCCTGAATGGGGTTGGGGGGGCTGGAGGCTGGAGCCAATCCCAGCTGTTATTAGGCGAGAGGCGGTGTACACCCTGGACAGGTCGCCAGTCCATTACAGGGCCAACACACATAGACAAACAACCATACACACTCACACTCACTCCTATAGAAAATTTAGTCACCAATCAGCTTATCCCCAAGGTGCATGTCTTTGGACTAAAACTAACACTAACACGGGGAGAATATTGTTATAAAATATTTATATAAGATAAAAGAAATTGAACCCCCACCCCAGCCGAGACTCAAATCAGCAACCTTCTTGCTGTGAGGCCACAGTGCTAACCAACTGCGCCACCGTGCGGCCCCCAGTTTTAGCAACATCATCATGTTTTGTTTTGTTTTATTTTTAAAATGTAATAAACTTGATTAAGCCCAAGAACCTATTTCACAGCCAATTTCTATTTTCTCTCTGCCTCAGAAAAGTAAAGATTTTCTGTGGGGTCTGTCACTATAAATTTTATTTTGAAAAGCTAGATAAAACTGTAAATTTGTCATCTTGGAGCTTTGAAAAACCAGCAGGATGTTTCTCAAAAGCTATAATAATAATTAAAAAAACACCAGATCAATTATCAACTTGTCTTAAATGTGAAAAAAAACACAAGTTTCTGTTGGCTGTTATTTTTTCAGCTAGATTACCATTTAACATGTGAACATTTTACCTTTAGTTCAATAAATTTTGAAGCACAATGAAGATTCCTGAGAATTATACCTTTAGAGGTTTGTTCTGTATTTGTTTTCTTTGTATTTCCCTGCTGCTTTCATTACCATATACTGTTTGTTACACTTAATGAAGGGCTTGAATAAAACAGAATTACTCATGCATGTAACATTACAAATGTTATTTAAACATGTCAGGTTATTAAATTTCAGAACTTGAAGTCAGAAATGTAATCATCAGATGTAGTGAAGCCATCACTGTTTTATGAACAGTCCAAGGAGAGTCCCAACATAGCATTCAATTCATGTCATGACATAAATTCACTCTTCCACATCAAGTTCGATTTAAATAAAAGTGATTAAAAAAATTCCTTAATACATGCTATGCTAATGTATAGCTAGCTATGTTTACTTCATATGTATTATCTAGTCTGTAATGAAGTAGATATGTTCACCCTCTTCAGTTCATGTAAACAGGATCATTCTGAGGACAAAGTCCTGAATGAGACTAAATCCTTTAATTTCAACCAAGTCCCGGTACGTGGCAAGCTACTGTGCTCCACATTACACAACTGCGAGATTTAAATTGTGATAATCTTTAAAAGTTAAAGGGGAGAAAAGACCTAAAATAACCCCACTGCCCTAGCCTACATGTAGTTGTAATGCTGGTTAAAATAATTGATATTCATTTATTCCTTTGCTTTTCTCCTTGTATGATCATTATTTCTTCTCTTCTTGCAGGGGGCATCTTTGAGACACTCGAAAATGAGCCCATTAGTGTTGAAGAACTGGCCTTTAAATTTGCTGTAACCAACATAAATAGGAACCGGACCTTGATGCCAAACACCACGCTAACCTATGACATCCAGAGAATAAACCTATTTGACAGTTTTGAGGCCTCGAGAAGAGGTAATATAGATTCATTTTAATCTGTAAACCTTCTAAAAAATAATGCAAGATTGTTTGACTGCCTGTTTGTTTCTTTCCAGCCTGTGACCAGTTAGGACTGGGAGTTGGAGCTGTTTTTGGTCCTTCCCACAGCTCATCAGTTAGTGCCGTCCAGTCTATCTGTAACGCCCTGGAAGTCCCTCACATTCAGACACGCTGGAAACACCCTTCAGTGGACAACAAAGACAGCTTCTACATTAACCTCCATCCTGAATATGCCTCAATAAGCAGAGCTGTGCTGGACATAGTGCAGTTTTATAAGTGGAAAGCGGTCACTGTGGTGTATGAGGATGCTACTGGTAAGTAAATACTAGTTTCAATTAAACAAAACTTGGGGGAGATGTATGGTATTTTTCAGTTATGGCTAACCCTACCTGTGTTTTTTAATGTGCATTTCTTACCTTTAGCCCATTTTTTAACTTTAGTTTAATTTAGGCCCGACTAATCTCTCGGTTTCTTGTCTTCTGAACTGGGTAAATCTCCATTCAAATTGTTCAGTAGGCAGGAAACAGGAATTAGTCTAAATATATACGATATTGCAGGCAATTAAGTTAACTGATACAGTCTGTGATACTGGGATACTACAACATACTGGTGCTGTTTCTAAATCATTTCAAAAACGTATATATATCTATGAGTACTGACTTACAAACCTAAAACTTTACATATATCTAGTTAAATCTTCCTCACACCCTCTAAAGTCAACCGTGTTAGATTAATTGCATTATTTTAGTAGTAGAAAAGAAAGAAATGGTTGAAAATGGATGGAAGTAAATTCAAATTTCTATCCTGTTTCAAGGGGAGCTTTGATTACAGAAATGTAAAGCCACAGTCCAATCTGTATTTCTACAAAATAATGCACCACAATTTTTCAAAATGCGCTTTGGAAAAGTGTTTAGTTTAATTGCTGCATGGAATACCTTGGATTTGGTCTAAGTCTTTAAAAAAACAGGAAAAGGTTAAAAAAAACGTATTAAATGCAGAAATGATATGATAGATTTTACCATTTTATTATAATTTCATTTTTTAAGGGACTATTTAACTCAAAAATATCTCAAATATTTAAACTGAGTCTGCATAACTGCATTACATTAATGTATTGTGCCAGACATCAAATATCTATTTACACGTTTTACAACTCTTGAAAAATAAGATTCTTCCTATTTGAATAATGTTTACCATTCAAGGCTACAATCCTATTTGTAGACTCAGTAAATGCTCATTTTACAGATGGAATTTTTCTTTGAAGTAATATTGAACTCCAGTAGCAGATGATACTGTAGCATCCTGGTACATCTGTAAGGGTCCAGTAAAAGTAATCCAAGAAAGGAGTTGGTCCACAGCAAGCCTTTTATGCACAGATAATGGGTTTCGGTGAAGATCGAAGGGTTTTAATTAGTTAAATTGAATAGCTTTAATTTAAAATAGCCATTTAATAAGGTATAATAAAATATTAGAAGTTATAGACTGTAAAACTATGTGTTTAAATACTTTCAGAAGCTTTTCTTTTAAACAAGTAAATATAATAATACTCTTGTGTTATTTACATTCAAGGACTGATCCGTTTGCAAGAGTTGATCAAAGCTCCATCAAGATACAGCATTAAAATCAAGATCCGGCAGCTTCCGTCAGGAAGTAAAGACGCCCGTCCTCTGCTGAAAGAGATGAAGAAAGGGAAGGAGTTCTTTGTCATCTTTGACTGCTCTTACCAAACATCAGCTGATGTTCTCAAGCAGGTAAATCATGTAAACAGTCAGCAACATTGTGCACATTCTGTGTCTCTCAACTTTAAGTTTCATTTATAATTTCACACCTTAAATATGGGTTATGTAAGAAAAGCCCAATTTGGACTCATCACTGTAAAACAGACCCTGTCTTATGTGCTATTTTAGCCTTTACATTGCTTTTGGTTTAATATTCACTACAAGCAAGATTAGTCAAATTCTATCCCCTTTAGAAATCCTATGTTCATCTCCAAATCCAGTCAGAGGCTGTTTCTGAGCCATACATACACATTTATAACCAAACAACACTGAAGATGAATTAGAGACAGTGCTATCACAAGCAAATTGTGACATGTTTGTCTTCACCACTCATTAATGCAAAATATGCAACTAATCCAATTTGAGTTAATTCAGAATAAAAGAGGTGGTTTAAGATGCAGTCGGTTGGTTTTATGGACTAGAGGACTAATTAGTTTGGCTCTTAAGCACAGCTAAAAAAAATTAAAACTGAATTACTTTTTTCATTCTGTTTAGATCTTGTCCATGGGAATGATGACTGAATACTATCATTACTTCTTCACAACACTGGTAAGAAAAATAATCTTTTAAAAAGGTCTCTACTCCCAAGAATTATAACAAAAATCTAATTAGAGATAAAAAAAAAATACATACTGGAACTATGACACATGATAACTCTCACTTCGGTTGATTTGAAAAACATGATGAAAAATTGTATATTGGTAATTAGCTATTTAATTATATATTTTTCATTGAAATAATTAAGTAAAAATGTTATTGCACGCAGTTTAGAAACTGTTCTCCTGGAAATTATGTTAAGCAACATTATGTAAATAGATATAAACATCTATGATTTTGTTTTTTTTAAGAAGATTGTTGGATGTTTTCTGTGCTGCTGACCAAACCGCATGCTAGCACATGCTTTTATTGAACATAACTTGTCATTTAAATCAGTCCTGTATTCAGATCTTATGAGTAGAAATGCACTATTTTTGCACTCTGATCTTATGCTTGATCTGAACAGGACTTGTTCGCCCTCGACCTGGAGCCATACCGCTACAGTGGGGTCAACATGACAGGGTTTAGGTTGCTCAACGTGGACAACCCTAAAGTGGCCTCAGTGTTGGAGAGGTGGGCCATGGAACGACTGCAGGCTCCCTCCAAAGTTGAGACTGGAATGATGGAGGGGATGATGACAGTGAGTTTAATTTCACTATATTAAGGTCTACTTAAGAAATGAAAGTTCTGTGTACGGGGAAACATATGTGAACAAGTCGGTAATAAAGTAATTTAGATAATAAAATATCACATATTACAACTTTATCTCAGGGAGCTTCACAATAGTAAAGATAAGGAAAGGTTTTGGCGTACAGCAAGTCACGAAGGACTTCTTTGATATTTTTAAAACACAAAAATGTTGTTAATGGTAGCTGCATAGATATGCACAGCTAAAAGCCTGCATTTGGTCAGATTTAAGAATCTGCATGATCCCGCACATTTGGAGTCCTGCTGTAGAGGTGCATTAGAGGTGCATAAGAAGTGCCTAACAAGAGAATTGAGATCCTCGTAAATGATTACGATAGCCGTGCCTCTCTTTCAGACTGAGGCGGCTCTGATGTATGATGCTGTGTATATGGTGGCTGCTGCCTCTCAACGCGCCTCCCAGATCACTGTCAGCTCTCTTCAGTGCCACCGACACAAGCCCTGGCGCTTTGGATCACGCTTTATGAACATGCTCAAAGACGTGAGTTTCTGAATGTATGAAGCCGAGCACCATCCATCCATCCATCCATCCATCCTTTTGTTTAGTCTGCTTCATCTTTCTGACTGGAAGAACAGATTAATAGTTTTAGAACATCAGGCTTTTTCTCATGTGGATTCATTTGCGTCATACTGAAGGATACTTATCCTGAAATCTAATTTATCTAGTGTTGAACATGAAAAAATGCAATAACACAATCAATGCCAACAAACATCCTGTCTGTCCTGTGTTAATTGTAGAAACAGATTTTCTCATCTCTGCTAAGAAGTAAAAGATTAGATTTAATAGGTTTAGATTTTTTATTGCAGTGTCTAATTAGTTTTTCCATTGAACAATTAGCTTTCAGTTGCAAATGGGAACAAAATATTAACAGATTGTCCAAAAGACAAAGATCCCACAAGACAAGTGTAAACAAATTAATTTTTAGCTGTACAGACTGCAGATATTATCTGCAATGAGATGTCTTAGTCATGATTTTGAATAAACACAGTTTTAAATGGGATTATCTTGTCCAGCAATGACAGGAAATATTATTACTAATAACATTTTTTTAGTTACAAATAAGTGCCAAAATGCAACACGAGTGCAATAGACAGGAGAGTGCTGATGATTGATGGCGGGCTCACACCAGTTAGTCACATTAAAACAACCTGAGTATCATGTTTGTATTTGCCTTGCTGCAAAGACAGTTCTGTCATTTCAGTTCATACTAACTTTTCTAATCATTTTGTATATTCAGTAGCATTTTGGTCCAGTAGTTCCTTTCAGAAACCGTGTAGTGGGGTCTCCATAGGAGTTTTCATGTTAGCGTGTGTTCTTTCCAGGCTGCCTCTCACCGTCCATAGACATTTATGTTTGGTTGATTGGTCATTTGAAATTCTCCTTAGGAGTGACTGCGTGTGTGACTGGTAGTTTGTCTGATTGTTTGTCTTTCTGTGTTGGCCCTGTGATGGACTGGGGACCTATGCTTGTCCTGTTCCTTGATTTAATTACATATAATTTAAAATCCACTCTGAAATGTCCGAGAACTATATAACAAACATATCAGACATAACTTTGAAACTTTGGATCACTGGCAAATAATTCACTAAACATAAGATGAGCTATGATGATACATTTTAGGGAAATTATCTAGAATATATCTCAGACGAGGAATAGCATTACATATTTGTACTGTTAAATGCAAACACCTAACAAACAACTAATAATTCCAGCCTATGAGCAATTTCATAATAGGTATGCAATTTGCAGTGCCCTTGAGGAAGACTCTGAATCCAGGGTGGTTGTGTCACTTGGCCTGGATGTTGCTGCTGCTGGGGTGGGGATGGGGGACATGAATTTAGTTGTGCATCCTAAATAACACAGAAAAGGTTTTATAAAATTGAGTTACTGTAGTGATGTGGATGTTGTGTTAACATTTGGCTCCACTTGGATTCTCCTTTAAGAAGAAATGTGTCATTATTTCACATGCAGTAATGACAAAGATTCTTTTGATTGGTGAGACTGAAAACTAGAATTAATGACAATAATAAATCTGGAGCTTGGTGTCAACTAGATGTCACAGATATGGGTAATAAATCTTACTGAAATGAAGTAATCAGAGAACCGCTACATCTAATGAAACCCAGTGACCTCCTATTGACAGAAAAAATGAATTAGGAAATGATGCTTCATGCAATATGATCAGGCTTAACCTTGAATCTTATAGTTTGCGTGTGCTTTTCATTTTTGGTTTTAGGTCAGATAACGTTTGATTAAATTCTTTCCTAATCTGGTTTTTGTTTGTTGTACATATTAGTATTTCAACATGCATTTGTTTAGCTTTTCCAAGTGAAAAAAGTTATTTTCTCCTAAACCTGACTGATACCACTTTCTCTCTGACACACTGACAAAAAGACTCAGTGTTGTTTGGGATCTGTTTTTCACTTCTTTGTACATTTTATTTAATAATGGAGTAATTATATATTCACAGTTGTGTATTTTGTAGACTGGTTCACAGTGCTATGCTGCTTCCTGAAAAGATCAGATCCAAGACTTTCTGTCTGGTTTGTATTTTTGGGTCAAATTGTCACTTAATTTTTTGAATACTCTTCAAAACTTATCGTTTTGAGAAGTGTGAAACAAACCAGTTAGACATTTTACTCATTTGGTCTCCATGCCTTTATTAAATTTAGATGCAGAATAAATAATTAATACCCAGCCCTGAGTATTTAGAGATTTGCTGTAGATATTTAAACATTACTTTCACATGAAGCAGCTGACTTCTAGGTTTTCTTTTCAAGGTAGAATTCAGCTGTAGCTCATTTCCTTCATTTTCTCTGTAATAAAGATTACATTTGGGTGTTCTTCATCTGAGCTTATTTCATTATGAACTGATTTAAAATGTTTCTGAGTTATGCTGTCCACTTGCCTCCTTCACATCAATGTTTCAGACTCTGGGATATCTATTCTCTCCATTCTATATTAACTCTAATAAAATAATTTCCTACAATGTATTTAGTCTTCGCCAGTGTTCTTTGCTTATTAGAGTATTCATAAGTTATTAATTTTTTAGGACATGTTTTCATTTTCTAGGTCTCTTGATGCTTAATTCTGTTTTTATGACTGGAACAACACTTAAAAAGATTTTGTTGTTTATGTTTTTTTTTTTTACAGGCACAATGGAATGGTTTGACAGGACAAATACTGATAAACAGAACAGACGGCCTAAGGAAAGAATTTGATTTGGATGTCATCAGCCTAAAGGAGGATGGCTTGGAGAAGGTGAATTCTCTGACCTGTGCATTTACTGCCAGTGGAAGTTGTTAGAATTGACATGTAAACTGATCAGAGGATTATATATAGATATATAATATGAAACAAGCAGTATATAGTTTACAGTAGCCTAAAATAAAAGTTGCAGAAAGATGCATTTATTCTTAAACAACATCTATTATAATTCACTGAAAAATACAGGAATCTTGATCACTGGTATCCAAGGAATGTTGTGATTTTTTTTTTTTTAAATCTCAGGGGTTTATGGATGCTCCTTTTATCCCATTGGCCGTGCTTCTCTGCATTTTGACAAGTCATTGGGAAGGTGTTCTCTGTAAATGCTAGCAACATTATGAATGAATCAAAACCAGTTTAATGCAGCTGAAAGTGAAAAACGGAAATCTAAATTTCATCATAGTTTCTACCAGAGAAATTAGGTCCCGTGTTTGCCTGAAGCCAGAATTCACTCATTGCTGTATTTCCATTTAAGCTCAAGGCTCTGTGAATAAAAATGCTTTTTCTTTATCATTTTTGCAAGTCTATGACGGGCAGCCGCCTGAATAAAGTGTGGAAAAAGGTCTGTACTTTAGCTGCCCCAACAGACTAAAGGGATATTGTTATTTACTACCTTACCCGATGCTCCCTGTGATGTCTCCCCTTTTAATAAAACTAAGGTTTAGGTTTTGGTGGGAACGAAAGTTCAGCATTTCTGTATTAGATGTTTCATTTCAGGCTTTATGAAATGTATATAATGCTCTTCATCCCTTTAATCCCGTTTAACCCTTTTCATGACAATCACACCTCTGTTTACTCTTCTGTTATAATTTCTTTCTAAATTGGTGTTTTTGTTCCCTTTTTAATGATACCTTCCCTAATCAGTTGAGCCCACTTCAGGCAACAGATCAATGTAGTTAATTGGATACTTCATTCTTTACAGATTGGTGTTTGGAATTCCCAAATGGGCCTTAACTTAACAGAAACCAACAAAGACTCTTCCACCAATATCACAGACTCTATGGCCAATAGGACTCTCATTGTAACTACAATTCTGGTATGAACAGACATTGCCAACACACGTCTTTGCTCATATATATATATATATATATATATATATATATATATATACATATATATATACTGTACATAAAATAAGCCAAACTAATGCATCTGTTGTGTCTTTTACCAGGAAAATCCTTATGTCATGTACAAGAAATCTGATAAACCTCTATATGGGAATGACCGCTTCGAGGGTTACTGTCTTGACTTACTCAAAGAGCTTTCCAACATTTTGGGCTTCTCTTATGAAGTAAAGTTAGTGTCAGATGGCAAATATGGCGCTCAGAATGACAAAGGCGAGTGGAATGGTATGGTGCGAGAGCTCATTGATCATGTGAGTACTGATCAGTCTTAAAATAAAAAAAAAGAGCAATAAAGTAGTTAAGCAACATAAACTAAAGGAGATGTTATTCTCTCCCAGGTGGCTGATCTAGCTGTAGCTCCTCTCACTATCACATATGTGAGAGAGAAAGTGATAGATTTCTCCAAGCCTTTCATGACTTTGGGAATCAGCATCCTGTACCACAAACCCAATGGCACCAATCCAGGAGTGTTCTCCTTCCTCAACCCACTCTCTCCAGATATCTGGATGTATGTATTGCTGGCATGCCTAGGTGTCAGCTGTGTGCTGTTTGTTATTGCCAGGTAAGTTATTGTGGAAATAGGAAGCAAATTAAATTATTCATTTTGGCTTAGCAATGCTAATTGTTTTAGCTTTTTAAGGCTTTCCAACTTGGCATCTTAGCTGCAAAAGACTGAAATAGAATGCAAGGCTAAGATGTATATTTTAGCTGCAACAAGCCTTTACAGCTCTTGTTCGAGCTGTTCGGTCCTTATACGACCGGTGTCAGAGCTTGGTCCGCATTGCCGGCAGTAAGTCGGATTCG
>JBAMIG010000009.1:8193125-8204117 GCA_037177335.1 Kiunga ballochi | reverse complement strand
TGTGGCTGGGGAGAGGGAAGTCTGGGCTTCCCTCCTTGAGCTGCTGCCCCCGCGACCCGACCTCGGATAATCGGCAGAAAATGGATGGATGGAAACCTTTACAGATTTGTCCTACTATGCTAAACTGACCACTGTGTTCTAATAGCAATGGTAATGCAGACATAAGTAGCTAACAACTAAGGAATGGGTTTCTATATGTTTGTTTTCATGCTACTATGAAAATCTGCAGATTTACTGTATTTTTGTTCTCCATCATTTTTGACCCTTTAATCTAACATATTTTACAGGTTTACTCCGTATGAGTGGTACAACCCTCACCCATGCAATCCAGACTCAGATGTGGTTGAAAACAACTTTACTCTAATCAACAGTGTCTGGTTTGGAGTTGGAGCACTTATGCAACAAGGTATAGTTTACTTTATAGTTTATATAGCCAATTATATAACCATTAATCCCTCCATTTTGCCCAAGTGATTTTATAAAAATACATTTTTTGTGTGATGATGGGAAATGCATATTCCTTTACAGGGTCTGAACTGATGCCGAAAGCCCTCTCAACCAGGATAGTTGGTGGAATATGGTGGTTCTTTACGCTTATCATTATTTCCTCTTACACTGCCAATTTGGCTGCCTTCCTCACTGTGGAGAGAATGGACTCACCAATCGACTCTGCAGATGACTTGGCCAAGCAAACCAAAATAGAGTATGGTGCTGTAAGAGATGGTTCCACTATGACCTTTTTTAAGGTAACCATTGATATTTAACTGGAAATTTGGGGAATTAAAATACAAAAGTGGAGGGAATGCAAACAAGGCTACCATTTTTTATTTCAGTTAGCCTGACAAGCTTTATCCAGAAGCTAACAGTGTTAAGCCACGTGAAGCTTAATTGGTTTGGTAGGAAAGTGAGTTATATTGAAATAGGGTGGGTTAAAAGTTGCCGCTTAAGAAATGACAGCATACATCAAGTTAATAACAGCCTGTGGGTAATTTATTGGCCCATCTGAAGGGGCTTTGTGGACTTTGTTTATATGCAGAGTGAAATTTTAGTGAATTTATGTAGATTTGTTTGTTGATCTCATCCCATCTGCTATCATGCGTAAGCTCCTGTTGTGCTTATTATCTTTCATTGTTTTAAAGAAGCACATTTGAAATAGTGTTTATGGTGTTAACTAGTTATTTTATTGATTATAAACTCTGATTCTGTTTAAACAGAAATCCAAAATCTCAACTTATGAGAAAATGTGGGCATTTATGAGCAGTAGGAAAAACACAGCATTGGTGAAAAACAACCGGGAGGGAATTCAGAGAGTCCTCACCACAGATTATGCTCTTCTCATGGAGTCTACCAGCATCGAGTACATCAGCCAGCGTAACTGCAACCTCACACAGATTGGAGGTTTAATAGATTCAAAAGGCTATGGTGTGGGAACTCCAATTGGTAAGCCAGATGACAAACAACTATCTCTACGACCCAAGTCCCAAGTATGCTGTCAATAATTGTCCACAATTGTGGTGTTTTTTTGTAGGTTCCCCTTACAGAGACAAGATCACCATTGCCATTTTGCAACTTCAGGAGGAAGGGAAGCTACATATGATGAAGGAAAAATGGTGGCGTGGAAATGGCTGCCCAGAGGAAGACAGCAAAGAGGCCAGTGCCCTGGGGGTTGAGAACATTGGAGGAATCTTTATTGTGTTGGCAGCTGGACTAGTTCTGTCAGTCTTTGTAGCAATTGGAGAATTTATTTACAAATCCAAAAAGAACTTGGATATTGAGGAGGTGAGCGTTGGACAGTGCGAGTGGCACAACAAGTATTAACACACTTTAGAGACTTTTATATGCACCTACTCAGACATTTGTGTTTTCATTGTCTTCACTGGACTGCAGTCATCGGAGGGCAAATAACTATTTACTGCAGTCATCGGAGGGCAAATAGATATTTCAAGTCTGAATGTGTTGAACTGCATTGTTACAATCAGATCTTGTTTATAATGCAGAGTTTTGTGTTTTTAGTAGTGTTTATGTAGCGCACACAAACTTATTTGTTACGATCGGATAATACATTAGAAGTCCTTCATCTGACAACACATGGTTGTTCATGTTTGACATTAAGAGACACAACCATCAGGGGCTTGTTTTTCTTTTGGAAAGCAATGTAACATTGTTATGCCACTATTATGACATGGCGTAGAGCAAATGATGGTCATTTCAGACTTTATTGCCATTTTTGTTTCAATAACTGCAGCCGGTTTGACAGGTTTTTATTCCTGACATTGCATAGAAACTTTGATTGACAGTTGTTTCCACATTGTATATGGATGAGTGTCCCCTCAACCTATTATTCATTCAGTCACTTAAGTTTTGCTTTTATTTCTTCTCTTTTTGCTTTAATCTTAGAAAGATGCATGTATACATTTTTTCAAATTGGAATTGTTTCAAAATGACTAAAGTATTATGACAAGAGATGTCTTTTCACTTGTGCTCTTTGGTCGTTTTGCTTTGACTCTTTCTTAGTTCCATAATCTATAATGGCTAGAGATGCTGTCCATGCTAAAAATGTATACGTTTTTTTTCTTGTTTACTACATATATTATTTTTATATGCATAAATGTACTTAACGGTTTATCTGCAAGGTTGTGTGTTTTGCATACATCTGTGTTGCTTGAATTGTAATTTATTTCACACTAACAAGCTATTTTACATTTGCAGAAGTAACTTCTTCATATCTCTGCTTCACATTTCTTTTGACTTTTCCGCTTGATCAAACCTGTTCTCACCTTGTGCATTCTTTGTCTTTTACACAATATCCCCATAAGGCAGTGGATAACCAACTCATATTTGACAGCCCTGGTGTAAAATAGATTACAAAATCCTGCAAATTGAATGGGATTCTTCTCGCTACAATCAAACTGAGCCTTCCTTGTTTTGCTTCTATATTAGTACGATTTGTGCCACTCAGGATGATTTCAGTCTTGAAATCCTAATGGCTATGGCAAAAGACTGTTGAATCAATCATTACCTCAATGTTAAATACCTACAACAGTTTTTACCCGATGTACCAGCAGGAACTAATAAGCTGATAATTACTTCCAGTATTAGAATAGGAGTGCATTGAATACTAAGTTGATGGTGAAAACCCAAACCTTTACGGATAATTCTGTTTTCACTCTTTCTAAAGAGCCACTTGTAAGTGTAGGTGACTGCAGTTATTAAATATTTAATTATTCCATCGTAAATCTCTCAGAATGTCATGGAAAAGGAGTTTTTTATATTTAAAAGTTATGTGTTCATTTGCCAAGTATATGAAAATACTGTCCACCAGCCACAGAAATTGACATTTAAGACCTTTTCATGATGTTTGCTATGGTGCTTAGCATTTGAGGGATCTGTGTAATACAACAGGTTGTGGTTTACAATTCCCATTGTCTGAAATGTTGAAACTGTATCACAGCATCTCACATTTAACTGGAAACTTATACTGAGAATGAACATACTCTATTTTGACACAGTAACTACTTATTTTCTTTCTTCCCAGTGCTCACACAAAAAAAGAAATGTAGTGTATCTTTCTCACTTGTTAATAAAGGGGAAAATCTCTGTATTTAAGGCAGAGGAGAATGTCCCTCTTTAAGTTTATTTGCAAGCATGCAATCTGAATTTACTGGATATTGTGTTGAACTTGTATAATTGCTAATCTGGAAGAAATTCAGCTTGTGTCTAGGATTTAGGTGGTTCATGAAGCTGCACAGTCAACTTGTTTGTATAACTGACTCAAAATCATTTCTGATCACCTAAAGGCAAATTAAAAGTGATGCTAAAACTGTTCATTGTTATGGATGAACTCAGTCACGTTTTAAATTGTTGCTCAAAAGCAAACACAATGTTTTCAAACTGCATACACAAGTAGATCAACAGCTCAATATTTAGTCATTTTTTAACTATTAATTCTGGATATGAGATGCTTGCCCTCTTGCTATCACTTCTACCTCACAGATACATTTTTACAATATATTTAATATTTAAATGTGTAGAAAATTTATTTTACAAGACAACAACTTTCTTTAGACAATATGGATTTTTTTTCTGGTAAGATGAAAGGAAATAATATGCATTGCTAAATCTAAATCTCTCTGTATTATTAATTGGAGAACAATGGAATGGAAATGCAATGTTTTTGCATTTCCAGTCAGCTGTCAACGCTGACATGTTCCATCAATTTGATCATGACTTGTTAAATAATCCTGCCATCATAACAGATTTCATCTCGAGATACTTTTGCCTGTTCATCCAGTGTTCAAAAGCAATGCAGAGAGGATTGTTGAGATGAGAAAACAAGTAAGTGTAATCTGTCACTGTTCAACCAGCTGTTAATCTGACTATTGCAGATCAGGGTTCCAGTGAGCTGGGGTCGCCTTGTCCCCGACTTTCTCTCATTTCTCTTGGAGATTACAGTATTATGGTCCTCATTTATATAATCCCGTCAATGGGATCCAGCCTCCTTCTCAGTACTACCCCCAAACTGAAGTTCACACTTACTTCAGCTTGTAATCAGTTGGGAGGCAGTAGCTCAGCAGCTTAAGACTGAGGTCATGGACCTTGTGCTGACATTGATTATGAGTATTGTGTCATTCTCTTGACTTTTGACTCATGCTAAAGAAACGTCAGTGTTATACGGCTCTCCAGTCCACTCCTTAATTCTGTACATGCGTTACATCTATTTAAATAGGATTGTTTTTTTATCAGGTTGTTGTAGACATTATTTGATCTAATTGATCTTTTAGTAATTGGTGGTTTACAAAAAAAGACTGATATAATACCAAAGATTTTAGTTCATATCGGTCAGATGCTTCAGTGTATATATATATATATATATATATATATATATATATATATATATATCACAGCACTAAAATGTACTGTTAAGCATTTTGAATTTAGTGACCATTTAAACAAAAACAATACTGATGTGTGGCACCATAAACAGAAAAAGAATTGCAGGGATATTTCATTTCATACGTGGCACAACCTGAATAGCTACATTGTCTCAGTTTTAACACTTTAAGCAAACTAGCTTCCAGATGTTAATCTAATCATGTTCTTCTCTTCCCCTTTAGCTTTTTAATCCCTGCTACCTATAATGAAGAAGGGCCTGTCTGCCTGAAGGAAGTTATTAGAATTAATAAGAGACTTGTAAAAGACTTGTAGTTAGGTAAACAAATTATTGTGGGAACATTAAATACAAAAATTAATGTTAATGACTCTACCTTATCCAGCCAATAAAGAGAAAATATTATTTATTTTATATTTAGGGGGAAGAAAGGAAAATGTATTGATACACTAGATACAACAAGGCAGATACAGTGGGGTTTTGCATTAATCTCACATAACTGTTCAAGGTTTTGCTATTCTGATGAATTCCAGGATTGGGCTTTAACTGCTTTCATTTTGTTTGCTGGTCTTTAATCTTCTAACCCTGGGATCTTAATCAGAACTCAGAGCAGGTTTTTAATCTTGCATGAATGAGGCCGCGGATTATGGGCATCTGACCTTGCCATGCTGCACAGCTGCTTCCGCCTAAAATCAAGTCTCTCGTTCCGTCTAGCTTGCAAAAGAGGATGATCGTAGTTTTGCACTACAATGCCCCAAGATCTAAACCGTGTGGAAGACAAACACTTGGAGCAAAAATCTAACTTTAAAAAAATACTTTGTACTGCTTATTTGTTGAGGATATTGTCCATTTTAACACACTGCCTTAAAGATTTACCGTTTTTTTTTACCCGTGTCTAAGCAGCACACAGAGTTCATAGTAACTGTGATGCTTATAGGATCTATCCATCCATCCATTATCTTATAGGATCCATATTTCTTATATGTAGGTGTGTTGTAGAGTCAATGCTTTGTGAGTCATGTGGTTCAATCCACTTCTAAAAGACCTACAATAATTTATTTTACTTACATTTTGGTCCTCAGTGTAATTACTACTTTAACCTTGAGGAGTGTGTGTAAACATAACTTGCTTTTTTTCTCAATATACTCTTCCAACTTCATTTTTTCTAAAGCATTTTTTGTGCCACAAGCAACACAAAATGCTTTACATAATAAAATCAATTGAAAACACTCAAAAAGACAACATAACAATGTAAAATAAACAACTTTTTATTATATTCACTGACCCTCAGGCGCACACAGACAGATAATCCCACCCTCACCCCAATATGACTCCCCAACTTTTTTGTCTTAACTGAAACTAACTATATGTTAGTGAATAATAATTAAAAAATAAAAACATCTTCTATGTGCAAGTCGGAGCATCAGAGGAACAAGAGACACCTGTTTGACACTAAAACAAGGCTGTGGATTCCTACTGTGATGTCAAAGAGAGCTTTGGACATTAGATATAGATGTATGTTCTTGGTATCCATTTTTATCTTAAACAACATTTGACCTTTTATTAGAAATAATATGGTAAAATATGTGGTTAAGATAGAAAGCATTCTATCTTACTGACAAAGGCCTATCAAATGTCTTTAGGAAGTCTTGTTGCAGTTATAAATATCATTACCTAAATGGAAATGCCTTAAAATGTAGTTTTAGATGTCAGAAATTAAAGATGAACTATTGCTATTTTGCACAGCCGTTCATTGCTAATTGTATTCAGATGATGGGAACGAAGATCTCAGTGTTAAAAAAAATATTCCTGCTAAAAAGCTCGATGTGTGTGTGATGCAAGACAGCCTCAAAGGGACATTAGAAAAAACTAAAATATTTAAACATGGCGGCCGCTCTAATTATTCAACTGTTTGTTGTTTTAACAGAACCCAAAATATATTTTGTCATCTTCATAATGATATTGGGATAGCAACTAGCTGAACCTGCTGGTACAGAATATTTGCAGCCAAATAAAAACAGGAAGGAAGGAAAGAAAGAAAAAGAAAGCTGCTTTAGAGGCAGAATCTCTGCTTAGTACTGATTTCTTCAGAAACTGGTTTTAACTAATTCCAAACTGGTTGAGTAAAATTAGAAATTATGAACACAAACTGTAGGACAGCAAAGTTACAGGGCTCTCAGTTCTTTGTATTTTAATTTCCTGCCTTGAAAGTATCTGATGATTTACCTAAAAATGTAAAGCAGCATTTGATTCTGTCACCGATCTATGCTGCCAAGTCGTAACCAAACGAGCTGGGGTTGTAAAGCTGTACTTTCCTCTATTGGCCAAAGTCTAAAACTGTATATAAATGTAGGTGTGAAGAGACGAGTCAAAATGTCATAGAGTACAGTAACAAAATGTTTATTTAAATTTGTTATTCATTAAAGAAATTTATCAAAAAAAGTAATAAAAAATTCAACATGCAGACAGACAACATAATGCCATCAATGTTAGCTCTGGGTTAATGTGCAACAGTGTTTAACACAGAAATTATCAGAGAAGACCATCTGTCAAAGTTCATACTACACTGTGATGCAGTAGAAGGCACATTTAGTATCCAACAGCTTGTTATCCTGTAACATTTTTACACTCTGTGGAAACATTTTCAAATTTTAAGAGAAGCAGATGATCATTCAACACACGTGTTAGCTGAAAATGATGAAACTTATAAAGTACTGCATGGATTTCCAGTTAGTTCTGTGCAAATGTATTCAGATAAAAGCAAAATGGTAAGACGATTCAGATTCAGTAAAGATGACTACAGGTACACGTGTAAGTGGAAAATACAGGAAATGTTTTGTTTGTGTGGCTGTTTGGAGAGGTGTACAGTGAGGAATATAAGTTCCGTTATATCAATAGTTGCCCTGAGAAAAACAAATTATCTGCAAACTAAATCCTGATCTGTGAATGGGAACGTTTGAAAACTGCCTGAATCTCCAAAAAGACAAATACTAGATTCTGTTTACTTCAGTGGAAAACTGATTATTATTGTGATGAAGCGAAACTTATTGTTCTTAAACAAAAAGATAAATGCAGCAATATATATTTTAGTGTCGATTTAGGATAAAACTATTTGGTAAAATACACAAAAAAGCAAGTAAAGAGGGTTCTTGTATAAAATGCTTGTGGTCCTGCACAATTTGAAATACCATTTATAAAGTGTTGGTCATGTCCAAACAGGCAGTGAGCAAAGATGTAGGATCAGCACATCCTGAATCTTCTGTGCAGGCCTGAAGGGCAGCAGACTGAACTGACTCTGGAGTTGGCCCACTTTGACTGTACTCTGAAGAGGAACTTACTGATTCAACCGTGGTCTGTGATTCCTTGTTTTGTTCCTTATGGCTGGAGGAGGAGAAAGGAAAGTCTGGTGTAGAAAGCTTGGCGAAAAGTTGCAAGTGATCCTGATCAGAGCCAGCCTCCATGCTGACACTCTTACAAAGCCCATGCAGGCTCTGCTGCATCCCTCCAAGGCTCTGCTGTAGCTCTGTTTGCTCCTGTAACAACCGGTCTTTCTCACTTTTCTGCAAACAAGAAACTGAGTTTAGTGCTTTAGGCCTCCTTTTATACTGAACTTGATTCCTTTTTTTTCCTTTACATGATGATTAATGGCTAAGTCGTGTTTTATTCCTTCATAGCATGTAAGACCTGTTTATTTAGGACTACCTGAGCTGAGGATCCAGCCTCTCAAACAGCAATGAGTGAAAAATGTATACAAAAAATTCATTGTTTTCTTTCAGACTTCATTCAGTATCTCACAATGAGAAGCAACTCTGAACAATCACAGAAGCTCTGCTACCACCAAGTCTGTCCCAGACTGACCAATCACGAGGCTGGCACGAGGAAACCCTTTTATAAGTGCCTGCAGACCTGCGCCTTTCTTCCTTTTGAAGATCCCTTAAGCTCCACAGCTATCCTAACTGGATCCTCGTATCGTGATATATTGTCAACAATCTGCTAGCATTAGCTGTGATAGCATAGCGGCCACGGCTCTTTTCTCTCTGGGGAACCCGGGTGAAGAGGAGCCAAAAGACTACATGTCCAGACTTTGCCCAGCCGCTTGTGGGTCTACCATCTTGGGGAACAACCCCTCTCTCTCTTCATTACGTGCATGAATGTGGAGCGCCCAGGTGTCGTTGGCAGAGCTGGGCTCATGCAAACACTGCTATGCTACGCCGCTGCTGATCTTGTCATCTGTGAGTGTTGGCAGCCTCAAAAGCCGAGCTTATCTGACACTGCAGCGAAGCCTGATGTTAAGACTGGGAACAAGCCTGCAGAAGGTGTCTGTTAGGGGGACATGGTAGAAGACCCAGATGTGTCTTTTGCTACTTTGTTTGGCCAACTCCTCGATTTAGATGTTAATACTGACTATGAAGAGGAAGATAAGGATGATGCTGATTGGAACCTCATCAGTGATGATATTGATGATGATGATTATGAAGATGCCATAATCCCTATTGCAGCTCTGCCAGTGACTGTACCCAGCCTTCTTCAGCCTCCCCGCAGTCGACCTGCATGATGTGCATAAGCGGGCGGTAGCTCGACTGGACATCGACTGGCATTGCAGGATACCAGTGGGGAAGGTTTTTTTTTAACAGAAGCCGTGCCCTAGCTAAGCAGCTTATGCCTACTTTCCTGGCATGCGTGAAGGAGATAAAGTGGTACTGGGATGAACCTTTTCGCCACAGAGACCCTGTCAAGAGCTACTCTGGCCTGAAGATTGCTAACAGGCTTTGAGTCTGACAAACCAGCCGGCAGTAAAGCGGTCAGTTGCTTGTTACCTCCACCCTAACCAACGCTCCACTCTGGCGTCTACAGGATCGACTCTCCCATTAAAAAACAAAGCGTTTCACAGCCTCCACATACCAAAAGCTTTACTATTCAGCTGCTCAATCTAATATTAATCTGAAAGTGATCATTTTTACAGGATGAACCACCTTTTAGATAAAGTCACCCCAAGTCCAGCTGTATGGGAAGAGATCTGTGCTCTCATGGTTCTCATACTTTGGGTGTCAAGAGGTGTAGTACAGGGCTGCAGCCATATCATGGGCCTGGCTGTAACAGGGCAACGGTCGCTATGGCTCAACCTCTTTAGTTTGTTGGACCAAAACAAGCAGGTTATTATGGACTCTCCATTTGACCAGTCATGAAGCGAAAGGACTGTTTGGGGAGGCGGCCACCACCATGCAACAGGTAAAGAACCTCAGAAAGAAACGGAGTGAGGCTTTTTGATTGCCATCCTTCACACAAAGCCTTTCCAGCCACAACCATCACATCAAGGTTATTGCAGCTATGGTCGAGCAGTACTGGTTATACATTTCCACGGTACCCAAGCAGGGTTCACACAGACCCAAGCAGCGAGACAAGAAGTTTTTCGTCACAGCACCAGCCCCCTCTGCTACGTTGATCTGAACCTCTTGCCCTTCAGGATGGAGGAAGAAGAAGCGGTAAACATAGAAACTTTGCTCAGCAGGCAGAACTCACAAAGATCCCAGCCATGGGCACAATGGGGATTGTTCATAGGCTTTGTTTCCCCCAAAGTGGGGAACAGTGCAGGTTTTATCTGCGAGTCCCTTTCAGTGCTGTGTAACAGCTGATCCTGTTCTTTCCATTCACAGAAACCTGTGAATGGAAAACCAACATGAAACCAGTATTTCACAGTTCTTTTGTCCTCCTTCGACAGGAACATGGCATGAGTGGGTCAAAACAGACAGGCGCTTCAATAAAGTTTTCTGTACCGCAGCCAGGCATCACGCTGATGGCAGTGTTACAAAAATGGAAGGGAAAAAAAAAGCAAACCCTTGCATTACCACAAGAGGGCGCAGCTGTTCTAAATTTGAGCTTCAGTCCTCCTGGTTCTTAAGCTGCAGGAATGGTGTGCATGGGAAGTTCACCCTTGAGTGTTTACCTCCGTTAGCAAGGGTTACAGATTATAGCAATGAAGCCACTGAGTTTCAATATGACATCAATGTGACATTTGGGTCAGCTGGGACAGCTTTAGAGGTGGAAATATTCTCTCTCTCTTAAGCCAGGAAGCAATTTGCTTAGTTCTGGAGGAAGAAATAAAC
>JBAMIG010000009.1:8178523-8189943 GCA_037177335.1 Kiunga ballochi | reverse complement strand
ATTACCATGGAACAAGTAAAAATGATTACAGTGTAATCTCCTGCTGTCTGGTGGTCACCAGGGTCCAGGAAACCAGTTTCATATGGTAAACAACATTGAAGTGAAGTTTCTGCCATAATGTGATGCAACATGTCTCACAAACAGTATGTATCAAATATGCGACATCCGGCCAAAAGGGGTTAAACATCAAGTTGAACGCTAGAATGCTGACTCATGATTAGCTAAGTTACTCAACACGGCCTGATCGCGAAACACGACAAATATCCGTAGCTTGGACTAAGACCTGATGTCACTTATGATTATTAATAAGCTCATTAGGATGTAAAACTGGCATAAATGATAATCAAACAGATAGGCTTTCGGCCAGGCCAGACCGTTAGCTGCAATCATTGTGGCAAGTCATCAAATACTCCTGTTTGCTACGATTAAATCCTCTTAGAATAGGTCTTACTTTAAAACAGTTATTCGAAACGGCCATATAGCCACTGACCTGCCATGTTAGTTGAATGACATTGACATTAGTGAACGTTGATTGAAGCTTTTGGCCGTCCGAAGCTGGACTTTCCTCGTCATATGACAAGCCCAGGAAAAAGCTAACAGCACTTAATGCGCATGCCCAGCATGTTAGCACGTTTGTAAGGAAGAAAGGCATTTTCCTGATTTAATTACATTAAAATGATTTATTAAAAAAGAAAAACATTGCAACACGCATATTTAGATCTCATTTATAAATGTACATATCTTTGCTCCCATGCAATACAATCTTGAGTACAATTTCACAGCCATTTTGAATGATTTTGAACAAAAATGACCAAAATATTAATACTATCGAATGCTCCCTATATAAAAACAATACAATTCCATGTCATCCCTAGTTGAGATCCTTGTGCACTGGAAGTAAAGCGACAGGCTGGTAGACTGATATGCAGTTCCTGAGTATTTGGGGACAGTTCAGTTAGAGGATTCTTTCATAGAAGAGGAGGTAGGCCTGGCAGCTCATCACTTTGCTCTCACTCGCAGGCTGAACACTTGTATCACTGATATGGAACCAAGATCCTCTGAGATGATCTGCATCTCCTGAAAAAAAAAGATGGATTAATAGAAATAAACTGGTTTTAGGGATGTACTGTTATCTTAATGTAATTTCTATTTACACCTACCTTCAGATGATGCTTTAAGACACTTGGGTCGTACTTTTACATACGCTGTGTAATGACCAGACCTCATTGTCCCACTGTGCTCAACAATACCATACAAACTGTATACAATCTGAGCATTTCCCTCTGAAATATTCTGTGAGGAAAAAAATTCTCATGAGCAATCAGGTGCTACTTTTCTTAAAAGACCTTTAGGGCTTTGCTTCTTGTACTAACCTTGCATTTGGCTGCACAATATGGAGCAAGATCCAGATTCAGGGGGAAGTGGACATGTCGATTTACTTTACAAATACTATATCCGTTCTACGGGAAAAAAAAAGAAATTAGTTTTGGTTAAGTCTTGGTAGTCTAAAGAGAAAGATGAGATTAAACAACATTTTGAAATAGTAGTTGCATGGCCTTGTGAATATAAACAGCTTAGCTGACTGTCAACAAAAATACAGAAAAAAATATTTGTTTTTTCCATTGTTTTACCTGCTGAAATCTTTTTAAATGAAGAGTAAGGACAGCTGGTGGAGAGGAGATAAGCATCTGCTTCAAGGCATCAGTATAAATATTCTTCTTGGATCCTAAACATATATACAAATATAGAAAACAAATGTCACTGATCCTAAGATCATAACATTGCAAGATTTAGTACATTTATGAATATTAAACATATATATATATTTTTGAGAGTAATTTTACATACCTCCAGCTTTGTCCTCCTTCAGCTGCCGTTTGGTGCAAGTGACACAAAGCAAGCTGTTGTTCTGCGTCAATGTTTCCACCTCTGTGAAGTGAAAAAGACATGACTGCACTGAACTCTCCTGTTTTTCTGGGGTTGTCCTGGTAGCGAGAGTGTGGAAGGCCAGCTCTGGATCTTGGTTTATCACAGTATATTCTTTAGCCTCCAGCACTTCATCTTTGCTCTCCATGCTTTGCTCCATAGCATCGGATTCTTCAATGAAAGCGTCATCCAGGGTCACTTTCTCCAATGTATCTGCAAGCAGCGAGTCTTCCTCTCCTTCCTGATCCATGTTGGACATTTCATCACATAAGCTTTCCTGCGAGTGCTGCTCTTCTGACAAGACAGTGAAACGGTTGCCGACTGATGATGCAGCCGATGAGTCACAGTCTTCATCCTCTTCGTCTAGCTCAGTGCCCTGATCCTGTTCAGACCCCCTAACTAGAGTAGGATTTTCTTCACCCAACGAGGCTTCATTATTAGTATTTTCTTCATCCACTGTATCTGCAGTAGCATCTGTTTGTTTGGTCTCTGTGGGGCTTGGAGATGCCAAACTGTCCAAATTAGTTTTGCTCTCTAGTTTCTGCTGCCTTTTTTGATGCTGTAGGTTAAAGGAAGGGAACAGAGAGTAATTTAGCTTCAATCCTCAAAACAAATAGAGTAAAAGACAAAAACTATTTGTTATTGTTTTACTAAAAATGACCTTTGCCTGTTTCTTTGCCTGCTTTTTTGCCTTTTTCTGTTGGTATTTGCTGCCGGCTCCAGTAGGAATGTCATCATTTCCACTGGTCAAAGCAGGACTGTTTCGGCCTTCCTGGCTTGGCTCGCTAGTCTTTTGAACCCCTTTCTTTTGATTTTTCTTTCTGTATGCCTGTGTGAGATTGTCACAAGAGATATGTGAACGTGAAAATAAATGGTCAAAAACAAATAGAAGAAGAAAACATCCCTTTACCTCCTCAGAAACAGGAAGGGAAAGATCCAAAAACATCTCCATCACAACGGACACCTGTAAGAGTGAGGTCAGGACAGCTGTTACAGCAACATGTTCAAGTCAGATTCTCGTTTGGGTTTGAAGCTTAAATACGTACCGTTTTGCACTGCTGACACATTATAGTGCTGGTCATTTCCCCACCAAATACTTGGTCCACAAAATTGTTCAGAAATCCAATTTTTTCATATTCTGAAAGACAGAACATGCCGTCAGAGGGATGTCTTAAATACAAAAATCACCTGCAATCCCAAAACTAAGACATATTCTAGCTTATATAACATAGACTAGATGTTTAATGACTTACCTTTTGCTAGTGTTTTCAGCTGTTCTCCATCTGTGCATTTACCTGATTGTTTCAATGTGTCCATTATCCCTGAATTTAATCTCTGAAGAAACAAATAATTAGAGGAAAAATGACCCCTCATAAACAGTAAAGGGGATCATAGAAATACAAGACCTTCAGCAAAGTGACACACCCTCCTTAGCAAACTGACTGTGCTTTTTAAAGTCTTTACCGTGACAATAAAGCCACATTTCAAACAAGCGATTCACTAAGCTCATTACAGAGGAAAATTGATAATTACATTTATTTGCACCTCATACACAACTCATGTGGAAACTCTTAACTTAAATAATTAGCAAGAAATATTAAAATAAGCATAACAACCAGCAGCTAGGTAATGCACAGCCACTTAGACAACTAATATGTCTGAATGTAGATCACTTTCTTGTGGAAGCTACATTCTAAAAAGAAAGTTTTTTTTTAATAACTTAATGCTCACTTTAAGCTCCTCGGCTCGCATCCCATCCAGCAGGTAGCGCAGCAGCTCCTGACTATCTTGCTGCTGAAACCCTTTGAACCTGGCAGCCCTGCAGGGATCAGTGGTAACCATAAACTACCCCTAATGCATCAACCCAAAGTAATGCATATTAAAACAAATCTGTGTTCCAACTCGAACACTAGTTGCACTCACTTTTTACACACTTGTGTGAACAATTCGCGTGGTGTTACCACACTCTTCTTAGTCTCCTGGATTTCATTAAGTAGTTGACACATTGCCAAAGTCAGAGATCCGGGCTGGTCTAATTCTACACCTACAGGCTCCTGAAAACAAACATAAATACTTAATGAAGAAGCATTAAATGCGTCAGAAATAAAATTGAGTACGACAACATACCAGATTCAAAGAGACATCCGGTTTAATATCGAGACAAAATTTTTCTTCTGTCACTTTGTTGAGAGTATCTCTTAGGAGCTGGGTTTGTGAAAGATTCTGCAGAGAATTAGCCATTATTAATATAAATAATAATGAGCTTACTTTTTCTTCTTGTTACAAAAATGCCATGTTGTAAGATACAAACTTACCTGAATGACTGCATTAAAGAAACAGGTATTTCCAAGGTTGCTCAGTCCTTTTACTGGAACACCCAGGTTTTCTTCAGTTTTGTTTTGGTTCTGCAATTTCCCAGCACCCTCTTTCTTGATATTCTTCCTTTGAGGACTCCTTCTTTCCCTGTTTTCCTTGTACTCACTTTCTGCTGTGCATACAGTCCCTGATTTCTGAACAATTTCTGGTACATGTTCTTCCTCCTTTATTTCTACATAAGAAAACATGGTGAACATAGTAATAGAGAAACATATAACTACGATGCATTAGTCTACCCATTGGTACCTACTATTCTGTGTCTTTATAGGCTCTGCAGAGGTTTGCTTTTTCAGATTGGTCACAAGCTGTGCCAAGTGCCCTGTTGTTGAGTACTGGACTTCATCATCACACATGTAACACCTGACAAAATGTATCATAACAAAACCACAAAGAGTTCTTCTCCTTTCTAATAACAGTATATGATAGTTACAACACATCAGCATATTTACCACACACTCCAGTTGTCCAAGCTGACCACGAGGCAATGTGGATCTGAACGAGGAGTTTCATAATGCTTGATAGCATGCTTGTTTTCAGAATTCCTTCCACAGCCCTTGGGAGAAAAGGGGTACATTAGTAATTTATTTTCAAACCAACTAAACTCATAATAATAATAAAGAAAGGCAAGAATAAACTCACTCTATGGCCACATTTCAAGCACATCCACACTGCTTCTGTTTCAATCTCTTCCTCTGAATCTTGGGGCATCGATGAGTTAATGTTTTCTTTATTTTCCTTTTGCTTACAATCCTGACAACTCATCCAATCAGAGATACCCAAAAGTTTCTTAAGAAGAGTTTGGTCCGTTCCTTTCTTAATATGTCTGCAGGATGGAACTACAAATATAATATTTAAAACTCTTAGCAGTTTATTTCAGATTATGCAAATAATTATATTAAAAACAAATAAAATGTTTGCTATTATTTTCATATACCTGTCAGGTCAATAACATCGTCTTCTCTAGAGTCCCTGACCTTTCCTCTCTTCTTTCCCATTTCTACCTAAATACAATTAGAAATGAAAACAAAAAGAAAAACATTAGTCACCTAACACAACACACGCTAATATTTTAATAATGCAAACAGTTAAATCACACAGTTTAATCTGGAGAAAACACACACACACACAAGAAAAATAGCTCCGAGATTAATGCAGGTAACTTACTGTCACACACTGAGGCTCAAAACCGTCACAGTTTTCAGTTTCGTTCACTTTAAATGGACGAACTCTTTGATTTGGGCATACTCAATTCAATGTATTTGTCGGAGCTAGAAAATTAAAGTTAAGTAAATTAGTTGATACATTTACAAAGTTCCAAATAATTTTTAAAAATCTGTTCGCTGTTGTGCCACAAAACAGAATGACACATGCAGGCATAGCAAAGAGGAACCAATTGTGTGTGTGCAACTTGTTCTATCGCACTGTTGCTTCCTGCGTGTTTCATTCACAAGAGTCCGAGTGGAAACACTTCTTTTGGGATGATCAGAATCGTAGGGTAACATTGCATGAAGTGGACTGGTAAACAAGTTGGTTGGAAAGTAAACTAAACTATGCAGTAATATATTGGGCCAGGTTTTATTTAAATGTAGGCTATGTAATGTTTTGTCAGGCAAATAATTTGATTAATAAATACAATTCTTTATATGTGCTAGCATAACGATGATAGCATGAGAAGAACCACCACAGAACTGACCGCCCCCGAGTAATTAAACCTTTCTTTATGAACACTAACAAAAGTTCACACCTAGTTTAGCTTGATAGACATGTCTTATTTGGAATGTGCCGAGTCTCAGCTTGCAGAAATAGAGCTGTTAACAAGCATGTTCCCCACTGTGGACGAGCTGGAGTTTACTGACCAACTGGCGCTCGCTGAGCTGAGGAACTACGTGGAGAGCTCTGGATCTACAGAAAGCCCTCCTTCCTCCAGACCCCAGTTTCTGATCAAACAGCAACTGGACTCTACGAGTACGGAGAAGGTAAGTAGGCCTACCTATTGCGATGTTAGCGTGACTGGTGTTATTTTAAGTGGGATATTTATTTTTTTTACCTGTGGTGTTCCACTCAGATAGAGGTCATCTTGTCCTGTTCCTATCCATCTGATTATCCCAATGTGTTGCCAGATATAACAGTAAGGTAAGCCCTTATGCTGCATGAAGGCCACTTATTTTGACTTTTTTTTTGTATCTTGTGCAGAGATTTATTCTAAATCTTTTTAGTTCACATAAAGTATTTAGTGTTTTAAAAACTATTTGCTATTAAAAAGTGTTGTGTTTAATCAGAGTTCATGCTCTTCCAGCTCTATAGGATTACATTTATCCACTTAAATATGTTCATTTCATGTTTATTCTTTAAAAATATTTGTAAAGAACTAATTTAATATTGCACAGTCCTTGGGAAGATGATGTGCTATCAGAGTATACTACACCTAAAGCCAGCCTTTGTTTGGTTTTAATTTTAGGTTTAGCTGTTGTTCTGCTTGCTTACACAGACCTACACAGCATCATGCTCAAATATTTAATACTAAAATAAACTTTGTTGGGGAAGAAACTATTAGAAAACTGTGTAGCTCTGGTCCTGAAGGACATCCTTTTACAGAAAAAAAAATCACCATCATTAAATTTCACTCACCACACATTATGAGTTTTTTAGCTAACATCATCCATCATTGATGCTGTCCATGACGGAACTAGGGCAGGTGATTCATTCACCAGTAAAGCCAGCTTGATTGCATTTTTTTTTCATTCACAACTGTTATTTTACTATTTGACAAAGGAGTGGCATTACATTTTCCACATACAGATTTGTTGTCAGACACTGTATTTTAATCGTTAAGAATAAGCATTTTTAAAGCCTATGGCTTTAATTAGGAAGGACAAATCTCTTTTTTTTAGTATAGAAAGCAAAAAAATTCTAATTTATATATTTATGACAATAAAGTTTCCTTTCACTGTTACAAAATTTACAAATTCCCAGATCCTTGTTGCCTTTAATGTTTTCTTAAACCCCTCAAAACATGTTTTATTTGCCCCGCAGGTGTTCTGGACTTAGCAGGGCTAAGCAGACACAGCTCCAAGCACATCTCAGTAAATACCTCATGGAAACCTGCCAAGCTGAAGTATGCATTCTTGCTGCTGTGGACTGGGTGAAGGACAACCTGCAGTCTTTCATTAATGAAAGCTTAAATGCAGCACCTGCTCCCAAGAAGGAGTGTCATACTTCACAGTCACAGGAAGTGTTCAGTCGACTTTGGATCTACAGCCACCATATCTACAACAAGTCAAAGAGGAAGAACATCTTGGAGTGGTCCAAGGAGTTGGGCCTGTCAGGGTTTAGCATGCCAGGAAAGCCTGGTATTGTGTGTGTGGAAGGTCTTCAGTCTGCCTGCGAGGAGTTTTGGTCCAGGTATCGTTAGGGTTATTTATTCAGTTAATATCACCCCCAAAAGCCCAATGATCTGCCTTTTTAAAAATGTTTTCTTCCTTTTCAGAGTGAAGGTTCTGACATGGAAAAAGATCATGATCCGGCACAGAGAAGATATTACTCTTGAACCTCCGGGTGAGGACAGTATAGATTCCCTGCGCAAATTCACAGGCTTTGAGGAGGCCATGTTTGACCCTCATGGGAGCAGAGGGAATCACATGGACCTTGGACAGCTCTACCAGTTTTTAAATGAAAAAGGCTGTTGTGATGTGTTTCAGATTTATTTTGGTGTAGAAGGGAGGAAGTAGTCATATGTCCTACCAGATAATTCCTTTCCTGAAAAAGAATGACTTCAAGCACAAAAAAGTGTGTTCTTCTGTGATTTCACTGCTTTAAATAATAGTAAAAATGTTTTTTCAACTAAAAAAGTTTTTCTAAAAGAAATGTTTCCTGTTGATCGAGTTTTAAAGGATTTTAAAGTCCCACTCTGTAATGATTGGACAGGATGATTGTCATTTTTAGATAAAGCAAACTTGGAATGCCTCTTTTTTCTATTGATGATACATGTTTTGCTTTGCTTCACATCAGCGTGATTTACTAAGTTTTAGCACCCAAACACTAATGGAGATTAATGTTATAAAGGTTTAAACAGTTTAATTCTTAATCTGTTTTCACCTTTGTGATAACATTAAATTTAATAAGTGTGTTTCTGTGATTTTTCTAATTTTAATACAGTAAATACTCCATAAAATGTCTATTAATGATAAAAAAAATCATCTTTCTGTCATGCATTGTATTCCCCCACCCTGAATTGACCTAACTTTATCCTTATTGCCCAGCAGATGGCAGCATTAGATCATCCAAAGCAGCAAACGCAGCAACAGGATTACACTTAATAGTGATGATTTGGTTACTAATGGTTCCAGTTTGCAGGATGAAATGTTCATGTTTCTCTGATGATTTGCATACTCTATTAAATTTTAAAATATTTATGCACATGTGTTTGGAAAATTAGTTTCCCTGATTCACAGCAGCAGTCATTGGTGCTTATTCTAATGTGAAACTGGTGCTGTGCTGGGAGATGCTTGTCTGGTGATCCTGACTTGCCCCGTTCTCTTGCTGACATTAGGATATTACTACTTTACCACAACATTTATAACTGATACCAGTCATAGATCTAATGGACCTCGAAGAAAGAGGTCTGACCTGTGGCTTCATTCTCTGTAGTATTTTGTCTGTTTATTGAAAGGACTGACTTAAATGTGCGGCCATAGCTCCTGTGCCTGAGATCTTCCCACTCAAAATGGTGACCTGTTCTAACCTCTCATCCATTCTGGCTGGACATGATGATGACAGGAAAGTGTTTAGACCTTAATAATTACTGTTCTGTTTATAGTAAAAGCTAAACAATGCAGCAGCTGAAACTGGCTTAATTTATTACTGTGTACTTCCACAGCTATGTATGTCATATCATCAGGTCTTTGGTAAAGCAGTCCTCCACATGGTAAGGCTTATTAACTTGTAGCATGTAGTAGAGCAGGTCACTTATTAACCAGTAAGTTAGTGGTTTAAATCCCGACTCTGGTAGTCTACGTGTCAAAGTGTCCTTGAGCAAGACACAGATTCCCCTGTTTCTCCCGGTGCTGCACATGTGTGAGCGCATAGGTGAATGGCCGAATAGTGTCAAAGCGATTTGCGTGCACAGATGTGTAAAAAGTACAAGACCATTTACAAATTCAGTATTTAACCAAATCAATTAATCGTATATTGGTAAAAGTATCGGCTATCAAACATTTACATAAAGTACTATATTCCAGGTTTCTTCATTTATTTGTTTGGGTGATCACCTTAAATTCACCATTAGACTTTTAAAGATGGAAAGAAAGAATGGTAGCTTGCAGGCGATGTTCTAGAAATGCCAACTTGTCAAGTTTAAAACAAAAAACTTAGATAACTAGACATTTTTTTTTTCACAGACATGTCTACAGTAAATATGTTTTCAGATTTTAGTTTTTTTTGCTTAATATGCTAAATATTTGTGCAGTAAATAGTTCAAACTTATGGTAAATGGACTTGTACTTGGATAGTAGTAGTGATCCGGTCAAGTTGACCACACCCCAAGCACTTAACACTACATGACACATTTATCATTGACACACACTCACACTAGACCCATGAGGGGGCAATTTGGGGCTTTGTGTCTTCCAAAGGACACTTTTGTGCAGGTAGTCAGTCCCTGAGGGGAAACCTGGAATCAAACGTTCAACTTTTTGATTGAAAGACAACTGCTCTTCCTCCTGAGTTTCAGCCACTCTCATGCACCCCAGATACTGAAAGTTCAATCTGTGGCTCCTTTCATTTAATCCACTTACTTCCTAGTGTTTCATTGTTCTAAAATTCATATTTTCATGCTGAATAAAATTAAAAAATGGATTGTAAAAAAAAAAAAAAAGCTAAGATTGTTGGTGGGACTATTTTAACCTCTTTGTAGTAGCCAAAAGCCATAAGAACGTTAGGTTTCTAAATCAATTAACATTGCTTTGTCAAACTATTGACCTCAAGCAACCCTGGAATCTCCTGATTATTACCACGGAGCTCACTTTGCATATAAACACACCACTGACGTATTTACATCCCACGCTGGATGCAGCAAACTCGATGAGATGCAAAACATGCTGTCTGGATTTCATTAATGAGACAGCTTATATATAAATGCATACAAACCAACATACAAATGCAACACTTCACACAAATTGTATCAGCAAAGGAGAACTGATCCAGATTTAGACAGATTTGTGGGAGAAACGGGCCTTTTGTGTTAATACAGCTGTTTAAAACTCCTCCCACACCGACCCTCCCATCCTCTGGATGTTTTCTCAAGCTTGGCTCCTCTTCCAGAGTCCCAGGAGCTTGAGGGTTTTATGCAGTATCTTAGCTTTTCATAGAACTGCACTCCTCTGGACAGTGGATGGAGATGCTTAATGTTTCTGTGTTGAAGCCATTTTTCCAGTGTGGGACATACAGCATTACATACACAGAGACATACAGACATACAGCAAAGACTGTTGTTTTAATAGATATCTTAGTATTTCTCCAGTTTTCCCTTTTCCCAATGTTTCCATCATTGGGGATGGCTATATGGATCCATATAGCTTTCCTCTGCTGCTTTATTCATACCCTTCTGTTAAAGAAAAGGCCAAATTTACTTAATCTCTCAAATAGATGGAGACTGTAAAAGGTAATAACGAATTAAAACGATAATGATAATTTAGTAAGACAATGTCAGACATTGAATTTTAATCTAATTGAGTTAAAAAGTAATAAAAAATACAAATAAAAACGCAGTTGTGGACAAATAGAAGTTGTTTGCTGATAAGCAGTGGTGGAAAATAACATGTCAGCAGTCTGACTGAGTTTTAAAGAAAACACAAGATAGTGATTTCCTCAAAGGAGTGTTCAACAAAATGTCGGCTTATGAGTGATGTAACATATAATTTTATCAAATTTGTTTGCTTCTTTAATATTTTTCATTTCTGTTGAGCCAGATTCAGAAAACAATGTAAAAATGTCAATTTTAACTTTAATGAAGAGGGTATGAAGAAACTTGAGATATAAATATATATATCAGGAAGAAAGAGCATGAGAAACTGGAGAAGTACCAAGGCCTCAAGGAAGAACTGGAGAAGGCCTGGAGGGTG
>JBAMIG010000009.1:8145710-8162507 GCA_037177335.1 Kiunga ballochi | reverse complement strand
AATTTTAGAGGTATCTGATGCTTATATTAGTTAAACAACCTTATATTTAATATTATTAATATGTCTCCACATTAGTGGAAGGAGGGGAAAAAAAGACCCAACAATTTCACATTCTTGATAGTTCACTAAAGACAAGGACTACAGATCAGATCAAACCACCATAAACCATAAACCTCACAGTTAGGACAAAAAACAAAGTTTGAAACTTTATGTTTCCAACAGGTATGCATACTCAAATGTTTCCTAAATCCAACATATTCTCACTCCTCCATAGGATTACAGAAAAAAGCTGATTCTAGAGCTCTTTTTAGAACTTTTGGGACATTTTGACTTTATCATCTATAAAAGTCTGATCCGCTCATAATAATAGCTGCAAGAGACTGAAGTAGCCACTGTATAGTCTGACTCTGCACCTGACTGTAAGTCTCACAGGTTTAACTAGATTAATGACGGTAATCTGACATGTTATAAATAAATCTTATTTACAATCAATAGAAATTTTTAGTATACAATAAATCAATATCCTATTAATAACGTACACCTGATTACTAAGTCTGATTGATGGGATAAAGCCATATCTCCTAAAAATACAATGAATCAGGAATTTGTGATCCTAAACTAGAATAACATGTCTAAAAAAAAACAGATGATTATTGTCTAAAAACTTAATTTAATATTTTGAGTGTAAATGAAATTTGATTTTAAGGTTTTATGGTTGGATTGTATATGAATAATTTCAGCAGAATATGACAGATTATCTGACAGGTGATCATATTTGAAGAATATCCAACATATCAGGCAGGGATTACTGTTTCACACCATATTATTTTAATAATACTTACCACACAGTGCATGTAAAAGCATCAGTAAAACTGATTATACAATATAAGTCATTACAGAAGTACTCACCATATACAAATAATACATATTCAGCAAAGCTGGTCCCCACATGGTTGCTGGCTTCACAGCGGTATGTGCCATTGTCTGTTTTGTTTAGTGTGGTGATGGTAAGTTCTCTGCCCTCCACAATCATACGTTCGATATCTGGCAGATCTCCTCCATCTTTAGACCACAGCACCGGTTCAGGTCTGCCAAAGAAATGCAAAACAGCACTGTAGACACATTTTCTTTTATGTGCTTTCTAATAATTTCTCATTTTTACATCCAAACTGAAATGATTATAGATTGCACATTAAGTCCATTTTTACCCATTTTTATTCAATGGAAGTTGCAACTAAGCTCCTACTTACCTTGGGTTGCCTTTGGAAACACACTCCAGTTTGAAGTATTGTCCTTCCTGTGGAATAATCAGTGAATGTGCAATCTCAACATGGGGAGCATCTACAAACAAGAAGGAAACAAACAAAAAAATCCATTACCACAGGTGTTACTGTATGTTAGAGGCTTTTACTCCAGCACTAACAAAGTACACCATGTATTAGTCTTCTCCCTTTGGACAGCTTTTAGCTGTAGCCCTTATCCCTGTTGTGCTTTAGTACAAATCCCTTACCTGCAAACTAATCCGACACTAATCCAGGACAAATGCAAAGCTAAACTTGTAGACATAAATGTAATCTCAATCCTTGTATTTTTTTCTTTGTACTAATCCAGCTTTGTGAGGTGTGATTGCACTCACAGTGGACCTCTAGGACCTCAGTTGTCATGTAGGGTTTGGATAGAGACACATGATCAATGCTGCAGGTGTAAGCGACGCCATCATCTCGTTTGTCCACCTGGAACTGGAGACTACTCCTTACTGCAAATGACTTTCCTGTAGCGTTGACCACCTTAGTGCCTGCAGAGAACAAGAAAACATACCAGGGTAAATTACATGTGTGAAATATGAAGGGTTTTGGGGAACAGATCTGACGTTTGATAATGTTGCTAATGTTGCTTTTCTGACATAGAAAGCTGCAGTCTTGGTATTTTTCTCTACAGCTCCTTTGAGGGTGGAGAATTTTTTGGACTTTGAAAGTCAAGTCAAAGAAGAGTGAATTGCGAAAGAAGAGCGATGTGAGTGTTGAATCGGTTGGTTGGGTGTGTTTGCTCCTACAGGACCATCTCTCAAACATCCCACTCAAACAAACAGACAATCTCCTCCAGTACAGTAAGTGAGTGTGGTTGACTTTCATAGATGTCATATTTTTTCTTCCCTTTCTTTACTTTCTTTTTGCTTCATACCTGACAATTCCATTTTAATAGCTCCAGCTCTTGATTTGTGTTTGTTTTTAACCAGCCTTATGCTAATGTCTTTATCAATAAATGCATCCTAACTCATTATTGGAAGCCTTTCTTTGTATTTTTCGGTCACTCTCCAGTCAAAACATCTGTCTAGAGAAAGCTGTGTGAGGCTATTCGACCAAAACAAGACATAACCCCAAAATGGTCTGAGAAAACATGTTTATGGATACTGTTCTTCACATATCAACATCCTGCTCACATCCTTTCACATCCACTGAAACTCTCAAGTCAATAAAAATAAATACTCATCTCAATTGGTATGGAAAAAGTACTGCTATTTGATTGGGTAAATGGAAGCAGCGGTACAGTACAATTGATCATAATAACTGAAATGCTATATTTAAATGATATTATGCAACCAGTTGTAGTTACCAATTGTTTTTTTTTCTTCTCAATTTGCAAATGCCCAGAGAATCAACATGCATTATTCTAGTAGTGGTTTATATTCTCACTGGTTGCAGTACGAATGCGGCCTATGACATCATCTGCTCTGTCGTTGCTAAGCTAACAACAAAACTATCTAATGCATTCATGACAAGCTCTTGAGATTTAAGCTAAGTCTCCCTCTCTGCCTCACTTCCAGAGTTCCAGCAGTTTGTCAGCTGCTCCACCAGAGAAAATAAGTTGGATTTATTTTAAGCAAATGTAAGACCTACATACAACTCCTCTGTGCTTTTGGAACATCAGACCATATCCGGGCTCTTCTACGCTCTACATATTGTTTAGCAGCAACTAATTTTCAAACAATTAAAACATAGTTTAATGACACAGAAGAAAATGTGGATTTTCTTATTTGATCAAGTGCTTTTAGTGCTTTTAAGTGCTTTTTGGCACAATTCAGCCTGCACTTTAAAGTGAAAAGGTACAACAATACGGGTCGCCACTCCATAGCCACTTCGATTTATGACTACACTAAAACATTTTGTGGTCAGGAGCCCCACAGGAGACCGTTTCTCCTCAAAATGTATCCTTCAGACTTCCATTAAAACTCTGAGTTCTGTCATCTGCTAAGATACTCCAGTGATTGTGCAGTTGTGGGGTGTTCCAATGATGGACAAGAAGCTGAGTGCAGAGAACTAGTCAGTCACTGTGGGGTGGTATGGAAACAATCATCTCAGCTTGAACATGAGATTGTGGATTTTATGAGTAGCAGGTTTAAGGGAAGCAGACTTTTTGTCATGCAATAAGAGGTGGAGAAATAAAAAATATGTTTTGGCTAGACAGCAGATCAGCTCCAGTCAGAAGTCTAATTACTCTTATCAAGCTAATGCAACTTCTTTTAGACTGTTCCAGGCATTTTAGGTTATAAATATGTATTGCAATGCAGCAGCATGCTCACAAATGATGGTGTGACAGAAACTGACGACGGTGTACCTAAACAAGTTTCAGAAGACAGCGATGATGGAGGCAAAAGGAATGAATAAAATCAGCTTATTGAATTTGTAGGATTTACAGTAAAATGTTGAAAAGAAAGTCAGAACATCCAGCTATATGAAATAAGGCCAGATAAAAATGTTGCTTATACTACAGGGGTTCTTGTACCAGGCACTGCATGATATTTCTATCTGCTGCTGAGCTCCTGCCTCTGAGTTTGTCACTGAGATTCCTCCCTTTTTTCTTACTTTCTTTTAACTGAATGAATTTTGCTTTTGATAGATGTTTTGAAGCTGTATTTTCTTCTTGTATTAGAATCAGTTTGTCAGGATGACCTCTTGGGCCTGTCTGACCTAGTGGTCTGATCATGGCCAAACCCTTATAGCAGGGACTATTGAGCCTCATGGGGTGATACAGTAGAATATTGCTTAAATGATGGCTACTGCAGGGATCTGGACCTCTGCAATTATTTAATTTGAATTTTTTAAGCGTCTTTTAACTTGTTTTTCTAAATAAAAATCTCTTTAAATAAAACACGTATTTGATGCTACACCTCTTGCATGTATTTAAACATTTGAGTATTTATGAGTATTTAGATCACCCCAGGTCAAAACCCTGCTGCTTATTTAAATTTAACATTAATTGGGACATTGAAACTTTGGTCAATAGGCTTTTGCCAGCTAATATGTTTTTAAATGATTACATTGGCTCTAAAGTTATATCCTCTTTTATAATAAAAAAATGTTTTAAGAGGGGCTGGTTGGTGGCACAGTTGTTTGTACTCAGCTTCACCACAAGAAGGTTGCAGGTTCAAACCTTTTTGTGCAAAGTTTGTATGTTCTCCCCTTATTAGTGTGGGTTCTCCCCGGGTATTCCGGCTTCCTCCCACCACCCAAATGCATGTTAGGCTGATTGGTTACTCTAAATTGTTCTTATGAGTGAATGTGTGTGTGTCAGGTTGTGTCTGTATTGGCCCAGGGAAGGACTGGCAAACTGTCCAGGTTGTACCCCCGACTCTCGGCTGTTGATTGTTGGGATAAGCTCCAGCTACCTGTGACCTTGAATTGGATGAAACAGTATGGAAAACAAATGAAAGTTATAAGTGGATTTTGAGTAGCTTGATTGATAATTATAAAATTAATGCAGAGAAGTTGATGCATCTGCTCAGATTTTAACTATTAAGTGCATGACGAGAATCCAGAGAAAGTCGTAAAAATGTCAGAAATGAAGAGTTAGTTCTGTGAGGGTCAGTCAACCTAGTTCCATTTTAAGCGATGAAGTATGAAAAAGAACTAGTTCCGTTTAAAACTCCTTGAACTTTGAGCTAGTTCTTGCAAAATGTGAACTTGCACAACTGTGCACATCACTTACATCATTTCATCAAACAGCCAAGTCACAGGTCTTGTATTTGAGACTCAAATGCCTCGAATTTTGCTCTAAAGTACAAAGAGGAATAGGAAGTACCTCTGTGGCATTAAACACAAATCTCTCCTGCTTTTCCTCTCATTTGTCAAGCTCCCTGCAGCATTGGAGCTGAAACACAGAAGCTGTCAGCCTGTTTCAAGGCAGCTGCTAGCAGCGCCAGAAAGCATGCAGAGCCAGCTTTTGGAAGAATGGGAATGCGCCCAGGTGCATCTGCTTTGAACCAGTCCCCCAAGAGGCCATCAGATCCACCTTCAGGCAAGCCCTTCTGTAACCACCACTCCAGCATCTGTCTTAGCACAGAGATGACTCTGGGAATGGATTTGATTTCTTTTAGATAGCAGATAGAGTGTCTTATGGATACAAGACCAGAATTCATATTGGCATATTCCAGAAAACTTGCATCACTTTGGATTAATTACATCTTATATTAATGTTATTTAGTCAAGCTACTTTATAGTTATTTAAAAACTTACTTCACAAAGGCATCAGAGGATTTATCATAAAAAATCATTCAGACAGAACTTCTGCTCATAACATGTTACAATGTTTTGCTTGCTGAACAATAAGTACAGCTTTGTTTTAAGTACAGATCTTCTTTATTTCCATTTTTTTTTAATCTAAATTCAAACACATCATCGGCTAATAAAATGTCTAGGAAAATAAATTAAAGCGTAAGTAGCACTACCTTTGTTATAATTTCTAATATTAGGATTCCATCAGTATTTTTACTACTTTGGTGTGGAATGGAGGCAGGGAGAGGATAGGTGTGTGTATGTGTGTAGCTGTGTGTGTGTATGTATAGGTAATATAGGATATTTTGGCAATACCAAATTAATCATAACTTTTATTATAGTGTAAAATTATCTGTTAGTACAGAATATGATAGTAACTTGACACACCAGATGGTTTGTCTCATAGAATAATCTGGAATTTATCAGTGAAATCTCTAAAAACAGTGAGCACTTTCAAAAGATACTTATCAGCTAACCTTAACCAAATTTAATCAGTAAGGCTCCGGGTAAAAGACGGACTGTTGACACAGTTTTGGAATAAAAAGAAGCATAAATCCTCTATTTGATCATTTATGACACTGTTGATGATAGTCCGGTTTCACCATAAAACATGTAATACACTCTGACAAGATGTGTAAAAACCAATGTAGGACCAAATGTACTGGAAAAGACTTTAAGGAATTTTCTATTATAACTTTCCTTAAAAGTTTTACCCGTGTTTCTTTCTCTGTATCTTGAGAAGAAAAAAAACTCTTCTCATACTCCTGTTCTGGAGTCATGCAAGCATTATATCTAACTAATGACATACCCTTCTCTCCAGACTCAATGATCCACAGTACCAAATGTGCAAAGACTCATGGGAAATAAATACTCAGGAGGATGTTCACCTTTAGTAATTGGTACCTTTTTAATTTGAGTAATGTGCTTTTATGTCAGTGTTTTGTTTATATTTAAACAGCCTCATAAGGCTATTTAGTTCTGTTTGAATGATAAGGAAGGAACATCACTAAAAGTCATTTCTTACCATCTAGTTTTATCTAAACTGCCAAATTCCAAGACTCAATGTATTTCAATGCTAATTAAACTAATTCTGGATAAAAAGTTTAAAATCTGATCACAGAGAAACAAAATTCAGTCCCTGTCAGTGTAAGATGATATTTTAATGTAGTTTTATTATTTTCTGATTTTTCTGTAGTGTGGTATTATTCTATGAATGGCACAGGGTCGTGAAATTGCAGATTTTATCCATTTTCTGGTTAAAACACAAGTCTGTGGATGCAAAAGAGCTTTTTCTATGGAAGTAGAGAATTTCCCATTTTTAGTTCAATGGAATTGATGAAAGGGTCCGTACCGGTCATTTCTAATAGAAAATTCAGTTTTTTTAAAACCATTTTTATATGTACTTTAAGTAAATTATGCAGTTATTCTGTTTATTTACTTGAACGTATCAGATCAAATGGCTTTTTATTGCTTTGTTTTTTTCTTTAAGTTAATGTGAAACAACTATAAAGTCACATGTTTATTTATTTATAGGCATAAAAATGTGCTTTCATTCTCAAACTTGAACAAGTTTATTTTATTTTTATATAAACCTACTGCCTCTTTGAGATGAAAGGAAATATACTTTAATTATGACTGAGCCAGCGTCCCGGCATCAACAAAATTAACAAATGCCCAACTCTAAGCAGTTCAGAATATTAGCAAATCAGTAAAATGCAAAGTTGTTGGACAGGTTTGAGCTGGGTTAGACTAAACCTTGCTGCTTTTGCATGTCAGTATAACACCACTAGCCATAAAATCTTCTTGTATAATGTGATACTTTTGTCATATCACAATTTTGACAGTTTAACAAAAACAAAACTCAAACCTGTTACAGTTTGCAAAAAAATATTGCTGTGTGAAGTGTGTGAGGTTTTGAAAATGAAAATATTTTACGTTCTAAACATATGCAACAGTTTCCCATAATATATAAAAAAGACATGATATGGGGTAAATTTGTAGACTGAAATTGCTGTCATAATTTTACAGTGACTTAGCTTCTGTAAAATTGCTATATTGTGGATTAAAAACATTGTAATTATTCTAAAATCTGGTGAGACTTCTGGGAAGAAATGCTTCCCAGATCTGAAATAACAGATAATGTAAACTTTTAGGTTGGTAATGACTACAATCAACTCATAACAGTAGTAGTAGCCTTTATAAATAGCTGTAATCTCTTAACTCAATTAGGATAAATATGAAGTCACATCAAGAGTTATGATTAAATGGATGAATAATTTGTCCATGGGTGATTCTCATTACTGTTACTGAATAAATGCTATTATCTTTATATAGTTGATGCAAAATCTAGATAACATGAAACGGCATAATTGAAGCAATTTATTATGTTTTCCACTAATTTAGATAAAGTTACCACTGTTGTTAAATTATATGCTAAGAGGAAAAATGCATAACAGAGAACACACATTGCACACAATCCTGATAACATAGCTCCTGACTGTCTAGGTTTAATTGCCTTAATGCTATGCCTGCTCTGAATTCACAGAGATCGTGTCACTGTGAAAGGAAAACTGTGCATGCAAAGTGACAGTAGTAGGGGTTTTCATCAACAAATTACAATTTGAAGCCTAGCTGTCATTCAGCAATGCAAGTAATTTGTATGCCTCTATACTCCGTAAACAAATTACTTGACACAATATGACAGTTGCATTGTGAAGTTTGTAATGCTGTGTGTTTCTAATAGTTGAAAAACAAATCATAGGAGTATGAAATAAATATAACACATTTTTGCTATTACACCTGCCATCGTCTTGCAGCTAGTCTCCCAGTGGGGTTAGATTTGACTGACAGCAGACACTGGTGGCAATGATCTTCCACATAAGAACCAGTGGCAAAACATGCAGCTCCCAGCACATGCTCGCTAAAGAATGCTTTTAATCTGCACCTACAAAAGATATGGATCCCGAGCACCGATTGACGTTTCCCATCAAGGACACTTTGACATGGAAATGAAGTTTTAAAGTCAAGCCCTCCAGTCTCTGCAATGTTCTTTATCTCTCTTTGACTTGGAGATGTATAAGAAAGGTCTGTTTGCCCAAGTGGCAAAATAAAATCCACAGCATGCAAGCAAAACTGATAGAAGCACATCTACAGAAAAGACACTCGTTTGGAGCAGGCTCGGTCTGCCTGATCTTTAGATATAGCATTCATTCATCACTCACATGTATGCCTTTTTTAGGATCAGACGCAAATGTTGGAAAACAAGTTTACATGTGCTAAGGTTTTTTTTTAGTATTAAAGATTTATCTTAAAGTGGTTCTTTAAAAAAAGGCAACACAAAAGAGATTATCTCAGGGTCTCTTGAGATGGACAGCAAATCTGGTTGTGATGCTATGTGCCAGCTTTCCACTGGCCTTTCAGGGAGCTACGTGCATGTCATTTCAACAAGAAAACTTCATATCCAAGCCCTTCTCCCATCAATCATTGTGCCATGTTCGGCAGACACAGACAGAACCACCAAGAAAAAGCTCTCTGGTGCAAATCTTCAATAAAGAGCAACTGTCACACTGAGCCTCCACAGCAGGCTCCATTACATTAAACAGCTCCTTACAGCATACCTCTGTCATCAAGCTTGGGGAAAAAAACATTCCAGTGCTATTTTTCAAAGTCTTTGTCTTTTTAAAAAGCAGAAACAAGATTATGATAAAAGCTTTAGAAATAAGAAATGGAGCTTTTCAGACAGTTGTTGGAAAAAAAGATGTAAAAACAAGTGCAAGCTTGTGGAGCGCTCCATGTGACCGTAGAAAACTTGTGCTGGTTTTATTGTGGTTAGTACCGTGCTCCAAGTGGTGTCTGAGGCATTGTCTGGTAGTAGGCTACTCTTTTTAAGTTATCAGGCCTTTCTCACTTTGCATTGTGTCTGTTTTGAGTGATGCATTCACTACGGAGAGGGAAAAAAAGATAACAGTGCAAAAATAAAAGGGAAATCCAACTAGATGAACTCATTGTAAACTATACACAGAACTTGTAATGCATTTTTGAATTAAAACCTAAATCATGTTTGTGTTTTTTTATTTTCACAATGAATTATGACCAGTATTTAAACTCTCCGCCATATTGAAGCACTTGTAACAAATTCAAGAAGAACTTCAGATTTAACTTTAATGTCTATCATTTAAAATAATTTAACCAGCTGTGCAGGCTGTTGTTATTGTACTAATACTGGTTATTATTTGCAATTAACTTCAAAATGAGAATAACTCCTTGAGTCTTTGATTAAAGCTGTCAGTCCTGTAAGATTTGGCAGCTTCTAAGGACATCAGCAATGTTTGGGACCACTGGAACAATGCATGAATTGGAGCACAAAGGAGTGCAGCAGCTGTATGACTTGACAGTAAGGATGTTTCCCAGAGGGTACCAGCTGCAACAGAGGATAGAAGGCTCATTTGAATCCACACCATATGTTTACCTTGGACCTCCTTGTCATTTCGGAACCATCGGATGTTGGCAGCAGGTTTGCTGCCTGATGTGATGCATGTCAGGGTGATTTCTTCACCCTCCATGGCAGGTTTTGTAAATCCCGTGATCTCTGGACGTCCTGGCATGCCTGTGGTTTATAGTAAAAAAACAAAACAAAACAACAATATATTGATATAAAAAAAGTATTTTTATTTGACTTTTCTAAAATGTATTTCCATGTCAGTACAAAAAGGGATGCTAAGCAAAGAAGTGAGAGTAAATATGGTTTGCAGAAGATGATGGCTCATTGTAAGGGCGTAATAAATGTATTGATTTTAACTGTCATGGTTATTTTCTTTCTGTTATGCTCTAACAGATGTGACATCTTACACAAGTACAAGTCTACTTCTGGGTTACAAATGACATTTTTGTTTAATTCACCTTTCAGCTCACCTGTTCATGTAACCCCAACCTTACTCTTTTAGACAACATAACTATCCCACCACCTGACTTTTAACCATAACATAAAGTGTGGAGGTATTTATATTGTAAAAACGTAAAGCATAAGACAAAAGAAGGAACAGAATTTGCGACTCATTTCCCAGCTATAAATGCTCACCGAAAACGGTGAGAAACGCCTTAGTGGTCTTAACGGGCATGGTGAAGAGCGAACATGTGTACTGGCCCTCATCTGACAGGCTGACGTCACTGATCCTGATGGTGAGCTCCTGCGATGAGGCTCGCACCAGCTCAATTCTGTGATCCCTCAGAGCTACAAGGAAGAAAAACACAAGAGCACCATAGAGCAGAGAAAAAGAGCATATTGATGAGTAAATTCACTATAACTTCTGTAATGGCAGCAAATTTGTGGAGAAACCATGAGTGACCTTCAGAGTGATGAGGCTGAATATGACATACTTACACTGATTTTAAACACAACAGCTGCCAAATGCAGCAAACACACATGGTTGCCAATGGTTTGAGACATTTTGTGATTAAAATCTAGGATGTTGGACTTAATCTCAGTCAGCAGGGATACAGAAAGCATCGTTAGGATGCATTTAAGTGAGGCAGCAGGAAAAACCCATTGACCTGGATTGCAGTATTTGTTTTGGTAATCACTTACTTTTAGGTATTGATTTACACTTTAACACATTTAGCAGCAGGCTCTACTTCTGACATTTTTCACTCTCTGTTAGTTTTCAAAGTCCACAGTTATAATGGAGGAGACATTATTTTAATAAACTCTGGTGTCAATATCAGCTGAGCAATAATTCATTACTGTGTATAAAAAAAAACAATTTCTTTGCTTGGCATCGTCTGAACTTTGCAATAAAAAGTAAAGATAAATGTAGTCTCGTACCTTTAATCTTTCGGATAGCTTAAATTCAGAAAGACAGCTTTCTGCATGTAGGAGTGACTAACTATGAAGTGCAGGGAGGAAAGGACTCTTTGTTGAATATATAAAAAGACATTCTTAATCCTCTGTCCCTTTAGGCATGGCAGGCTCTCTCCTGGGACCTGCTTTCATCTGAGGTAATTTGAACACCATTGAATTGTACTACACAGGGAAAGTCTGGCAAAATGCTGCACTGAGAATTTAACCACTGGCTATTGTAAAGTGCTATTATATCAGATGAAGACTGGCATTTGATTTTAGAGATAAACATCCACAGCAAAAATGTGATACACAATTACATTAGATTGGCTAAAATAGTTATTAGGTTTTACACACACAGGTCATTATCAGTAACGTTGCTCCTCGTCTTCAATTATGCCGTATCATTTGATGATCACTATCATATAATCACACATGCACGCTAAAAAGGGGGGAAAATAGGAGTGTTGCCTGTAAGAAGTTTCTTATTAAAGACATTTTGCTCTTGAAGAATAAAGAGTGGAGTAAATAAAAACAATCTTCACGCCAGAATTAAAATTTAATAACAAGTTGTGCCACCAGGCAACCAGCTTATTATGTGCTACAGGGCTTAATACAAACATTTGATAGTCTTACTGTAGCAAACAGCATCCTGAAACAAAGCAGCCTGATGTTCTTTGTAGTTAAGCATCCTCACTACAGAGCTTTGAAAATGCCCAGAGGCTGCAGCAGAAAACTGCAAAGGCTTTGCTGGATGGTTGCATTGGAAAGGTGATGGGTCTAAGCAAACATTGCACAGGAACCCAAAAGATATGGATGTACAGACTGGGAGGATGAAAGTTCAGAACGAGATGACACAAAATGATTTCTATGGCTTGATATCCTTCTGTCACAGCAATGCATAGAGTAAAAACAGCTAAAAAAAAAAGGCCTGCTTCTCTCCTTAACCCCTTGTTCCTCAAAGTACAAACACCTTTGAGACTGATAAATAATTTGCTTTTGTTCAGTGAGAGGGATTACTTGATGAAAAGCTGCTGTCTCTTTGTGTCAATCTGTCCTAAAGCAGCATTTCAGCAGCTATAATCAGCCTGAAATCTCTGTTATGACATTAAATGTTGTCAAGAAGAATTAAAATACAAATAAACTCCAGCATAATGCAACCTGCTTAGTTTGTTACTCTAAATATAACGGTTAACATGGAAAACTCCAACTGGATCTTTTATGTTGCTTGATGACCCTGACTAACGTGGAAACTTTACAAATATTTCAACAGGAATAACCCATGTGTTACCTTTTTACCATAATGTTTATTGGATTATGATGCAGAAGGAAGTGAGGGGAGAAACTCTTGTTTTTTCTTGTACTTTTGAGATGGAGAAGCTTTCTGCCATTGGTGTCCATTGAGAATGAGCTCAAGATTGTTTTTCACTAAAATAAAAAAAAACCTTTTAACAATGTCTGTTTCTCAATCGATGTAGGGTCCCATTTTAAATACCAAACAGTGACCCGATGCAATACAGACCACTGATAATTTCAAGTGACATTTAAAGCACCAAGCACTCAGCTCATTTTCAGTCCTGAACACCACATTACCATGAAAAAACTATATCTAAATGTCAGTAGCGGAAATACTGATCGTGGTGGACTGATTCCAAGAAGAGGCAGAGAAACAAACATGGTTAAACAAAAGATGTTCCTGACTGATGTGTTGTTTTTAGGCAGCCACTGGCATTACAGAGCGAATGGGTCAATGACATCTTGATGGAAATGGATGGACAAAGGTTTAAATAAGCCCAAGACAAGTGTTATCTATTACTCGAGCAACACATGGCTGGGAAACCATACTACCATAATCCAGTCCGGTCTACAGGCCCAGAATGTGTGCAGATCTGTCACAATCAAGCCCAAATGCCGCGGCTGACAAAGCTTTTTTCCAGGTGCTTTAGGAAATCAATGTGATGAAAAGCTTCATTTCCCCCAAACCCTAGATAGCTCTGGTGCTGTTCATTCTGCTTAGGTGGAAACATAAATCTGCACCCTGACCTTGTGTGTGCTGCAGCCTTGCAGCATGGCAGCTTAACGGCATGGCAGCAGTACATCTCTGGTGATGGAGGCCTTTCCAAGGCTGTCTCAAATCAGTAAAACTGATGCCCTAATTCTGTTTCCAGCTAAAGGATACTGTTGCATTGGTCCTGTGATAAAAAGTAACATTTACCTTTTTTTCTCCAGACCTTTGTAAAATTAACTTCTTAAGTGAAAGACTAATATTTAAGGTTGTCTGAGAAACTGAGTCAAATTAAGTTTTCTCCGTTAATTTCTCATTTGATGAATGTCTTGAGAATTGTCAGTCCAATAAATAAAATAGTTGTTTTTACATTTACAAGAAGAGCTGACTGTCAGGCTAGCGCACTCTGCAACTACCAAAAAATATAGTGTTTAGAGCACAATTATGTCGTGACATTTCCTTTTTCACTTCACAGAGCAACAAACAAATATTAACAAATGTTTATAATCCAAAACGATGAATTATCGTCTGACAGTCTGGAAAGAAAACAACATTTTACATCAATTCATTACACTTGGAAACAAGCTGATGACTCTTGGGTTCAGCCAAAATATGTTACATCTGCAATGTTCGCATTTGGCCACTTTTGCATGGCCTATAACCACTTTGAGCTAGTCCTGAAATGTGAAAGCACTAGCTGTCCTTCAGCTAGAACACAGAATCCTGGCATGCACCCCCTGCTTGCTCTCCAGCCAGGGGCTCCACTCTTTGCAATTAGAGGGTGTTTGCTGCTGGCTGTGCTCACTCAGTGACTGTGTGGGCGATTCTGGACGTGTTCCAGGTCTATAGTGGTGGAAGCAGGGGGCTTTTTCCCACCACACATGTGGTTCCAATTAAGAGAAGGAGAGAGCCTTGTTCCTGTGGATCATTGTCACTACCCGCTCTCTCAGAGATCCCACAATGCAGATGCTACTCATATTGGACTAATGCTAAGATCTCAAAGTGGAGAAGAAACAGATAAGTGAATCTATTACATACCTACTTAAAGTATAAATGTTTGTGCTTATCTACTATTTCCCAGTTATTCCCATAAGTTTAGATGCCGTTGATTTTTCCCTTTTTCTTTTCTTTTCTTTATGAGTTTATATAATTCTGTTTACAATCAAGTCTCGCCATTATTTTTTTCTGTGAAACACACAGAAGCAGCATAGCTGCTGTAAACAGAGCCAACCGTTATACAGGTGGGCATATAAACTCAAGGAATTTACATAGAACATATTCTTCTCTATTCTAAAGAGATAATATAAATAAAACATGAGAGTTCAATGTGGCATCGAGCTGAGTGAGTACATGCAAGAGTACCTCTTCACATTAGCAATAATAGCAGAGTGTTTCATTCCATAATGGTAGATTCACATTTCAGTGACACTAGAAATAAAGCATTACACTTAAAAGCCCATTAGTTCCCGCAGAAAGACATTAGCTATGACCATGAGGCTCTTTCTACAATTTGTCACTGGTGAAAACAGTCACTGAAAAGTAAACAATATTTTAAAAAACAATCTATTGGCTTGTCACCTGTAAAAAGTTTTTCCCCTCACTTCTGAAGAAACCAGGAAAAAGGTGTTAGCTGACAAAATAATTGCGTATATAAATGATTAGTTGTCATGATAAAATTGAAAATCATAACATTAATTTTACAAACAGCAGAAGCTACCTGTTTACGCTGACCATCAGACAACGAGGCATCTTTCCAGAACAGAGGCTTAAATGTGCTTTTATTGGTGCTCCCACCACTAATTGCATCCTTTGTAATTATCTTTCATTCTCTCAAGCTAATGAATGCTTTAATGCTCACATTAGAGCATTCATTTAGCACATAACAGCATTTTGATTACAACGAGCCAATTAAGATCAATTTTGCTTTGTGACCTTTATGATTCAGACTGAATGCTTCAATTACGTGTCACAAATGATGAACCATGAACCTCTGAAAACTGGGGCTAAAACTGAGAAAAAGGGAATTGAATCCAAAGCAGCATATTTATGTATACATCTCCACATTGCTCTACAAGGTGGAGATGAGACTAGTTGTCTATCTTTGACAAGCGACCCGCAGCAGCCATTCTTTAATTGCATTATTCATATTCAGCATATCTGATAAAAGATTCTGTATGCCTCTCCCTGAATGTCATTACCATTCTCTGCAGCCTCACTTCTTACATTTGATCCTTTTCCCACAAAAAGCCAAAAGTGAAATAAATCATAATGAAGACAGCAAAGGACAGCTCTATTCTCATTTTTCCTGTTCAGTAATAATAATTCACAACAGCGGCGACATATAAAAGGGATAATTCTACAAAAGACATATGGTCTAAATCAATTTTTTCATCATGGCAGCCCACCAGAGCACCAGTCCCTTGCAATGACTGCTAATTGGCTTAATATATGAGGGAAGCAATAGTGTAGCTATTAGGGAAATGTAAATTTTCTCAGATTTGTGGTGCTAGTTTGAAGGGATCTCTTATTTGTTGTTTTGTAGGTTGAATTATCTAAGGTGGCTACAGTTAATTGTGACTCAAGTCTACATTATGGATAAAGGGGACCATACCAACATGCCAGCTGACATACGCTTTATTCACAAGTATGCAATGAGAGTTGAAAACACATATAATGGATGTGACTAAGAAGCAAATAATGCTATTTTAGAGATCAATAAAGTTAGTTAAGCTTGTTATGAGAGAATGTAGCATGATGTTTTTACTCCTTAATACTTGTTATTGGCCTAACATTTGATTAATATTTTCCCTTCAGATCAATCAGGAGACTGATATTGCCGTGATTACTCATTCTACCCGACAAAAATATGATGACCCATCTTTTGTTGCAGCCTGAACTTTTTTAACAGAAGACTAGTTTAATTAATATTACAAGGATTTTACAGTGAAGAATTGAAATCAGTTATTTGATAAAATAATTTTGTGATCTACTTTTATATAACCAAGCTGTCATCAACATTTAACATATTCATAGTAAGTATATTAAAGTCAATTTTGGTTCAATTTCAGCATATCACAAACTGCAACCCATATTCTGTTTCTGAAATTTGACCTGCAAATGTACCTGCTATAGGGTCTGTGAAATTTGAGTAGGATCAAATGTCACACTTACTTTCATTTATATGAAACTATATTAGAGTGTAGAGTAGTCCAACAAGATTTAATGATACACAATGTTAATGAATCTACTCTAAAAAATCCACAGTTAACAGTTAATAGTTTTGATGCAAAAGAAATATTTTACAAAATTGCTGCATCAATGCAACTGGTGAATGTCTGGACTCGACCAGATCTAGGGTAAGTGGTAGAAAATCGATGGATGGATGGATGGATGGATGGATGGAT
>JBAMIG010000009.1:8084938-8120163 GCA_037177335.1 Kiunga ballochi | reverse complement strand
TCTTCAAACAAACAACAGGCTCTGAGAACAGTACTGAAGACACGTAGATAACAATGAGGCAAAAAAAAGGATGAAACCCAGTGTGGAAAAACATAAAAGTAATTTTAGATGAATGAACACAATTTGTGTCAGAATAAAACTCACAATAATAACATGTCAATGGCGATGAGCTAAGAAGGAAATAAGACAAGTAGAACCAGAGTATAGAAGAAAGATGACCAGATAGGTCACCAGAATTATACTTATGAAGCATTCTTTTGAGTTGATTTAAAGAAAGTGACTCTGAAAGTGTGAGTATGAACTCATTTTATGAACATTTCTCACAGACAAACATGGAACAAAGAAATATTTTCTCATTCATGTGGTGATTAGCTTCACCAACCACTCAGAGATTTGTCTTCATGACCTCTACCTTAAGGTGCTTTTACCTAAGGTCATGTCCATCCATCTGCCTCTGTCACATAGTGACTTCTAAAACAGGGATTCTCCATCCTGGACTTTACCATCAGTGTCCTGCGATAGTTAGACAGTTCCCTGCTGCAACACACTTGGTTGAGAGCTACATACTGTATCAACGTCTGCAACCATCGATTTTTAATAGTTAAGTGCTTTGTAGTGGGAAACATCCAACCTGCAGAACTTCGGCCAGAGCAGATAAAGTCTCTTGTAGGACAATGTGGTCATAAGCAGACCATTGACTAGTTTATAAGTCAAATGAGTGTTTTTGGGAAGCTGTGGTTATGTGTTATACTGTATATAGTTTACTAATCCAGCCATGAAGAGCAATAGAAGCAAACACTAAAACTTTACCATTAAATTGTAGTTACAGATTCACCTGAAGACATGTTAAGAAAAGCTACACATTAAACGTGTTTGTCTCCAATAAATATGCCAAATAACTAAAACCTTTCAATACTTCATTGCAAGATGTGGGCGCATATTCCATTAGACTTATGTTGGAACAGAAAAATACAAGCTTGAAACGTGTCTTATTAAAGATGTCCCATGTAAGTCAATACATGACAGCTGGCAACAATAATAACTTAAAGGTACTAATTTGACATATTTCTGTGAGATCCAGTAGAAAGAATGAGCCTTTCATAAAGGGAAGATTTATAAGTTTGGATCCAAAAAAAGATCAACAAAGAATCATGACTACAAGAAACAACATTTACACATCAAATGTTCTTTTTTAAGAGTTTTTGACATTTCTTGCCTGCTCACTGGGATATCATTAGCTCCAAATGGTCAGTGCTTTTAGCTTCTTCCAGTGATCATTCCAAATAATTAAAGTTAAGAATAAGAGCTCCCTCCATTAGTTTTCCACAAACACAATGAAGCACATGTTGCTGCAGACCTGCACATTTTAACTGCAAGTACAAAAACAATACAAATAGTCCTCATGAACTTTATGAAAGGGAACATTACAAGCCACGTTATATCTTCTGAAGATACCCCATACCAACTCTGTGCTCAATTTTCTCACCTTCTCCTGCTGTTTTCAATTGGAGCTCTCCATGTAACAAATATACAAGGACATTTTCAGTTTCAAAGGTGCATGAATAACTGAGAAAAGTAGATTTTACACAACTGTGTTACTGTGAGATGAAGCTTTTCTCATATTTACTACTTGTGCTTCTAAAGTTAGAGTAAATTAACCTACAATTCTGGTACCCAGTAAAACGTGAATGTCTATAAAACCTGAACTAAAACTAAATCTACTCTTGCAGAGGCACTCTCTTACTTCCAGTCAGTTTTTTTTGTCATATATTACAGTTTATCCTGCAGTGGCAAGTATTGTCAGATGTCTGTTTCAGGTGAATTCACTGAGAATAAACACAAATTTGTTTAACTTCAGCCACCCTCCATTCTATCACTATATAAACTTCTGAGGCTAGCGTTAAATCATTTGCATATCGTCCTTGCTGATGGCTACAATGGTATGTTTGAAGTTCTCTCTAAGAAAAACAAATCCAGTCTTCAGTTTTAGACAGTCACTAGCTCTTAGTTCTGTGCAAAATTAGTAAGATGCTTAAAAGCATAGTAAAAGCCTGAATGGGAAATTGTTTAAATGTCTCTCTGTCAGCAGGCATTTGAAGATACATAAATGTAGAATATAACAGCATAATGTGAAGAAGGAATATAAACTCATAATTATAAAAGAATGCTTGGAAATACTATTTCCTCATAAAAGTATTTTTCAGATTTTATTTAAAGCAATTATTATATATTTATATATAATAATTTTTTTAACAGGAGACAATGTGATCAAAATAAAACTCAAACCTTGGCAACACACTGTGATGTTTATAATTCTGCTTTTTTAATTTATTTTTATTTTATCATTCTATCATGTTTTACCACTAGAGTAATCATATTTCCTTCAGGCAAAGTCTTTCATAACTTAAGATTTTAATGGCCACAGCTCCAAATTGTATTTTCAGCAGAGGTTGTAAAATATGACACAGATATAAGCTTGGTTGATGTACTGCCTGGTCTTCCAAACAAAGTTTGCTGTGCAGCATAAATGGTTTAAAAGATCAAAACAGCACAGTAAATTGTACAGGTGTGCCAAATAATAACTAACTAAATTATTAGAAAAATAACAGTGGCCTCCATAGTGTTTGCAATCCCTCTGTCACTCAGCATTACTTGTTAAATGGGGTGTAGTGTACGTACTACACTGTTTGTCATGTCATGAGGTTATGCTTCAGTCCAGTTGAGCTGTATTTGATAGAAACTGAGATGTTTCGAAGTGATTTTGGAGAGTCCATCTATTTCCTGCTCTACACATAATCAGGTTTCCGTCTGGTACAGAAAATTGCTTGACATTATGTGGCTGCCCCAATACCTTGCAGGAGCCCTGTGCATGCTGATTAGGGCCACTGCTTAAGGCAATCCAGGACTCAAACCTCCTAAGACTTTATCTGCCAACCCTGAGGATAATGGCAGGCATGGACACTACTACTCTCCTATGGTTTCTATCTAGCATAATGGCGACACTGTCAAATTTCATATCTTCATGTAGCACACGGGGGATGTGTAGACTTACACTGCTGACTTTATTATTCAATATGGGATAGTGAAGATGAGAGCGCAACTGGAATTAGACATACCTATGTATAAAATGTTTTTCTTTAAAAAAAAAGAAAATATTTGTTTCACAGTGTTGTGTAAATCGTTAAAGTTTTCTGTAAAATATAAGGAAGGAAAAAAACAATAGATCAACATAACATCTATTTAAATAGCTCAAATATGAATATGTTACCTTGAGAAAAAATTATAAAGGAAAATCAAATCTATAAACAGAAATAAGAGAAGATAAATACACATTACCAGGTCTCAATATCAATAAAAGATCCATATGGACACATTTACTCATATTTATATGAAATAAAACCCAACAGGGAATTTGGTAATTATCTTACACCATGTTGCAAATTAGAAACACTAATATTAAGGATATGATGTTATATTTAGGAAGTGATTGCATGTCCTTGATTCAAAATGATTCCAGATTGTGAATCACTGCAGTTCTTTTAGAGCAAATACGTGTAATATGCTGAGTCTGGCCAAACTACTCATTCGGTGTTTCAGCTGAATGAACAGTTGGGTCAATCTTCTTCACTTTGACAGGTGTGACATCTTTGGTTTGTGTTCACTTCTCTTACCCTGAAGGAAGAAAGACTGATAGGAAGGGTAAAGAGAAGGTGAGGTTCTCAAAGTCATTACAAGACTGAAATATGGCTGACACAAGTGACAAACCCTTCAAAAATGAAAGTCACACAACTGTAAAGTGACAAAGTTAAGAGCCCTGTGTCATATGCAACTACGTGTGATATATAGTTTAACATCCTCCCAGTGAAGCATATCAGTTCCTTATCTTTTAAAAACACACTCACTGTTTTGTTGCATGTCACAGAGATGGAATTCAGTCAGGTCAGTCTCTGGATAGTACCCTGCTTCTTTGGCAGCAAAGATAATCCACTTTGATTAATCTACTCACATTCACACCACTATCATGCTTAAAGCCTTTTTAGCTTGATTTCCAGTGAATGTGATACAAGTTCAGTTTCACTGGTATTGCAAAGATTATTGTGCTAACAAGTTGAGATTGTATTTAGTTACAGGATGACTCTGAAAACCTTTTAACGGGTTTAGGAATAAACTCCAACATAAATTCAGAGTCAATTGTCAAGTCTGAAATCAAAAACCACAAAAAAAAAAAAAAAAAATCCTCACAAATGTGCACAAAACAGCCATAAATCTGTGACAGCATGGTGCTGCTAACTGTCATCTTTGGTAGAGTTGCTAATAATTCATTAACATTATAATTTACTGTTAATATTATTAATTTTTGTCAAAACAGCAGCAGGGTGGATATTATGTGTCCTGCATTTGTGATTTTGGTTGTTTGAAATTAACCTGTCTAAATACAAAAACACATAAATAGAAGAAAATGAAATAGTCTCCAGTAACACCTGTCAAATATTTGTAAGAGGTGTAACTTCCACTTCTTTTTTCACCATAAGGCAACATCTAGTCTCCGTGTAGGTCTGATAATCTGATGGTTCAACAATTAGGTGTTTGCATGAAAATGGTTTGTGGACCTTCAATTAACAGTCCTTATAAATAGCTTAACTTAATAACATGTATATGCTCATAAAGAAATCTTATAATCTGAATATCCTCTCAGTTATTTCTATTGGACTTTTAAGAATGCAGTTATCATATTTTTCAGATAATCCCTGATGTTTGTGTCATCATCTTCTGTTACACTTTCATGGTACTGTTTCAATTTAAAAGTCTTTTTCTTTACTTGCAGAGCAGAAAAACCCCTCAGAATGTGTGTATTTACAGCCAGAGACCATTTTACTTGTTCAAACAATGTATGCATTGTCTGGGTTTACTGCATGCGTGCTCCATTTTAATGTTTACAGTCAGTGTGCATGCTGCTTTCTACCTAGACTACATTACACGTTTTGTCAAGCATTTAGACTTCACTATAATGTTTTACTAAGTGAGAGTAGAGAACGGTTTAGTGTTTTAATGTTTGTCTTATGATACCAGTCCAGATGATTTATAGACCTTGGATTTGAGAGTGAATTGTAGGACAACATGTTTTATATGGATTTTGATTTGGACAATAATGATATTAACCTGGGACAAAAGTATTGCTTTTACCTGGAGTAAGAGCTTCAAAATGTTGGCAACTAGATTTTAAAACACTGCTCATAAAAAAAGGAACACGTATCATTACTGTTTAACTCAAAGTCAGTCACATTGGAGGACAACAACCCAGCACTAGGACTTTGTGGTCCCTTATGCAAGGAGGAACAGGAGGAGCACTGTCAGAGGGCTAAATAACCTCCAGCAGTTCACTAATGTGCATTTTTCCCTCAGAATGTCAGAAATAGACTCCATGAGGATGGTATAATGACCAGACATCCACAAGTAGGGCATTTTCTCACTGCCAATGTGCAGCCCGACTAGCATTTAGGAAACCCAGCATTGAGAGATTTGTCACTTGTACCCTGTGCACTTCACGGATGAGGGCATGCTCCAACTGAACATGTGACAGATATCAAGGAGACTGAAAATGCTGTAGAGAATGTTTTGTTGCCTGCAACATCCTCTAGCATGACCAGTTTGGCAGAGATGAGATCCTTGGATCCTTTGTCAGACCATATTCTGCTGCAGTGGGACCTGGGTTCCTTCTGAGACATTATAATGCTCAACTTCATGTCAGCAGTTGCTGCGTGATGAAGGGATCATTTCTATGGGCTGACCTGCACATTTAGCAGAGCGAAATCCAACAAGCACTCCTGGGACATCGTGTCTTGTTCCAACCACTGCCACTACATCATTCTACTTACTGACCAGGGATTAAGTGATGCCCTGATCCAGGTCTGGGAGGAGATCCCCAGGAGAACATGCGTTGTTTCATCAGGAGCAAGCCCAGACATTGTAAGCCACACACACACACACACACTTCTGTACCTTACTTTGAATTGTTTTTGAGGAATTTCTACAGAAGTTAGGTCAGGTTTGATCAGATTATACTACTTTTTTTTAGCATGATTCTGACCTCTGTGGTTTAATTATATGATAATTGTCATGAGATTTTTTTTCTCAACCAGTCTACCATGTAATGAATAGGTATTTTTTAACTACATATTTCGTTCACCGAGATCTGCGATGTGCTTTTTAAATGTTCCTTTTATATGTTTGGCCAAATCACCAACAAATAGATACATTTCAGCTGATCCATTAATTTTCTAATGAATAAACTTCTATTTTTAATGTGAAAATATGACCACTGATTTGTAGAATGCTTAATATTTGCTTTCCCAGCCTGTTAAATCCTATTGGATTTGATTCAGTCTGGAATACAGATGGTTTATAGCCACATCTGCATTGTGTCTCAAAGTGACAAAACATACAGATATTCAATACTATATCACAACATATTAAGTAAAAGCTATGAGAGAAAATTATGTATATTTTACAGCATTGATAATGATAGTAACAACTCTGGCGATGTTCTATAAATCATTTGTCGTGATTGTGGTGCAAGGACATATTTTAATATCAATGTAACTGAATCAATACATCAACTATTGGCAGATGACAACCCTGTCTAAGTAATAGAGGCCAAACATTTTTCATTTCTTACCATTTTACATGTAAAGAAATAAAATTTGTTGGAAAATATAGAGGGATAATTGCCCGGCATAAGCGTGACAACATGATTTTATTGTTTGTAGGAAATACAGTTGTTTCAGGTCAGTCTTTATGTAGCATGTTGGTGATAAGCCGGAGTTTTTGTCTGTATATTTCCTGAGGAACGCTGTCTGGTATGTATAATTATTAATGATAAAAGTGCAACAGCTGACTTTCTATGTTTAGGCTCATAAAAGACATTCACTATCTGCTGGTCCTATTTCTGTGTGTGCGCTGATAAAATGCATACAGTTTGGACATTCAAAAAACTTTTAATCTTCTCCTCCTCTTCATCTTTCTTTCAGCCATTTGTTAGACACAGTTTCCTACAATGGATATGCCGTCAGATTCTTTACGAGGACAACTAAGTTTAGCTATGATTTTGAAATGAGAAAGAAGTTAAATGAAAGAAAAGTAGCAATTGCTGAATAAAATAAGTATAAAGTTTCAAGAACAAGGGAGTATGCGCAACTCTGACACGTTAAGTCGATAACTATCTTGACATTGGTGAAGTGAGCTTGCATGAAAAAAGAAGCCACCCGACAGGAGACACACCCTGCTGTGAACAAGATGATGTGTCTGCTGGATATGAGCCAAAAGTGAGTGCAGTCCCCAGATGGGTTTGAAGGCAAGGTATGTGGGAACTCACTTTCCTTTAACAACAGACACATGGAGTGATCTGGCTACACAGCAGCCACTTGGCTGATAGGAAACCTCATACAAACATGTCAATGTCACCAATATAACTCCCAAAACCCCAGTCTCAAGTGTCTTCATTTACTCCTAATTCCTAAAAGACAACCATTTTTCCCTTCCTTTAACGTTAAATAAACAGAAGCACCAGAGTGTGAAAGCACAAGTCATATTTAGTTTTAGCACCTGCTGAGATCATTGATAAAATCATTGCCGACAACGTGTGCTGGTAGAGAATACACTGAAGTAAAGACAAGCTAAGACAAAATATAATTCAATGTGAAGCAGGTAGTGATGTTGTTGTGACTAAGACCCTGTGAGATGTAAGATTCAAACAAGATGTGCTTCTAAATATTCGTTCAACTGAATAACTGTTGCCAATCTAATCTAAAAATCTTGAACATAGAGAAATAATGTCTTTGAAGGTTCACTTTGGAGCACAGCAGGAAGGCTTTGGCTGACGTGATGGATTTTACAGACCAGTGCTCCAACAGATTCATCTTGGGGAAGGTGAACCAACATAAACCTGCTGCTTCAAGTGCTAATAGATGTCAAAACAAAGATTTACCCAGATAGACTGCATCACCTAGGAGTGGTGCAACGGCCAGTTTCGAATAGTGCAATTTATAAGTATAATTTTATAAATACATGAGTAATAATATTAAAAGTTAGAAAGATAAAAAATATATAACTCTGAGTTTTTGTGAGATGCAACTATGTTAAATGCAGTATAAATGCAATAGCAAATGATGAGCTGTGCAAGAATGCAAAACAAAAATACCTAAGATTTAAATCTCTTAGGCACAAACGTCCCTAACTCTAAATAACATGAAGTGAGGTAAAAAAAAAATATCTGGAATCGTTGGTGAACTAGCCTTCCTGAAAAAGATAAACTGTTCAATTAACAAGTTTTAAGTGCTTATTTCTGGCTTCAGTATAATTAATTGTTAACCAGAACTCTTCCTGTAAACATAGCATATTTTAATTGCCAAGTATGCAGGCTGTGTGAGCATAAATAACTAGATATTTCAAATTATGATGCATATATAGCACATTCTATCATACTTTTTCAGGTAAAAAAAAAAGCATGGACTAGCTTTTCAACTTGAGATAGCTATAAAAAACTGATTCACTGCAAATATGGTCTTATTAGAATTTAGGTTTTCACAGAAATGCTTAAACGTATTAAAAAACATGCACACAGCAGTAGTGATCTTGTCATCTGTGACAAAACCTGCATGTGCTGCAATTTAATAGATCAGAGTTCTCTGCATGGCAACAGATGGGGGGAGTCTGGCTGGCATACTTCTTATTATTAAGCCTTCAAGCCCTCCTTTCTCACATTGCCACCTGTCCAGCAGGTCTAATGCTATTCCCACACTTGGTTAGGTTATCCCAAGCTATCTTCAAATGTTGCTCTGAGGGCAAGCAGTCTTTCTGCATCATGACATACAAACAAGAAAGGGAACATGCATTCACCTTGACACTGCACTATACATAATTTATAATTACTTAGAGGTCTCACAAGGAAGTATAATACTGCAGTATGACCTATGACCATATTAATGAATCTGTACACTCTCTGTCCAGCTAATAAGGAATAGGAGAGCTTATTAATTTGTAAAATATGTATTTATTCAATGTAAGTGTTGACGCACTAATTTGAACTCATACCAGTCTTTTTAACTGGAAAACAATCAAAAAGCAAGAAGCTAACCATGATTCAAACCGAAATGCTGTGAAGCAAATGTATAAAAAATAAGCCAGACAACTGAATCTAATTTGTTTATTTCTGTTCTAAAGAGAGACAGTCACAGCAAGCTGACAATGCCCACCTTGGTTTAATGGTTACACTGGTATTTTGTGTAATGAACAGTCAAGAAAAGGGTTTATTAAACATGAGTTTTGTTTCCTTTAAAATACCTTTGTTATTACTATCTCTGGTAATTTCTCCTTCCTTGATTCTTTATTTTTCTGTTGTTACATTGTGTCATTATTGTGATAAAAACTGATGTACCTTTTGGAATAATCATCACATTCATTTCAGACTGTCTACCTAGAATTTCTTAACCTGAGAAAACAAAGCAAAATAGACATTTTTTTCTGCAAACAGCTTTCACAGTGTGCTAAACCATCAGCGACTGGCTATGGACACTCAGTGACAGGGATTTTCATTAACATATCTTAAAGCTTCTCTTCAGCGGAAGGTCCACAAGTTGATTAAAGGCATGTTTGCGCTGAGGCAGAGAGAACAAAGGTTGATTTAGCTTCAAGGGAGCACAGTATCTGCACACCTGCCATTAAAAACTGTAATATCGCTTTAGCCTCCCAGACCCCAGCCATCCATAACAAGGTCTTCATGGCTGAGGAAGGCAAACAGGCAAACAGGCAAACAATTCACAGACACAATCCCACCTGATAAGACCCATAACCTCATTCACTCTTCCCTGGAAGAGTTAATTGAGTCAAGCTGACATCATGAACTGAGATAATGCCAATAAATACCATTTTCTCACACCATGTCCAATAATTATAGCTCACTAATCCACTACTAGCAGGGGTTAGGGTGAAGACACTGCTTCAAGATAAGGCTCAGCATGTTCATTATAGCAATCAAATGGAAGCTGTTCCTTTTTGTACACAATCTATCAATTGTATTATCTATTATATATTCAGAGCAACTTTCTACTATTTTCATTTCATGTTGCCATCAGTTCTTATTCCCTGTGCAGGAGCACAAAGAAAAAAGTTGAATTAGTTTTTTTGATCAGCAAAAGCAGCTCATATTAATAGGGCAGGGGTTATTTCTTTTGTACTGAATTACTTTGACTTTGTTGAATTATGTATTCAGGGCTTCACTCCTCACTCCAGAGGAAACAGGAAATACATCGCTATTGTCTGTAGCCAGAACCAACTTCTCCCATTCTCGATCTAACATCTTCAGTGTATGATTTCAGCCCCAGTCCTTCATTCACTCCTTCTGCTGTTTGTAATTTTGCATTGTCATAACTGTGACAGTCTTACTGATTGTTTTTTTTCAAAAACTGATAATCATCAGATTTGCTCATGTCACCTTGTTGACAGGAAACAAGATCTTTCATCAGCATTGTCAGTTCAGTAGCCATCCACTTCACAATGCCGCTGACTGCAAAGGCCTTCTGGATTTTGGCTGTTATGTTTTTCCATACTGCTTGCCACAGAGAAAATCCAATGTAATTTGACCTAGTTTAAGAAAACCTTCTTGCAAGCAACAATTTAGCAATTAAGATAAAATTCCTTTGGACTAATGTGCTGGATTTGCAATGTGTCCTTGGTGATGGATGCATGGCACAGCAGGAGGAGGCTCACACACCACAAGTGAAGTATTGTTTAATCCACTGGAGTCAGGTGGGGCTTCTCTAAGATAGGTCCCTGACTGAGCCCTCCATCACACTTTTCTCAAGATGGACAGTCAAAATATTCTGCCTCCACAGAGATTGATATCCTGCAGTTAACCTTGTAAACTTGGAAATGTAAGGTTCTTTCAATGTACAGGGTAATTTTAATATATCAACAAAATGTAATAAGGTTATTTAAAACAAAGTAGTGTATCATGTGTAATTTGAGAATGTTACCTGTAAATTTTTTTATTTTAGTGAATGCTCAATGGGATCAGCAGATACTGTCCTTGAGGACGGATGTCCTGCAAGTTTTTAGATACTTCGTTGCGTGAAATGAGGATACTTAATGAATCATTAACAGACTTGGGCAAAACTTGACAAACAAGAAGTGGAAGAACCCACTCATTCGCTCATTCATTTCCATACTGCTTTATCTAATTCAGAGTTGTGAGTAGCTGGAGCCTATCCTAATAATCAAGAGACAAAAGACAATTTGTCATTCCATCACAGGGCAACATAGAGAGACAAAAAAGCAGACAAACAACCAGTCACACACACACATTCATTCCTAAGGACAATTTGTAAAGACCAATCAACCTATATGCATATCTTTTGAAGTTCCCGGAGAGAACCCATGTTAACATGGAGAAACATAGTTTGTTTTGACTCTGTCTGAGTTTAAAATGCCCCTTTGTTCTTTTTGCTTATTTAAATATGTTTTTCTGCTGATCTCGCTGGAATTTTCTTTTATAAATCACTTGCATTTTCAAACTGGCTCACAAATTACTCAACAATGTCCTAAAAGTCCCTTTCCAACGGTTTGCCTACAGAGATTTCACCTGTTCACTAGTTTTATTTATTTTATTACCTTTGGTTAAGCTCTTTTGATTTGGAACTAGACTAATTTAAAGCACGAAACATTGCCTCGTGGTGCATTTTTTCTTTTTTCTTTCCTTTTTTTTGTTGAAGTGTTACATTTTATTCTGCTTCTAAGACAGACCTCTAGAGATGACCTGTAAAACTAATTGGCATGAGTAAGTGCATCAGCTAGTGCTAAACTGAAGCATCCATATTACACAAGTGTCCGTGTAATTGGCAAGTGAAACATTACATACTAACATCTGAACATTCTGGGGTTTTTATTGAAGAGTAGTTAAATATAAAACTAACTCTAAAATTTCAGACAGTAAAAAAATAAATAAATCACTGCAACTTAATGGTGGCTTAGTAATGGTTTGCTAACAAAGGATTTTCATGAAAAAGTCAGACCATTTTTAAAGGCTTCAGTTTATGCAGCACCAGATGATTATACTAACATCACCAGATCACACTATTTACACATCTGTTGTGAGTTGGGAACATCTTTTAATAGACCTACACAGAAATATTGTTCTGGCTTTACAGGGCAGCTTATATTTGATGATAGTTTGCAGCCTAAACATAATTTTACTCAAGATTGAAGTATAAACTTATTTGTTTAGATAAGATTTTTATATTGCAGAAGCGGTCATAGCCAGGATGCCACTAAAGTATCAAGCCCAGGGAAAAACACAGGAATGGTACTGTCATTGTCTCACATGGAATTCAGTCATATTTAGCAGACAGTTTGGAAATATAACACTAACCAAGAACAGCAAACATTAAGCTTTTTAATGCATGCCTGTAAGACCTGCACATCTCCATTTTCAGCCTTCAGGAAACAACTTTAACATTTTCTTTGCTACCGACTCCTTACTTACATCTACACTTGTCATTGATGTTTTGTGAATTATGTCCAATTAGGTCAGATAAAAAAGTAGGGCAAATAAATCATCTTGTTTATACTCTTGAGAGAGAAATGTGCATCACAGACTGTCATGCTGCAGAAATAAAATTACGCTTCCCATGGGGAACGTGGACCGTGTACTTCATTATTCCTGCTCTCACAGCTTTTCTTTGTCTTGCACCTATAATACTATTATTTTTGACACCAGCAGCTTGGTCTGACAGACACACCATGGCATACTGTAAGCATCTGGGCCAAGACCCACAGCAAAAGAAGAGAGCTAATGAGAGTCTAATGAGTACTGTGCATGCACCCCATTTCCTAGTAACCTGATTTCCCACACCCACCTGCTCACCTGCTTCCCATTCCCGAACCTGCCACTATCTGAGTTTTCAGAAAGTGGCTTGAGACAGTGTGACAACTAAGATTTTGTAGTTTATAACAAGTCATTGTGTGAAATGAATCTAATAAAATCTTGTTTTGACACTGTGTCAGACTGTCACATTTGGTGAAGTGCAGTGCTACAATGTAAAAGCAGAAATGTGTGAGGTTATCTCTACTCATCACAGATGCAAATGAGTCATCTGTGACTGTCTCTTTTATCTGGACGTTTATATTACTGACATTTTGGAATTTGTTTACAGACTTTTTGCATATTATACTCATAACAAAAAATTGGCCGGCAATCTTAGCTCGCACATTGAAAGCATGCACCAACAAGGGTCTTTTAGTCTTTGGCAAGCTGCTCATGCACGGCTGGAGCTTTGGAGCCCCGTTTTATTTTCTCTTTCTAGTGAATTGAAAACTGTTTTTGTACATTTTTAATGCACCATTTCCATCCCTGGTTAGCCTTTTACTCTGCTCTCTACTTTCACCTGTTTCATAGACTTTTATTTTAAAAAAATAGGTTAAATTAACTGAAATCATTTTAATAAATTCTTACTTGTCTTCACCAAAATATTTCACCACGAGAGTTGCCTTAAGGGAAGCTGAGTCTTCCTCAGCCTTTTTCTCTCTCACACTGTCTTCCTTTTTCTCTGTATGTTTTTAGGAGGTTAACAGTTTTTAGCAATACCGTAATTTGCTTCAACCGAGATCTAGTTTCAGAAATTTACAAGCTCTCTAATGTTTGCTTGCTATTTTTGTCTGTTAAGATTCTACCATTCAACAATCAGTATCAAATAATTTGTAAGAAATTAATATTTTCATACTCAACTTCTGATTAGCTTGAAAGAATGAAAAACAAAATGATGCAACAGTGAATAGATTTTATTAACATGAGAAAGAATAATTCATGGTAGGATGGACATTTAAAAAAAAAAGCACAGGCAGAGGACAAGGGCACATAAAACTGTTGGAGTAGCCTTATCAGCTCATGTTCTCGTTCACGAGAAGAACATGAGCTCCCAGAACTCACAGTGGTGATTCATTACAACTCCTCGCTCTCTCCAGCCAAATACACCACTCAGAAAACTTGCTAGCAGAGTGCAAAACTCAGCCACCTTCTCCATGAATAAGCCATTTTTGTCTGAAGAAACACACTGAGTGAGTGATGTGAGAAATATTCCATTTAGAGGCTCTAAGCTAAATGGTTAAAAAAAAAAGAAGAGTGGCTAACTCAAAGAAGGCATGAAGAAGACCCCCTATTTTTTTTTATACACCACTTTGTCAATTCAAGGTTACAGCTTATAAAGGGTTTCATAGCTGGAGCCCATCCCAGCATTTGGAAGGCGAGAGGCAGGGCATACCCTGGAGAGGTCATCAACCAACGCAGGGCACAGTAATTTTACTGTCAACTAAGTTTTACTCATGAATCTCAATTATAATTCAGGTCAGTATTGTTCAGAATTACCTGGACTGTAAAATCCTAACATAAGGGGAAACACCACTTGTCAGTCAAATCAAATTTCTGAATAAAAGTCTAATAAAAGTCCTATTTCTCATCAGATTTTGACCCGGATCTGACAAAAAGGCCTGAACCTTTCCAAACTATAGTAACTTAGCCTACTATAGTTAATTTTTTTCCATTAATGGCTTAAATGACTATGATCAATATCCCAATGCACATGCAACAAGAGATGGAAGCACTAAACACATAAGTAGTCTTAGATAAAAATATAACACTGTTATTGAAACCAGAACAGTTTCAATGAAGCACTAAAGTACTTGTTTAGCATGATAGCCCTTATAATCACTTTGACCTGACGAAAGACATCTGATCACCTTTCATAGATACGTCCATGTGTGGATTGATTGAAATAAAATACCCCAAAAAAATGTTTACAAAATTCCGACTTACAAAACCCTCATTTGGTCAATCTGCCTTTTATAGACTGATCAATGTTGGTCACAAAGGCTACGGTATGTGAACCTGCCTAAACACCTCATACACTATAATCCTCTGACTGTGCCCAGAGGATCTATATGGTCACACACACACACACCACACTGTGAGCCCCTCTTTTGTATGAGGGTAGGAAGCCACACACTTAAATTAACTGGTCTACTGAAGCAGTCAGGGATAAGATGACACTCCAAAGAATTATCATTATTATACTGCTCTGACAGAAATCGGTATCAGATTATCAGTGATGAGACTGAATACTAACAAATCTCCTTTACAGCCAAGTGAGTTGAAGAAAGCAGCTTGGCAGCTGTTGCCTTGAAAATCTGATCATGTTTCTGGTCCCACAGGGGCCCCCGAAGGTTTCCAGAAAGAGCAACCATTACCCGATATGTTAGCATCAAGTATCAGTGGCCACATCTTCGCTTTCTTTTCTCCATGACCTCAGATTTATTTGTAATTCTCAATCCCAAATGCCTCTGTTACCTGATTATGCAAGATATGAGATATCTATGAAAGGGAGAAGTTTTTTAAACATAGGATCTGAAGCTTAAATGTTCATTGTCAGTGGTTCCATTTCATCGCATAACAATGATATAACTATCTTAAAAATTCAGTCACATGTGTTGAACTGTACCTATAGTTTAATTCAAATTTGCTCCGTCATTTAAATGTCTTTAGTGAGAAGCATTCCTTTAACTAACTTTTGCATAACTCTCAAGAGACATTAAAAAACCCTCTGGAGAGTGTCCATCAAAACCAATTTTCTCCTTTTACTCTTTTAATAAACAGATATGGCCTTTGTCTCCTGCTAAAGAAAGCAGATCAAACTGCAAACCTGCAAAATGAGCTAAAAGTACTGAAAATAGTCCATATTGTCATTAATGTGAAAAAACAAACAAACCCCGAAATAGTTTGTGATCCATTTTGGCTTTGATCACAATCCTGTGAGCACACAATTTAATATCAAAGAAACACATAGAGCTTATGCATTTAAAAAGACATCAGTAACACAGCAGTCTATACCTTGTGGGGCTAAAGGCTTTTACAGAAAACCACACATTTCCACTCACTTTGAATTATGTACAATATATTACTGACTGACTGGTCAGAAAGGAAAAATGGCTCTTCTGCCTGTGCAACATATCCTAAGGGGAAATACTATATCATATCTAAGCCATTGGCCATTTTGTATTGTCCACTGCCTGGTGGTGGTCTGAGGTGCCATGGGGTCTGCACGCTGTGATCTGTGGCATCAAGACAAAGCGCAAACAGTCAATGGCCTTATTTCATCCTGTTGCACAGGCCGGTAGCTTGACTTATCTTTTCTGAAATACAGCTTTCCCTTGGGATGATGTTTGGTTTAATTATGGATACAAGAAACATCAGTCAAAGTTAATGCTGTCCTTGTTTCACACAGACATCGATACAAGCTGCTTCTGCCTTACCAGGAGCAGACCAACAAGAATAGCAAAGTTTTCATAGGCTCTTAGGGTCAGACATGAAGCCAGTTAAATCTTTGAATAATTGATTAGGTTTAATCTCAAACATTAGCGTGTCCCCAGCTGCTGTCATTAAATGATCATTTCACAAAGAAGACTTCAGAGATTTGTTACAGCAAGTGTTTATATTGGGGTAATTCCCATCCATCTATAGCTGGTGAAGATCTCCGTTATAGTAGAAATCTCAAAGAAATTCTTATACACAACCAGTAACAAGTATTGTGTTCTGTCCTCTTCTACTGACAGTGGCCCCCGGCAACACTCATCCCTCCCCTGGTAGAGCTGTAGGCAATATGGTCATTACCTTCAGCCCTGTGGAGCATTACTTCCCTGGACAGCCACACTCAGAGATAATGGTGCTCCTTATGAAGGCAAGAATATTAAAAATGTGCCTGGTGGTGCTCACTTGGGAAGTTGTCTGTCTTTATTGTGTGGGGAAATGAGCAGACACTTGGCGTTAATGTGCAGGTGCTGCTCCCTCCCTGAGCTGACAGGATTAGTCTCACTTTGAAAAGATCACTTAATGTTATTGTAAAATGCTGAATTACACTGTTCCTACTGTCTAATACATCTTTGCCTGAAATCATTTCATTCCTTCTTTTGTTTCAACTGCATATGTGGCTGGTTTATCATGAAGGCTGCAGTTTCTTTATGAAACAACAAGCAGTGCAGATTAATTGCAGCAGTTCCAGCGACAGAACAATAGTTTCTCCAAAAATATGCCGCTAATGACTGTGTGTCATCCTGTTTCAATATCTCTGTATATATATATATATATATATATATGCCTGTGTGTGTTTGCCAGATTGTAACCAGCCAGTCAGATGAGTAAAAGGTCCAGAGAGATTTGCAGATGGCGATGGTGATTGATTTCCATTGCGACAATCTTAAAAAATGCTCCATTACACTGAATTTGCAGAGCAATAAGGGGGAAAAAAGCTTTGTACAAGAAGCTTTAATCTGTTAACATATTCCCCAATTACCTCTATGATTTCCAAAAGGATGATAAAGACTGTCAGAAGCAAAAATGCAAAGTAACTCCAACATCGAGACCAACACATGTTCTCCACTGCTGGAGCCAGAGACTCTTGGCCCTGAGTGAAAGCTTTCCAGCCAGCTCTTCTTGGCACTGCCGACTCTGTCCTGAGCATACTGATTCTCATATCAGGGTTCATTTACATAATCCTGCCTGTGACTGGTCTCAGTTTAATGAAGGGTGGTAATGCATTTCTATAACAATGTTTCACCCCTCAACATGCCAACATAAACAGAACTGTGTGATGACATCTGGGGAAGCACTCACTGACTTTATCATAACAAAAAACAAAAGTCAGTCAGTCATCATTCTGCAGTGTCAATACACCACTATTTTCGGTATCAAAGGACCTATCAAATGTCTTCCTGGATGTATGCTACGGACTACCAGTGCTGGGAATTTTAATAAGAGGCATTGACACTAAACAGTTAAATTTTATTTATAAGATGCTTCTTATCTCAAAAGTAACACAAAGTGCTTTAAAAAACTTTATGGATATGTATATAAAACAAGTCTTCACAGGCTGAAGAATATAACAGTGCATCTGTTTTTTTTAAGTCCAGTATGTTAGATACCCATACACAGTCCATCCATCCATCCATCCATCCATCCATCCATCCATCCATCCATCCATCCATCCATCCATTCATTTTGAAGGGGAAGGTGCAACATTATTATTTGAGAAATTGAATATATTCAGCAGCAATTCCTGGATCTTCCCAAAACATTGGCAAAATGACATGTCAAAAATCCCTCTTTTGGCGAGACTATCTAAAACAATTCACATGTACCATATGTAGAACAAACCATGGCTGACATTGATTTGGTTAAATCATCACAGGCTGTTTATGGCAGTGAAAGTGGAGGAGGAAGTTATTTTGGAGCAGCTTGATTTAATCTAACTTTAAAAGGTGTTCTGAACACATTGCATAAATCACTCGCTTGGCTAGAAAGTTGGCTTGGTTGTTTGACTTTTAACATCTACTTAGCCTTTTCACCAGTATATTGACTCAGGAAGAATAGTTGTACCCCAACAACTAATGGAGATCAAAATGAACACAAATACAAGATTCAAATAGATGATTTTGAACTAATCCTGAATATTGTGTAGATTTTCTTATGCAATAACTTGAGAACCACCAAATTAATTCACTAATCAAAGTGTATAAATTGTGAAACAGCTAAATTAATGGCATTCAACTCTAATTGAACCCCAGCCTGCTTGTCACACCTCAACAGATGGTACCTTATGTTGACTGTGATCACCTGATGGGAGGTTGGGCTCACACCTCCAACCTCCCAACACAGGTTTTCTTCTCAAACAATGCAGGCATGGTGAGGAGATTAAGTAGTCTGCCACAGGAGTGCATGATGCTTCATTAGGCCAAGCAAGGATGGATGTTGGTGCCTGAAGCAATCTGGGACCCAGTGAGGTGTCGAAAGACCTCTAATGCAGTCCTACTCATTACTGCCCACTGTATTGACTAAATTTAAGGAGCGTTGGAATGATTATTCAAAGGATCAAATCAATTTTTCACATAATACCTTCACTCAAGATCTAATCACAGCATGGTTAATGTATTTACTGGTGCTAAGGTCAGCAGTGCATAAAACCATGTTTATAAAGGTGGTGATGTTAATGACATAAGTAACTTATGGCTGCTGCAGAAACCCTGTAACCAGCTCTGCTGCTCTGAGACATTAGAAAGCTATTAAGAAACTTTTTGGACAGTTAATTATACCAAAGAATTAATTCTGTCAGACACATTGTGGGTCAGCTTTTAACATCCATTTTACTTGAAAGTTAATACAATTTTGTAAACTTATTAGGATTTCTTGATTTTATTGTGGTTTATGACGGGTTTCAAATGCATTCTGGTCTATGGCATCATTTCTAGCTGCTGCTTAAGGCAGTGAAATAATTTTGTGTCAAATTCATACAAAATAACATTGGATTTTGAGTGAAACGCCATGTGGTGATTATACTTAATTACATATGTGTGTCATGGGAGTGGATAGAAATAACCAATCAGAGGTCTAGTGAATGTAGTGACATCCAAGCCTCCCTCATTATTTTACATAAAAAATGTCATTTATATCCAAATGTGAAAGTGCTATCCTACAATAGATGTGTTGGGTTTGGAACACTTGTCCTTGAGGGCCACAGTCCTGCAAGTTTTCTATATTTTATGGCTCCAACACACTTATTTTAAATCAAATAGATCCAACAGCATATCAAGTCCTGGATGGTGACTTATTCCTTTCAAATCTGGTGTCTTATAGCAGATAAACATGGACAAAACTACAGGACTATGAGCAACGTTTTCAAACACTATCTGAGGAACTGTCATTTTCACAGCGCTTGCAAATCTCATGATGTAAAAGGAAACATGAAACTTGGCTGTAATGCCTGAGTTAAAGTTTATGTTCCAATAGCTTTGTGACTAATTTAGTCATTAATAAATACAGAGATAAGGCTTTTTTAACTATGTGATTACATTTGAAACACTCATTGACTTTATAGTAAAGAAAGCCATCTTTAGTCATTGGCAGATTTAATGTTCTAACATTTTCAGTGATCATGGAGCCAAATGTCACTTATATCCATCAGGTACTTCACATTAAAATACAACCTAGGAAGAGCTATCTCAATGCATCTTCCAGTGAAACAATAACCTGAACTTTGAAGTTGGGCTTCATCAGCTTTCTGTCAGCAATTTTCAACAGCAACGAGCGAGCAGATTAGTCTGGCTATTGGACACTATTGACTTATTTGACTCAAAGATGTATACATAATAATCAATAAGTTGCTCAGTGAAAGAAAACAGATGAAACATTTTCTGCGTTAGGCTGGATGGTAATTGTTGTTCCAGAATGGCTCTGCTTTTCACCTCTGCTTGTAGGACATGAAGGTCAAAGCACACAAAGGTTGATGTGGGCCAGCTTTCGGCAGCAAAACAGGATGGAGGGGTTGAGCTTCATCTCCAAGAGGACAACAGAGTGCCACTGTCACAGGGAGTATATACCCTCCCTGCCACCAAAAGCGGTCAAGTGGAAGGGGCTGGCCCTAGAGCATGCACGTCTGTGTGAGTGTGTTTGTGTGTCTATGCGTATGCATAGAAGGCGCAATCTAGAGTGTGCTGGAGGCTACAGCCTTTTTGACTTGATATATTCTATTTGCAGCCTGCAAAGCCCAGAGGAAGCCGGTCAACACCCTAACACATACCAAGCTCTTTATATGTCTGCATTTGTAGACCCTCCATATGAATCATCTTACTCAAATCATCCTACAATGTGAAAAATGACTTAGCATTTTCAACTATTTAAAGCTACATCACTAAATTAGATTTTTGCCCGCTCACTACTCAACCATGAGAATGTTGACCAGCAAGATGCTTTTACAATTACGGTAAGGTTTGCAATGTTGCAGCAAAATCAAGCTGCATCAGGTTTCATGGAGGAAAAGAAGAAAACAGATATATTGCTCTGAGATCACAGCCTCTTACTGAGGAGAAAAAGAGACCTAGGAGAAGGGGAAAAAAATTCAATTCCAAATCTGCAGCTTCAAAAGTGGATGAAAGCTGAATGCAAATAAAGTTCTGTTTCTCTGTGTTGTGATTTATCACTGTGCCGAGCAGTAGCGCCGAGGCAGGCGGTGTATTGAACGAAATGACTCTCCTCACATATTGGAAAAGCAACTCAACAACAAAGTGCAGGAAAAATGGAGCCAGACAGATGGATGACCTTCAGTCCTCCTTGATAGGAACAGGTAGAGAGATTTGTTTAAAGAGCAAATCACTCACTCACAGAGAAAAAATGAGTGGAAAGCTCATTTATACATTAAAAAATCATTGAGTGCACACGGAAGTTAGTAAAACAATGAGAGGCTAAACGTTATATATTTGGGTAGTACAAAGAATGAATAAAAAAAAATCTGGGCGTAAGCATTTTGTAATGTGTAGAGAATGACAATTCTTTTATCTTCATGAAAAATTGTTGCTGAATAAAATTGCCATAAGAATGAGGAAAGAAAGGGATTATTTATTTATTTATTCATATTTTTTAATCAAAAGATGTGTTGTGGATGTAGCAGTTTTCCAAATCATTTGACAACCTTTATCGATGATGCTGGATGATGCTACTCTTCCCACGCATTTGTTTAACGGCCGTGTTGTTTAAAACATCCCTGTTTCAGTAAAACTCAAAATGGAAAGTTTTAAAGCACTGCTACGTTTTCTCTCCATAGATATAACGCAGTCACATAGTGAGATATGTGAGCTACGTTTTCTACAGCTAAATTACACAATGTCTTTTTGCTGAGTCTATTTATCAGTTTGTTTGTTTGTCTTATGGACCACTTGAAACGTGCTTTTTAGTGAGATCCTGTCAGAAAAAATCTGTCCGACAAAAGGTCGAGCTGAGCTGAAGAAACAAACCTTCTCCTGCGCTCTGATTCTCTCATGTGCTGCTCATAGAAGATTTCCGGTAAACAGAATTGATTGAAGATGGGCCATGTGTTTTCCATTTATCTCCTCTCCATATAATTCTCTGGTGATGAGTCATGTCACCATTGCTCTGTCATGGGTGAGCTTCAATCTCCATGCCCAATGACTGCACCACAGAGCAATCATTCAACGCAACTCCCAACATCAATCTTGCTTGAAAGTGTTGGGTGATGAACCCGGACTGCCTGTTGCCATGATCAGCCATCACAGCTGGCAGTCTGATTCATACCAGATCACCACATCCGAGCGAAACCATCCTGTTCATCAACAGTGCCCTTGTTCACTGTGATGAAAGACGTGCACACGCTTTTCTTTCTTTCTCCTATCATATACAAGTTTTAAGTTAAATAGAATAAAATGCAGACCAAATATATTGATCAGATTTCCTTAAAGAAATTTGATTATATAAAAGAATACATAGATACTGGTGTGTAATTATTTTAGTGTTTTTTGCTGAATGTCCCCACATTAATTCAAAACGTAGATGGTGAAAGTAAAAAACTGGTGTCTTTGATTGTAAAAGGACATCCTAAAAGCAAAATTACATTTAGTTTTTTCATGAAAAAGAAAAAAAAACTCCTTAATGTGTTTTATTGTATGTCAGCGATATGCTTTTCCTACCATCTGCAACATTGTCATTTCTGTATTTCCATCCAGTGCAGAGCTACTTGCTTTTCTCCTCATTGGTTAATCTGGAAAACTGTTTTCCAGATGGGTTTTCTAGATTTCTAATCAATCAATGAACAATTAAACAAGGAGCAAGTGTGCGAAACAGTGATGTTACAGTTAAGTTATCAGAGGAATGTCACATTAAGACTGAACATATAATTCATATCATCGTGTCATTATCTTGTTATAGCCAGGATATTAATACTGGCAGCGCGCACTGAGTTATTTCTTACCTCACTTCTATTTTTTGGTGTGATGTTTGAAGATCCAAAGTATACATGATCAAACTTTACTTTTCCACTTCCAACAGATTCAGTTCCAAGTGAAAAACGAATAATAAGTTACTTTTACGCACATTTTTATACAAGAAAGTTTTTTTTTTAAATTTGTATTCAATTTATCCAGAGTACAAGATCTATTTTTTTTTAGATTATAATTTCTATTCTTATCCATCTCAAAAAATATTATTAAGTTAGTTAGGCAACGTTGTTGTGATACTGGGCTATATAAATAAAACTGAATTGAATTGAATTGAATTAGTTTCTATGAATATGGATGACAGATTTAACTTCATAAAAATCTTGTTTGCTTGTAAATGGAGGCAATGGTTGGTTGTACGGAAACTAGACTGGAGTCTTGGAGTAAAGAAATCAAACCCATGTCAAGCTTATAAAGCAGCTTTCTTGTGTCTTCAAGCTATTATTCATTCTTTTGCCAGCACTGCAGAGGGGAGTTGTGCTCTAATTAAACTCACCTCCAAATATCCTTGCAGACACCTCCAGAATACTCAAAAGCTTTTAAAATGTGAGATGGGAGTTTGTTATGCATGTACGCAGCAGTGCTAATAAATTCCCTGTTTAGACTTCAGCCAACATTCACGTTGCAACCTGCAGAACACATCTCCAGCGTGGCTTTGAGTCACAAAGGTCACTATTCACGTTTTCTGACACATGAAAACCTCCTGCGATAGTCCTCAGAGGTAATGCCAGCTGCCAGGGCAGGTCTGTATGAACAGTTAACTACTGATTGCCAGCGCAAACATCTGTGTGGATAAAAAGCTTTGCTACCCTTCAACATTATCAAAGCTGCGACGATGAAGCAGCACAGGATCTAAAAAAGGCTGCAAATGAATTTCTGAATGTTCACTGAGGAAACAATGTGTTTTAGTTTTGACCTTTCACTGTGGAGAGGAAAAACCCTCTGACTAAATTAAGCATTAAATATTCACACCAGAGAAAAAACATCAGCAAAGAAAATAAGAAGGATCGATTGTCAATCAGTTCAACATCGCTTATGCTGTTGCTCTTTTTGGAACAGGCAGGACTTTTTGAACTGATGAACAAACACATCCCAGGGAGCATGTAGAGCAGTTTGTGTTTTCAAAAAATGTTTTTGACAAAAGTCTTATTAGCTACCTACAAGGATTAAATTTAATCACTCTCGTTTGCGGCTGCAAGTGTTCATAGCTGTGTTTCTGCTCACTTCGTTTAAAAGCAAAACATTTAATTCAACATTGAGCTCACATAATCTGCCAAGCACTCGTTTTTATACCCACTAAAGATGACATTGATGTTACCTTTAAAGTCATATATATAAACATGTCTTCTAATCCACTGAATTTGTCAAGAGCTTGAGGGGAAATGGTGAGTTATTAAGATTGAAAGTTAAGACATATGAAATGATTAAACACATAATTTACCAGTACTGCATGAAGGGCATGACTTGTCAAGTCTCTTGGGATCCTGATCAGCTTGCTTTAATAAATCCCCCGGTGAAAACACGTAATCTGAAGCACAAACTACTGAGCCCGAAGCAAGTCAACCCTCCAATCTGCTTTTATTCTTGTGATTATACCATGTAAATATTAAACTTGAATTCATATTTTTGTAATAACTTTCTGTGACATTTTAAAATAGCACCAGAGTTACAGTACATCTGAACTTTATGTGACAGGCAAACAAGCAATTAGGCCAAAGCACCGTTCCAGACAAATAGTCTACTACGCCTCGCACCCTCCTGCAACTAAAACATGTTCAGCAAACGCAGCTATTTGGGGAGAGATAATTATTCACCAGTGTGCCAAATGAAGAATTTTGTTTGTCTGACAACAAAGTATAAACTACAAGTCTTGCGTGACAGTCCGGAAAATCAAGCTGAGCTTTGGCTGCTGCCCTAGAACAAGCATCTGTCAAAACAAATGAATCTTTTCGTCTTGTTTCATATAAATAAATAATCAACCTAAGATCTATTGATGAAATTGTAAAAAAAAAAAAAAAAAAGAAAAAGAAAGCATTGACAGAGAGCTGTGATATTGCAAAACAGTTATGGCAATTTTATTTTTGGCCTCAAATGAAAAACATAAAAGGTTTTTTGGCAGATCAAAATAATGGCAAGAGCCCAAACTGCAAGATGAAATTATGTAAAGAGTGACGTTTAATGTTAAAAATAATATTTTATGGTAAATAACAGGGACATTAACAAATAATCGGTAGTTTCTTGTTGTGAGACTTTACAAAATGTTACAAGAATTTTACAGAGCTGACGTCCTTTGATGGGATAAATAATATGTAACATTTCTAAAACACGGAGAAAAATGTAAAAATAATAACTGACCCTGAGACCTACTTTTAAAGATGGTTCAGACTTATAACTCCTAACTTTATTAGGTCTCATAACTATCATGAATATACCCCATTGTTCAATAAAATATAAAGAAATAAGCCTGAAACAAACGGTAGATACTTACACGATAACTGAAAAGTCTACTGATAAAGGATTCGACTAATGAGATTAAAGAAATCTCGCCCTAATCGTTCACCATGAAGATAATGAAGCATATCTATGTGCTTTAGTCTGTAACTCAAGAAGTAGCTGGTTCAATCAAAGTGGGAATTGAACAATGTAAAATAAATAATTCATTCACCTTCTTATTGTTATTCAGGGTCACACAGACAATCCAGGCAAGCACTGAGTAAAAGGCGGGAAAACACAACACACATGTCAACAGTTAATCATACTGCTACAACAGACAATCATTCACCAACATTAAAGCCCGGGGGCGACAAATGTGACTTGCATGTGCTTTCAGTATATAAGAGACAAGGTGACACCATGTCACCTCGGACCTGACGACTTTTTTCATAGAGGAAAAGTGCAAATGCTATCCACCAACAAAGAACTGGGTCTGAGGCTTTTTTATTTTCTTTTTTTAGTCCAGCAATGTAAAAGTACACATGTGAAAATATTTATGTCTCTCTTTGCTCAATGTGTAATCAACAGACTGGAAATAAGTCAGAGCCATGTCTGTCTCACACAGTCTTATAAAATCAGCTCCTTGACTACATTGGCTGCTGGTTCAGAGGTGTATCAGCTTTGACCACCTCCGTACACAAACACGATGATGAGGAATCAAAAAAGAGCATAAGCTTAGACTTTAATGGGAAACATGAAAAGGACTTAGGTTCCTGAAAAAGAAGACACCTGGCCAATAACCAGACCTTAAAAATAACTTATTCCTGTCTTGCTCCACAAAACCATAAAAAAAACCTAAGTCTAATAAAATCGTCATTCACAGTTCACACCTGTTTCTTTCTTACATGCTCAGCATATAAAACCCAAACAAGAAATACTTCTTAATCTTTGGCACGCAATTTTGCCCGCTGTCCTGGTATTACAAAGAAGTAGACACAAACAACAAAGACTGTCAACAATAGACAATACATTTTAACAATGACTACTTCAGCTGGGAATGGCATTTTAAAAAGCAAGGCTGTCTGAAAGGCCCAATAATGCCTGCTCACACAAATGCAGCAAACATTTCTCAGACTGAACAAAAATCCTTCTTAACAGCGAATGTCCCAAGGTGGTACGAAACAAAGATGTGGATTGGTGTCAAGAGTGTAAGCTTGTGTATTTCCAAGCTGACTGTAAATCCCAAGCTAAATGTTCCACTAGTTCACAAGCTGTGATTAATGCTTATTGTTTGGTGTTCTTTAGGTTATCTTCTTTTATTACTTAATAAACATGATCAGAACAGGCAACTTTGACCCTGTCCTGCATTGATTTAAGAAAAGCAAAGGAGCAGAATTCAAATCTAGTACTGCAACATCCCCTGTTCGGTAGCAGGTACTTCCAGCATGATAACATCCATTTCTCCAGATGTTGTCAGTCTGCATCCCCTCAAATAAACACACGAATTTTATATCATCCATGTTGAGTCAATGTAAATGTATTTTCTCCTGCCCAGCGACGAACACAGTAAAGGTTTTCAACATTTTACAGCAGTCACATCTTTTTCTCTAGGACCATCATTATTGTTCAAAATGATCCAGACAAGCAATTTATGGCAGAGCTGGTGATTCTGAATCAGCTATATCTGACAATAAGTGAGTCGTGTCATTTTACCATGTGACTGAAAGTCCAGAATAATACACACAGGGCTATTATGGAAATGACTGCATCAGAGACACTTAATAAAGAACATCACCTTTTTGATTGGTTTTTAATATTAAACTTTACCAGAGGCAAACATTTCCTTTAGAGCCTTTGATGATCCATTTGTAAAAAGTGAAGAAAAATAAAAAAAATAAGCATCAACTGCAATAATTCTTGATGAAACCTGCTTTTTTATTTCCTGGCATATCTGAGATGACAGGTTGTGTCACTCTGCCTCCAGCAATGTGCTTGTTTGACTGCTGTCATTAAAAGATGCATTTCTAATTATACCTAATAGAAGGTGACCATTGTCTTTATTTTGTGGGCTTTTTTTTTTTCTTTTCTGTCTATGGCTCATTGTGTGGTATCTCCTGTATTATGTAGCTAATTAGGTCATTTGCTCTGCTGAAGACATTGTTTGGAGATTAAGTTGCTCTGACCCATCTGGCTAATGGCCTGGTAGGGTCTCAACTCCTATTAAAATATCTGCCACAGAGGAGAAAGAAATATATTGAATCCTATTATTGTCCTAATCTAATTATTCAACATCAATGGACTATCATTTCCCCATAGCCCTTGACAATACGGAGATGGCTGAATAAGGTAGGCCAAATGATAATGTGAGAATTTAAGATGTATTATTCCTTTTATTAGCTTAATTTACTGCATTGAATTCATCAGGAAAATGTATTGTTTGCTGCTATCAGCTCATGAATTTCCTATAACCATGATGGTCTTCTCATCTCAGTTTTTCTTGCCATCTTTTAAACGAAACAAAGTGACCTTCTCTTGACCCTGAAATAAGAAGTAATTAAAAATGATAACAGTCATCTCACAAAGCAAATGAGAGGCTTTACACGTTCCAATCTACCGGCCATTTCATCGACCATTGGTTGGGGTAATTTTACTCTACGAGTCCATCTGTCACACCATAAAATGACTGAAGTCATATCCCGCCATGGTACCTAAATAGTCAACCACTGGCATCAAATATAAAGGCAGAGATAGAGAGAGAGAGAGAGACTGTCTTTTAGTCATGTTTTGGACACTAGTTAAACAAATCAGAAAGCATGAAATAAAGTAGCTGAAATAACAGAGAGGTCTACAAGCTGAATTCATTGTCTTGCTGTCATGTTACCACAGCTACATATCTCAGTTCATATGCACTGCAAAAATATTTTCTGTACAAACTATTGATTTTGCAGTCTAAAATAAATAACATAGAATCCTCTCATCTATACCATTCAGTGTTGTATTCTTTCTTGTAAGTCTAAACACAATTAAAGAGAGTTTTGCTCCACAATTTACTAGTGGTATCCTGCAAATTAGCCAATGATCCACTCAGACTGCAGCAGCACTGTTGCTCATTGTCTTCAAAGCTTAAAAGTCAATGTTATCTTTAGCATCCATCAATTGCCTGCTGCTGGTTGTATCAGTAAGACTGTGCCAGCTCAGAGTTCTGTTGGTATATGAAAGAGTTATGTAAGCACAATTTAAACAACAAAGAGCATCCACTAGAAATGAAAATTTTTGTGTTGTACAAGTACAAAAATAAATGCATTTTATTTCAACTAAACTGCAAAACAGACTCATTCAAATGAACATGGCTCATCAATCAATCCGTGTTTAATCTGTTTCCAAATACTAGAGAAAATACTGCAGACAAAAAATGGAAAGGAGGAAACAGAATATAACTCAGTTTTATAGATCTTGGTTAATCTTGTCTACAAGGGCTACTTCTGGTTTAAACCAGTAAACCAGTGTGTACCGCACACAGATAAGGCTGTGATGTAAACACAGGGTATGTAACAGGTTTGGATGTAGGCTAGACTAATGCTATCAGTAAAAAGTAAACACATTCAAATACATTGTTAAAAGCAGTTGCATATTTACTGTGTCTCAGCTGTAACTGAGATAACAAATAAAAATGGTGATGGCAGGCAATGCATAATCCCATCTCTAGTAAACATGTATACTAAAAGGACAAAGAGGAAAGTGAGGGAAATCCTGGTGAATAGCAATCACTCTCTAACCATGAAGTCATGAGGGCGATTTAGAGTTCCCCTGGCTAAAGGTCCCTTAGGAACGTCCTTTAAATCTCACTCCTAACTCAACAACATGACCCGTCCACAGAGGTTAACTTGATCTGTTGCACTTTTGCTTTTTATTTCTAGTTTACCTATTTATTTTATTTAGATATATGTTTATATTTGTGCCTTTTTTGCACCATTGCTGTACAGTATTCTAAGGATGAGCAGAAGAAAATGAAACAAAATAGTAAACAGTCTGACTAGAGCTCTATTAATTAATTTTAATTTTTTTGAGCTATTTCTGATTATTTGCAGATTTCAGAGATCGAACCAGTTGCATTTTCACAACAGTGTCAGCACAAATTAAATTTTTGATCTTCCATGTCCATAAAGGGAGTTATTTGTATTAACCTTGAATAATCACATAATACAGATGGCATCTGTTGTGTGTCACCACAGACTAATCTCCGTTTTACTTTGGTCAAGGACAATCATTTCTGCAATTACACCAGTTGAAAACAAGATCTATAAAAATTGGATAATGTAAAAACTACTCACAAACATAATAGATCTGTCAGTGTTCATATGTATATAATGATGTTGATGCAATTTTTCACAGTGATTTAAACAAAGTTTTTAAACCCCAGGACTTTCCAGCAAAGGACAAACCCATCGTGGTTTACATTATCGAACAGTTGTCTTACCCTAATAAATTTATTCATTCACTTTTTTGACAACTTAATAATGTGATTACATCAAGATTGAGAGCTGAGCGCTCACAATGCCGCTGTTTATTATCTATAAGCACTCAGAAAATTGTGTGAGTTCACTTGGTGGAGTACTAAGAAATGGACTTGAAACAAAACATCAAGGCCTTGATGCAAACTCACCCATCTCAATTTTAGAGGCTCATATCTTTTCAAGAACAGACAAACATAACCACATGCAGGGCTTTAGACAAGCAACAGGAGGCCTCGCCAAGGGCAACGTAACTACTGATAAACCCACAAATCAACAACAGATTTAATCTGTGTCCCACTTGGCAAATAATGGAAGAGTTAAAGCTGGTCCGGCTTGGTTTAGTCTTTGAATGGACATGCACTCTATTCCGGTAACTCGTGAAGCAAACGTGGCTATAATAATAAGACAACTTTTATTTCCAGTGGGTGGACATGTCAAGCAGGCCCTAGATCCAAATACAACAAACACACCTAATTAGAAAAGACCACACACTGCGGTGCATCTTCTGTTATGCCTGCAGAAACAAAACTCTAGTACACTGTGGTAAACTTGGAATGAAGCCTTGGTGTCACCTGTGTTGCCCACATCATTGTGCATTGCATTTTCTCATTAATTATGAGCTCATTTGACCAGTGATGCAACAAAGAAACAGAAAGAGAAAAAAAGATAATTTAGTGAAGCTGCACGTTTAGTCAGAGTTATCAAATTATGTCAAGAACTAATCATCTTTATCCTCTTGCTGATTGGTCATTTAAAAGCAATTTTAACACATTGAATGATTATTTTACATTGTCTCATTATTTCAGTTAATAAATAACACGGTTGGCTGAGGAAGGGAAACTAATCCAAGTACCAGCAGCTCCACATTTGGTAATCCAAATTCCTTTTTTCTGTAGCATTGCTCCCTCAAGTCTAGCTATATTTTTATTTCTTTTAAATCAATGATAAAAGCTATCAACAGTGTACTTTTATTATGTTATTACCTATAGAGACAACCCAAGCTTCAAGCCAGGACATGTTAACCTGCTTTATCCACCTTAACCAATCAAATAAACCAATCAAATACCAGGAAATGTGATGTTGGAGGGTTTTGTAACAGTTTAGAACAATTGTTTATACATGTTTCAGCACATTGTCAGTTCTGCAATTAATTACATTTGAAGCAGCATATAATAGGTGGTTGTAAAAGCAGATCATTGTATCAGCACAGAGGGATGCACACTAAATATTGGGTTATTGCATAAAAAGAAAACAAAACTTATTTGTAAAAACCAGTACAATCTGAGCACGTGTCTTCTTTCACACACACAAAGACAAACATTTATGAAACTACACTCATCTATTGTATGTAAAGTAGTTCCCTCCCAAAGTTTCCGTCTCGTCCAGGAACCCCTCCATGTGTCTACCTCCGCCTGACTACAGTTCTGAGATTATCACACTGAGTGGGTGGGACTAGCTGTGGGAAACAAGCTGATAATATCTAATCCTCTGTGTGGAGGACATATTTTACCTCCCCGTTCAGGATCCAACATACAGCATTAAGCAAGCCGGCAGTAAAATAAAAAAGAATTGACAACAATACACACTTGCACCAGCCTATAGGAAGCTTTTTTTTTTACATTTCCATTGTTGTGGCAATTTCATATTTATGCTTCTCGAATTAATTAGGTTCATCATCCTTTGACATGTTCAAGCATAATATCACTGAGATTAGTATATGAACCAGCAACTCTCCGAGTGAAAGCCTTGAATGAGCTACACATTCTCCTGATTGTTCTTTGCTAAACATATGATAATAAATCTGTGACTTCTAATGTGAAAGATTGGATCCACCAGATCCTCTCCTGGATGACCTGGACGGCTCATCCCCACCAGTACTGGTTCACAACATGAATCTGGTTCTTCACTAGGCTCCAGAGCAATCTCTCTGTTTCATCCTGACAACATATACGATTATGCAATGACGTGGGAACGAGGCTTCATAGGCTCCAGTTTGCCTGCTGATGGGCAGACTCTCTCCAGAGCTCTGCCCCGACGGACCTCTGAACACACTCTCAGGAATTGCAATTTCTCTATTCTGTACTATTTCCTTTGTCTTAATGAACCTGTAATCATTTTCACTTTTACAACTAGACTCCTCATCCTTGACAGATGTTTTTGCCTCAACACAATTTAGATCAAAAAATTTCAAAACAATTTTTATCCTAATATAAAAGATTAATACAATAATATATAAAAATAGAGGGTAATTCTTTGAAGATATGAGTTTTATTAAATGCTGAAGCCAGATAATTCATGCTTTTGTGCCTGAGTCTGAGGGCAATCTCTCTTGATGAGCAAGATAACATGTCATTACTGTGGGAGATGTATCACTTTTGTCTTTTGACAGTTTGTAAAATCAGTTTGACATAATCCATGTTTGACATATTGCTTTATCCTGTGAAATTCATTTCCTGATCACGTTAACACAAATTTATAGTTTCAACACTGGCTTTTAACTTGACATGTGAGCTTAATCAGAAAGTGCATCACTGTGTCAGTGTTCGAGTGTCCGGTGTGCATCATTTTTCCTACACCTAACCATTTACATCATTAGCAAACCTATCCAACCTAACACAAAAACAATAGCCTACAACCATAAACTGGTAAATCCCGGGTCAGAATAAGTCGGCAAGGTCATAAACAAAGAGTCACTAAATAAATACTGTGTTATGTTGCATATGTTTCAAAGAATTGATAGGCCCTGCATATCTGGACTATGTTTCATGCTTGTTTGTAAATTTATAATCAATATTGTTTGTTTTGAAAAGAACCACTGTAAAAAATTGCTATTGCTTTAAGAAATATTTAAAATAATACTATATTTGTTTTTTTTCAAATGCCTAAAGGTATTTTTTCATCATCAATAAATTGTATAGTGAATGAAAAATGAATGTACGTCTATAACGCGGTGTGGAAAACACAATGAGGGTAGAAATGAGCTGTTTGGGGAGGTCTGCACTCTCTAAGTGCTTTTCTAGTTTCTTAATAAAATAAAAACATTTATACTCCAGCACAGTTATGAATGTTTGAGCAACATTCATCTCGTTTTGTGTTTGATGAGAAGGATAGTCCACGAGAAATAATGGACCGAACGTAAACTGTTCATGGATGATCAGCTTCATTAGCACTATGACTAATATGTACGCTAAATTAAAAGGATAAATCTTATAAAGTTCTTTAAAGTCTTACAAAGCGGCTTTCTAACCATAACTGTAGATAACTAAGGGTTAAAAATAATGTTATTTTTTCTTTTGTTTTAATTAGTTGCTCTCATTCACCTCATCTACTAATTTTAAAAACATAACAAAAAATGAGCTGTTTCATTGTAGTATTTTTATCACTCATAATACCATAACTTTTATACACAGCTACCATGTTCACTGCTGAGTGCATCATATGGCTCTGACTTACTGAGTTTAATTGATCACTTTACACAGAACATTACCTCAGTGATGTGAAAGCAGTGCAGCTTATTACAGCTTCTACCATCAGCACCACATCAGCTCATGGAGGTCCTGCTGTGGTTAAGCTGTCAGTTGGTAGCACTTGTGTTTTTCTTTTTTACTTATTTTCTTTAAATCGTGTAGTTTCTCCTCCAGTCTGCTTTCTTTCTTCAGTTCAGACAGGTAACTGCATTAACTGGCACAGATCTCAGAGGGGTAGTGCTTATAAGTATCAGCGGGCAAACCCAGTGTTAGTACGGTTGCTGATCACTCAGTTTAATTGAATAGTCAGACAGATAAACTGTCAGCCCACCAGGAAAGTGCCCCGTACACCAGATCCTTAGTATATTTAACAAAACCTTCATCTATACCACTAACCTTATGAAAAGCAAACTGTTTGTTGATAAGTAAATTCTTGATCTAAAATGGTGTCAGTGTTTTATGCAGTGTCAGTCTATGTGTTGTTTTGTTTACAAATAGGTTTTAATAAAATAGTGTATTGATACACTAAAAATAAAAGACTTTTAATGCTACATTCTAGTTTAATTCAAAACCACTATATTTATGTTCATTTCTAATCATAATACTCTTTGAATTCAGTCAAACCCAAGTTTGGTATTGAGTTGTGGCATTAGAAATATCAGGTATGTTTTAGGAATTCATCAATGTTTGGATGAAAATATAACCTTTGGTATTAATGCAAAATAGTAAGAAATTTGGGCTTTTGAGAACTCTCTCCCCTTAAAAGAAAGATTTAAAAAAAACATAACAGCTTTAAAGATGATTAGACATGATATCCCACTACCACCCTGTGACTCGAGAATCTATCTTTAGCACATGGATGGCAGGAACAACTCCTGATGAGAGCTGATTATAAGAGAAAACTTACTTTATCATTTGCTACACTTTGTTTAATCTAATGAAATACGACTACAATGCAACTCTTTTTTAAAAAAAAATAAGATAATATCTAAACTTCCAGGTAAATTTGTTATGTTTCTGTTTATATTTCAGTAGTTGTGTGGAGATTTCATAAACAAGGCATTCTCTTTGAATCTTTACATTATGTGCTTTCCCTGGTGGGAAACATCTGGCTGCCATATCCTCTAAAACAAATTTGCCTGGGGGATTTGCCACCTTGCAGTACTTGCATTATGCAAAACAGTCAAACCAATCAGGCCAAAACATGTACAGGATGCAAGTACCAGCTGTTGTAACAACAATCACTCTTCATTTATAGATACACGCCTTTGTTTACCTGCTGAGGACATAGGTGGCAAGATTGGTAGTGCTTAGGTCAGACATTTCTATAGCGGCAATAGTTACTGTCGTCCTTTAAATCATATAACTTTGATTCATTTGTCTGTTTTTTTTATTTTTCTATGGCTGCTTTATTTTAAAAAGTGAAAGTAAAGTGAACTCCATGTTTTTGTTTTTTAAATGCTGAGAATGACGTTGGCAACTTTTTATGTTACTTTAATAATTGATAAAGTAATTCTAATATCAAGATCTGGTCTAAATTATACCTAGCTGGTAGGAATTTCTTTATCTTCACATTCATATGAGAAATAGGGCACAGTGTATCAGTTCATAGCAGTCACGTGTGGTGCTGAACAGGTACAGTGTACTTTATGAAGTGTGTGGAAATAACACAAGAGTCCTTAAACAACTGAACAGAGATAACAGCAATCTCCCTTGTTCCTAAGACTAATGCATCCTGTTTATCATGTACATTATTAAATTTGGTTATTTAATACTATAATAAATAACTGAATTAGCTCTGCTGGATTACTATGTGTCCCTGAGATCAACTTATATCGACCAAACACGCCTAAACTGAGTCATAGATAGATAGATAGATAGATAGATAGATAGATAGATAGATAGATAGATAGATAGATAGATAGATAGATAGATA
>JBAMIG010000009.1:8026764-8039635 GCA_037177335.1 Kiunga ballochi | reverse complement strand
TATAATGTAATATAATATAATATAATATAATATAATATAATATAATATAATGTAATATAATATAATATAATATAATATAATAATTGGCAAGTCTGAGTAATTACTTTTAAAAGCTTGAAAGCTACTACTTTATATCATATATATTTTGATCTGAAACATCCTGTGCATGTTTCATTTGCACAGGATGTTTGTAATCAAATTTGAGAACAAAATATATTTTAAATAAATGGACCGTTGAACAGGATAATCATAACTTTATTGTGAGTCCTGGAAATTTGAAGTAACAATTAAATCCAGTCAAGGTTAGAATTTCCTGTAAAATTGATATTTTTCTTTTTTTGTTTCTTTTTTGTATCTTAATAACCTTGGATAGCTAAACACCCACCAGCTAATAAAGTAAATCAGCTTTAATTCACATGCCATCACTTAATTTTTCCTCTGTATAATTAAAGACCTTCCAAGCAAGCAACAATCTGCATTCATAAAGCATCAGAGATGCTTTAAAGTTATTTTCCTCAAACTACACTTGAAAAAGTAAATTTGTAACAGTAATTATGATAAAGTCCACTTGATTTTTGTGTTTTTATGTTCAGTACATCCAGACTATTTGAAGTAGCCAACTCCCTTTTTTATGTCCTCAGGGTCTCCTCCCTAATACCTTCAAATAGTGATACCATAAAACACACTCTCATGCTGTTTCACCATGACTGATATTTACTTTTACTTTCACACATTTCAGCTCATAAATCCCATGGGTTTAGTAGCATATTATCACAGTATCCTTATAGACACAGTGGGAGAAAAAAAAGGCTTTGATGGAGGTGTTGTTATGATGGATTGTACTGATTTGGGTTTTCTAAACTAGACTGATGAAAATGGCTGCCTGAAGAACAGAAAAATCATCTGAAAAAAATGTGTCTTTTCTCAGAACTCTGTAAATTAGGAGTTATGTAACAGTGCACAGTTTGAAGTTAATGAACCACAAACCATGCAAAGTCACACATGATTATTTAATTCCAATCACAATCCTCTGAAAAAGGGATATGTCTTGAGGGGGCAGCGTGGGAGGTGGATGTGAGTGTGAGTGTCTCTTCAGGTCAGAGCAGTGAACACAAGATGGTATTTTAAGTCATACAGCTGTGCAAGATGAGTGTGTGACAATAAAACTTGCTGACAGGCCGAGGGCAATAGACATCAAACCATTCACCCAAATATTTAATTATTTAAATCACACAATAACGTGATATGTTGTGTTTCCAGTCTTATGTTACTTCTCTAAATATCTGATAATGACCCATTTGGGAACTCATGTAAATGTTATGATCGTGGACTCCAGGTGAAAGTCTGAAGGTTTTCATATGATGAACTGAGCCCTGACATGCATCCTAAACAGAAATGTTTTAAATCAGTTATTCCCCTCAGGTCAGCTTACATAATCACCTTAAGCATTGATCATTGTCATCAGTGGTAAAGTCACAGACAATGTCATCAGTGTCATGGGACGAAATTTTCATAAACCAAGGGTGGAATTGCTTTGATTTGGTAGTTTCTCGTGTATTGAACTGCACCCCCCACTGCTTCCAGCAGTTCTTCTGTGCACTGGTCGCCTATAGGGCGGTGGCTGCTCCAACATGTCCAGATGCGGGACGGTCTGCGGGGAGAGACAGGCTCTTGTCCTGAAGGAGCATCAGTGGCATGCTGCTGAGGCGTCGCACCTCCAGTCTTACCTTGATCCGCAGCAGCCCACTTTGCATGTGCACGACACTGTATCTACCAGCACTCCAAGAGAACGAGTCCTCACGCGCACAGGCAGACACTGTTCCGCCTACACTTAGGCAAGATCACACGAACCATGCTGGAAGCATATGCCTTTAATCCATACCTACTCCATGTAATGTATGAAAAATAAACGAATAACAATTATGATGATTGATCAAATAAAGACACCTGACTTTGTGTAGAGAAGGAAAATAAATAAATCCACACAGCCTATAATACAAGACTCAGCAAACCAGACGCACGCCATCAGCTACTGTAACCTTTCCTGCATCTGTCAGCTTCAGGAGGACATAACCCATAGGATGAATAGAGAAACTGTGCTACATTACAGCCATCCGTATTTTCTTGTTTTATCTGTCACTTAATCACAGAGAGATGGGCTATCCTGTGATACACAAACTTGTACAGCCGCATTCTGCTTTTCCTTGCGCCGCGCAATTCAACTTCCAGGCATTCCAGCACACTCGGCTCAGACAGCAGACAACGGTAGCCGCGCTGCAGCCACAAACTGCTGCGCAAACATAACATTTCAAAGGAAAACCAACTCCCTTTGCGCTGAATAGGTAACTTGCACTCACGTGCGCAGTGATCACAAATGATCTTTACACTTCAGGCAGCCACACACCACGCCCGTCTGTACAGCAACATCCAGTGCTCACCTTTAAAGACGCTTGCACAGAGGCTGTAAAGGATGAGGATCAAGTGCTGCTTGACAATCATATTCTTCTCTTTTCCTTCACAATTTCACGTCAACACTCCACTGGCGCTTGACTCTTTTTTTTCTTCTTCTCTCTTTCTCTTCTCTGACAGGATGGACTTATCCGGCTAAACGGCGCAGTTTCTGACTGACCGGAGTTGCATTGATGAAGTGTCCCTGTGTATTTTCGCAGATTAGTGAGGCAGTGATCACTGTAGTGAAGCAGGACGGCAGAGATGCTCGTCGGCAAAGTGCAGCTCCTGCTTCCCTTTATTGCCTTTCACTTTGACTCGCTGCAGAGAGCAAGAGTCCCGCCCACGCTCTTTGACTAATGAAGACGCTTCTCCAATGGAAAACACCTAGAAAATACTTCTGATCTCTGGTAAACAATCACATTGTGTGCACAGCTATGTTCCTTGCCTTGCCATAGGTCTATTTTTGAAAGCATGAGCTATTCTGTATAATTTTGCAAATGTCACAGCATGATAAGCTGCTAAAGAGCGCTTATAAAAATAAATGTAGCCTATATATTTTTAATCTAATAACATCACAGGGTGGCAACTGGGGACCTCCCTGTAAAGTTCCAGGGTGAAAAATTATGATATAAATTCCAGCTTTTGTATCAGTGTAGTATAATGCAAAAATGGCCAATCAAAATATGCCTAAAGGTCTGAGACTTTTGTGTTGATCTGAAATCTGCTCCTGAACAGCAACTTTTTTTGTAAAGTAATCTGCAGTAAACAATCAGAATAATCACCACTGATCACTGTAAAATTCCTACAATAGATCCACATAACTGATTTGTTTTGACAAGAACATCATGCGTATGTTAAATTAAGACCTGTATGTGTTGTGTGAAAATGAGGAGGATGCTCTCCAAGAGGTTATGACCTGGTCTCTGGGTGCATGTCAGGAATGAGCCGACAGACGCAGGAGGGGGTTAAATGCACTCCTGGACATCCCCACTTCCTTCAAAGGTTCTCCTGAGGGGCAGGGAAACGAGTGTGGCCATCCCTAAAGACAGTGGTGGTGGTGTGATGGGGGGTAGCTCTAGCCTAAGATCGTTTTCTAAGCCATTCGCAAGGATTTTACACATGGTTTAACATTTTGCTGGGTGAATTTGGTTCAATTTTGCACAGTGGCCCTCTCCCACTTCAAATCAAATTGCTGACCTGGTGGCACCACCCGAGAAAAGATGTGGTGCTATAAATATAGGCTAAGCTGCACCGCTGGCTTCTCACAGTAGGACTAAACTGAAATGACACATCTTTAAAATTCATTCTCCAAACAAGCAATCAGCTGGATCGCTATCCCAATTACCAAAAATAAATCCACACATTGTTTTTGTGTTTTTCATTTTTTCATTTATGCTTTTAATCAGAATGAGTCAAACAGGAACCTTTTACTTATAGATGCACTCTTATTCAGTGGTGTGTGCTGATGCTGCGTTTTAGCCTTTTAACTTGGAGCCATGCATACACATCTCTAATCCCAGTGGAGCCATTGATGCCTTTCTGAACTGTAAACCTTGAAGGACTGAGTGCTCTTGTGTGACATACATTCTCTTTACAACTCACTTATAATTCGGAGCAGAACTATACAAAGCCAATTACCATGAGGATGAGGGTAAAGAATCAATCCCTTGTGTCCTGAAGGTCAGTTTCTCGTCATTTCATTAGATCTTTGAGAATAGAATTCTACTCATGCACCTTTTTAACAGCGAGAATTTATTGACCATGTGGAGCACAGAGTGCTGACACAGATCTGTGATGCAGAGGAGCACATTCCCCTTTACGTTTATCTCTGGGGCTTTTTATTGCATTGCATTCTGTTCTTTGTATCATTTAAAATGCCCAGTTGTGTGCACTGCTAGATTTAACAAGGTCAGCAGCTACATTTAAGAACCCCAACTACCTGTTATGGCACCATACAACATCAAATAAGTCTAAGTTATTTCAAGCCTGCATTGTGAAGAAAAAAATACAAACAAGTGGTATATTTTGCAATAAATGGAATCTATCTCAATAATGAAAAGAGGACTTTTCCAAGGACGCAATACAAATCATTTCAGGACATATTTGAGTGACAGAAAACTAGGCAAGGCATGTTGATTTGTATAGCACCTTCTATGCACAAGATAATTCAAAGTGCTTCATAGAAAAACAGCAAAAGCATCACAAAGAAGAATAAAAACTGCAAAAATTACGATAAAATCACAAATTAAATAAATATTTCCATGTGTAGGTCATGTTTTATCCCTGATCTAAAATATAGACAGATCTTGTGAGTCAAGCTACATATATGCATTTAATTAATTCTGCCAGAATTTTTATCTTACAATTCTTTTTATATTTTCATTTATAATCTGGCTTTATAGACATATTTCTCTTTCTGCTTTTTTTTTTAACCTGCAGGTGTTCCATTGGGAAATAAAGGCTGCGGTCTAAAGCTTTGTAAAGTATGGAATTGAAGGCTGTGTAAAGTGTGTATTCTTTTTTACTTGTTTTTTAGGAGTAATATTTGTTATTGATTGTGAGAAAGAACACAATTTCATCTTTTTATGACCTTATTCATATGACACTGCCAGTAAGCGCTCTGTGAAAATGTCTTCATATATGGTTCAATTAGAAGTCGTCTCTCAGATGTCTTGTATGGAGATGTGTACAATGCTGTGATGACCATATTAACTGTTTTTGTAGAATAATATCAGCTGCTAAACCTCATGCTGGATACCAACAAGCATTGAGGGTTCAAATGATGCCAAACAGACATGCAAATAATCTTTCTTAATTTCATATTATATCTCTTGACTTTCTAGCAGTTAGCTAGACTAAATAATGTATCTTTCTCTCTAGCCCTGAATTATATAATATCATCTGGTCTTTACTTAGCCCTGAAATTAGGTTAAGGAAGAATTTTTCATTGAATCAGTGTAAAGCCTATTTTTGGTTGAACACAGTTATATATATTTTTTGTATCTAAAGAAACACATTTAAATATTTGAAAACAACACATTTCAATGATGTTGAATGTGGATACTCAATGATTAACTTCATGGCCAACTTTTTCTTATCACAAAAAGCTTCAGCTGTTTTCAAATGCAACACTAAAGATGCCACATCCTGCTGTTTTCTCCCAAAATAATTTTGCAGATCAAGTTGTGTTAGTAAATTTTGTCACTATCAACATATCAACGATTTCTACTTACACCTGTGGATACATTCTGTTCATCCTGATAATGAGGTCTGGTCAACGTTGACCTACATGACAAACTGTGTCAGACAAAACAATCCAACATCTCTCGTTTGTTTGTATATTTTTTTTTGTACGCTTTTGTTTTTCTTTAGCCATAAGCAAAGACACCACAGAAGAAGTCTCTGGGGCCTTTGAAGATGTGATGGAGGTTTTTTACAGCATGTCCTGTGATGACCTGAATTTTCAAATGAATCCTCAAACCACACCGGTAGACATGCTTGCTGCATGCTGCTATTAGGTAGTTTGTCTTCACATAAGAAACAAAGTTTTGGGTGTTTGGAGCTATTTTTCACCTTTGGCTTTTGAATCAGTTTTGCATTGATGCATTTGTTTGCACTGACGAGTGATTGACAGGTGATGTAATTTATTATGAGCCAAAATGTGTCAAAAATCCTGGTATGTGCATTTGCTGCGATGAATATAAATTCTAGTTTAGAAACATACCTTATATTTTACTGAAATATTTATGACACTGTTACTAAATTTTACATGAACTCTCTTTTTTGTTTTTTCTCGTGGAGTGTCTCCACAGGGCTACGTGTGTTCCTGTTTGAGAAACAGTGGGTTAACATAACCTTATAACCAAACACATGCCAGATTAAACACTCATTATTTACTTAATTGAAAGTAGTCAAAAATGCAGACGCATTGTATGAAAAAAACTAGGAGTTAAGAAGCTGAAGAGCAGCCAGGTGCTGCTAATCAAGTGTACTTAATTAACTCATCATCAGCATGCATGAACACCTCGATTAAAGCTGAGGTTTTGGCATTTTGCTGGTCTGAAGTGTCCAGGTGTGTGGAAGAAAGACATCAGTAAAAATGATCAGATTTGACTCTCTGTCATATGATAGCCAATTGCAGACAGCTAGCTTTGATGCATGACACAATGTAATATTTAGAGTAAATATTATATTATATTATTTATATTAGTTTTAAAGTCAACAACAGAGACAGATGCAATTAAGTTACAGCTTAAATTTAAATTAGTCATAAACAATACAGTATGCAGGTGGGTTAGCTCAGAGCATACAGCCAAGCTACATGATAACCAGAGTACAATACTCATATCAGGATGATGGTTTGGCCAAAAAACATCTTTTCACTTCATGAAAAAGTAAACCAGCCAGCTTAGCAACCTGAAACAGGCTCCAGGACAACCACGTTCTCCATTTATATGTTCACCTAAGGTACATATTGCCACTCGAGACTGGGAAAAAACATAACGCTGAGAACTTCAAGGCAAAACCTTGAAGAGGTTTTTTAATACATAATGAAAACTGAGATCTTTTTTGCTGAACAGAAGAGTATAAATATTTACACGTTATTGCCTAAAAGACAAGCATGCCTTCAGATTCTGAATAAGCTGACATATTTCAGTTTTTCTTGTATTTGTGTTCTTTTAGAACGCTTTAGAGTATAGCAAGCACAGTACAACATTGTGCTGTTTTACTGCTAAAATCTCATCAAGGATTAACTTTCCTCAACTAAAGCCTGTCTCCTTCAATGCAAATTAACATACTAAATGTACACAGTGACACAGCTGACGCCTCACCTTTTGTTTTCTATTTCTTTCCCAGACTTCCACATGAGTCACCTTTAAGAAAGATGTGTGGCAACTACTGTATCATAACAGCACAGCTTAGTATGCAAAATCTGTAACAACTGAATCAATTCCCACTTTTTTTCCCCTCCCAACATTCATGAAGGATGTTTTCAAGGACACAAAAAAGAGCTTCTGTGAGACCAGCACGGCTGCTTCTTCATCTTCCCATTCATGCCTATCCTAATAACAACCTAGCACCCACCCTTTGCAGAGTAAAAGCTTTGTGTTAGGGCTCATGTCCATGATAGCCGGTGGCAGCTGGTGTTCTCACAGACCACTGCATGGAAAATGGGCTGATTTCAGAATTTAGCTGCCTGTGGTGGATTTCTCACTTGGTGATAATCGAGGTTAGAATAATTTTGTTGTTGAACTGCACAAGATTACCACAAAGGTTTAAAGCTCCCAGTCTCCGTTTTGTTAACATGCTTGTGAATGATGAAATTGTTTACTGTCATTACATTGCCCTGCAATAACGAGCCTCATTAGTTTACGGCCGTTTCGTATTTGCATTGAACGGAGGATTCAAGGCTCAACACAGATGTTGCAGTGATAGTTTTGATCTCTGGAAGAACATACTGTGTCAGTTCAAACATCCACATCAATACAACATATCCCCCAGAGGAGGTTTAGCAGCTATAACACAGACCTAACTGGTCTGATGTGATATCTGTCAAATCTATCCTTACAGGGCATCTAAATACTGTATGGAAAGCTTAAACAGCCTGTCAGTTTACAATGAAAGGAACTTGTGCAACATCTGGCGGGAGAAGAAAGCAAGCCACATTCATTATAGAGTATCATGCTGTGAAGGGATTGGACAACTTTCTTTGTTGTCTCACATGCTACCAAAACTTTTGATACTTGGATGGCTCTGCACCCAGAATTATGATGCCTGTGTCTCAGAGCTCATCAGCACTCTCAGCACCTTCTTTGCTTATCTTTGCATAACTACACATCCTGGTCATGTTTCCTTTCTCCTCCTGACCATCTGTTCCCTGCTGCCAATCTTTTGAATGTGCCAGTTTCTGCCTTTACATCCTCTCCCTACCGAGTAAATCTTGGTATTGATATCATATTCTCTCTCTCTGCTCCTCTCTGTTTCTGTCACTGTCTTCTGCCTCTCTCCAACACTCTCACACACACAACATTAATTTGACTTGTAATAAAAGACTTCATGAACAATTAAAAAAAACGAATAAACTAATTAGCATTCAAATATGTAACAAAAACAATCACTTCTGTAATGCTTTCTTTTAAATCTGAATTATTATAGAAGCAACTTTGAAAGATATAGAAAGATGCAGCAAACTATGAAATGCTTGAGCTTCCTTTGATTTCTTTTTGATCATACAACAGAGTATTCCAATGCAAAGGAAGGAAATGTGTTCCCAGTTGTGCGAATAAGTGCTGTTTACTATCAAGGTCTTCTGTCTTTCTTCTACCACAACTTAAAGCCCTAATAATCTGTTTTAATTGATTCTCAAATCCTGCAGTGTCAACTTAGTGTCCTTTTAAGCCCAAATTTCTGTCTCTGCAAGTCAGCTGAAGCCAGTTTGCACAAAGAAGATAGTTATATGTGGTCAAATTCAAAACATGACCACATTTCCTCCCAACTCCGCACAAAATTCTACCTGTTCCCCTAAAGGCCCCTGGACTCACCGCTTCCTTCTTCAGCAGATAGCTTGCATCCTCTCCGGTGTCTTAACAGCTCTATTGCTCACCCCAGGCTTTAGGAGAATGGCTAATAAGCTCTTTGCAGAGTACTAAAAGTAAAACAGCTCACGCCAAACAGAGAGATGCATGTTGGAAATGTAAAATATTGGTCAACACAAATAAGGTCTGCTTATATTGTTTCCAATGAATCTGCATCAGACCCTGATTAGTTACCACCAAGAGTAATTGGAAAAGATGATGAACTTTTGAAAGACTTGTTTTCCAGCAAAAGTGGAATTTTCTTCATTGCATTATGCATAACTAATTTATAATTCATACATAAATGAAAATTTCATCAAGGAAACATGATGACTGAGGTACACGCAATTACAGGCTTTGCTGACATCAAAGTAAAATAAACTGATATAAATAAGTGATGGTGTGTAAGAAACACATTCAAGCTAATAGATGCTCCACGAGAATCCAGTTTTATAATAATGTTTTCAGTCAAGCGAACTAGTCCGCTGACAATTCAGCAGCCTGCTAATGCTTCATTTTGAAGCCAAAAAGTGAAAACTATACTTGTGTTTGAGGTGGTTTAACATTTTTGCCGTTGTCACCCAAACAAGCATGAAGTCAGCAAATGAAAGAACAACATTAAATGTTAGCTACAAACTGCATAGGAATATAGCACTTTGTAGCTAACATGTAATAGCTTTCTTTCATTTGCTGACTTTATGCTCTTTGTAAAACTAAATCTGCTCAAAAATCAGTCAGTAGCTCATCAAATGAGTTTATTTTTACAGGAATTATCCTATACTGTTCATTCAGGATGTACTGTAACTACCCCTTGGGTAAAATTTCATTTCATTTAATTTGTAATGGACTCTTAGAGAAACTTAGAGCATTTAAATTGTATGAGAGCAATAACTTATGTCCTCAAATGATGACTTTACCTCTATCTAATCAATATGTCCAAATCACTATTGCGTTCTGGTTCGAAATGCAGAAAAATGTTGAATAACTTACAGCCACACTGTTACACAATCACTTGGATGCATTACATATGTGTCTGAACACCTCTCACAGTGTTAAATTTAACTTTTTCCATTTTCACAAAGACATCTGGTTTAGAGGTGAAATAGCCTTTTCAGCTAATGGCTAATTCACCTCCAGGGTCTATTACTCTGGTGCACTACCTGCTGTTTCTCAAACTGTGCTGCTAATTTTAGATGGCTCTCTAGTTGCTGTAAAACAAGGTGAACCACAAAAACAAAACCCTGCTTAACATTAAACCTGGTTTTTAATCACTATTACAGGAACTGGGATGGTGTTATTCTGTTTGTTTGTTTCTGTAAAGGCCCCATAAAATCCTTTCTATGTATGCAATTTTCACACATTTGTGTGTGTACATGTTGTCTGTTCTAAGGTGGTTCATTTTATTTTACCTCTTCTCTTCAAATTAAAAGTTGTCAAGGATGAAATTACTTTTCTATTCTCCAACTGTTTTATGTTAAAATGGCAAAAAAAAAGCTTTCCTGACAAAAATGTCATTATTTGAGGAGTAAGGCGTCAAGATGCTGTGATCCTTTTGTTAGTCTGAAAGCAAACACAGATGTTACTCTCATCATCTTCAACATCTCATTTCTCAAAGAAGGTTGTCAATTATTACGACAGAGTCAGCTTTTTACTATGTTTGTCAAAGCTAGGATTTTGTAGCCTTGATTGTTGTGCACCAGAAATGTCTTGTTTGCTCGGGTACAATGAGCAATTTCCATCTCTGCTTAAGATTATTTTCTACAGATGTAGCCCCAGGAAATGAAAGGAAGCCTCCACCACTTTGAATGCTATAAATCAGGTGCAGTAAAGTAAGCTAAATAATAGTATCATACAATACTGTGGCAGAGAGGGTGGGTGGGTTGACGGGCTGCTGCTTACATCGACTAAATCTCTTGCCATTCCCCCAATCAATTACATCTGTGAAATCCATTTCTCATTGCATGTTTGCTCTTGTTTGCAATAATTACAACCTCCACCCCAAACAGGCATGATAAACACCTCCTGATTTAGAAGTGTTTGTTCAGATCGGTGGGACCTGCTGCTTGTCTTGCTGTTTATAAACCGTGGAAATCTACAGGGATTACACAGGCTCATCACCATCTGTGGCATTACTCCAAAACAGGTCTGCAATGAGAAGAGCCCTATTGGGGCCCTGAGAGAGGGAGGCATAAGCAGACTGACATATAATGGGCTGTTCTCACCTCATCTGCAGAACAATGTCATTGCCATTATGGGCTGTTAACTGAGATGCATCCATGCACACAAGCACATGTCCTCAATGTACATTTTCTTCACATTTCCTTAAAATAGATGTTTAAACTTTCAAATGAGAGTATCTATTGTTAGCCGCAATGAATAACATACAAGATGTTTTAAAACTTGATTGTCTACTTTATCTAAACTAGTTCTGTTGAAACAATCGTGGCCCAGAGGGATTTCGTAGACAAAAACAGCCCTGAACAACAAAACTTCAAGACATTTGCAGCATTACAAAGCTTGTTGTCACTAGAAGAGCTTTGTGGGGTGACTTCTAAGAGAAACTTTCTGAAGGCATCAAAATAACTGTAACTAACAATAGAGTGATGGCTGTCTCATATCAATATGATTGACAAGCTCTGCACGCCTGACACTGACCGTCATGTATAAAAGTAAGAAAATAAAACCTTCAAACTAAACTTATAATTTATTCACGTTTAAGAATGAGGTTTTTTTTTTAACTAATGTGTGTTCACATTGAATTATATCTACCCTACAAAGCAATGGAAAGCAAATTTAATGTCTTCATGTTTCTATGATCTGTGGCTAATTTGCTTAAGTTTAAGTAGCCTTGAAAAAAAGTAGCTGAGCACAAGTAGTTTTTAGAAGATGGAGCCCTGGGATCAGTTTTTACATTCACCAACAATAAAATATATCTACATACAGATCATCGTCATCCTCGTGCTCCCTTTCCACTTCCTGCCTTCACATGTACACAAAGCAGATGATGGAACGGGTTGATGCTGGGCTCAGATCTGTCCCTCATGCAAACATGTTTTAGTCACCCATAAACCCTACACCAGATCGGCCAAAGCTCTGGCACGCAGCCCCTCCTGCAAAACCGCGCCAGCTGCATGTTCTGCAATCGAACGCATGATGTGTGGAGCGCCCGGGCTGTGTGGATAATGATAGTCAGGATTTTTCCCAGGAAAAGCTGGGATGATAACCTGGTTATTAGAAGGCTGCAAAATACCTGTGCTGTCAGATAACAGAAATGTGTTTTTTTAAACAGATAACAAAGATGCTCTGTTAAAACATCTGCTTTCTGAAAGGTTTATGAGTAAAGTTAACTTACCCTGTAAGCCACGGCGAGACCTGAAACACAGGGTAAACAACCCTTAGCTTTAACAAATGTTAGATCTTTAGCTAGTAAACATTTATAATTAATCATTTTATTGTCCAGCACAGCTTTAATTTGGTGTTTTTAACTGAAACCTAGTTGGATTAAACGAACAGTGCAGCTGTTCTTATGTTTCTAAATATTTACAGGCCCTTTGGATGCTGTGGAGCATTTTGTGATGATTTGAGTGAACTACTGACTACAATCTGTGTTGATTTTGATTGTGTAATTATTGTAGGTGATTTTAGTATCTAAAAGCCTCAGGATAAAGGAACTAAAGTAATTTCAGACAACTTTGGGCTTTCTCATGTAAGTGATAAATGAAAAAAAAAAAAAAATCCTCCCTCACCCACCCTCCCAACTCCTTGGGTAGGGCGGGTGGTTGTTCATCTCAAGTTCGGGTTCTCTACCAGAGTTCTGGGAGCTTGAGGGACCTACGCAGTATCTT
>JBAMIG010000009.1:7996036-8026664 GCA_037177335.1 Kiunga ballochi | reverse complement strand
TACATATATATATATATATATATATATATATATATATATATATATATATAGACTATACACTCTTGTTTTTATGTTGTGTAACATTAAAACCTTTTACCACAATGCACAATTTCCTATTTTTTCTTGTTATTTTTCTTCTTTTTGCTTTTGTGTTCAAAAAAGTACTGTAGAAATAAATTATAAGAAGCAACATCTTAAGGCACAGGTGTGGCATAATTTATAAAAAACCTGGAGGCCAACCACATTATATTTTAAGTGGTTGGCCTTGCAAGCAGCCAATGTTTCATGGAGCAACAAGAGAATTACATCTGATTTACCCTCTGAATACCCGAACTTAAGACATGTGGAGATAATCATATATAATTCTTTTTTAAATGGACCTCTTTCAAAGCAGTAGAGAAAATGTGAATGGTAGGTCCAGGCCACAGGAGGAGTTCTTTTAAGTATGAGGGGCAAGAGAAGAACATGAATAGATGGTTATTAAACTCCTTTTTGTCACCAGATAAAAGCCCTGTCATAATTCCTGAGTCCCATTGAGAGACTTCATACTTACTTAACCACTGCACTGTTTAACAGAGGGATCGAATCTTAGAAATATGAGATTTTCTAACAAATAAATTCTTTTTTTAATCTTTTGACATTACAAATTGATCCTATGGTAAATCATATTGAATATCAGGTTAACAAATCAAACTTGGTTCTTTGTTTAGTTTTCAAGTTTCTCTGGGAAACATTTACATTAAATTAAGTTTTAGATAAATATGTTGTTGAGGATGATTGCAACAGATTATATAAAATCTCCAACTTCGTGCTTTAAAAGAGTTAAAAACAAAATTTACAAAGTTGCTCCTTTTTTCATAAATACAAGCTACATCTTCTGAAAATGCCAGTTACATACTACAAGGTTACAAAGATATACAAGCTTGTATTTTTTGTGTGAAAAAGCAAACAAGGTATTTATTGAAAGATTTATGTTACATTTAGCAGATTTAGATGGTGCAGTTCATTTATAATTTCACTGCTAAAAAGCTGTGGCTGGGTTCCAGAGATGCAACATGCTGCTGGCTTTACATTTACTGCACAAATAAAATGTAATGTTTTATTGTTTTGCCTTAGACATAATAGTGTTGTTTTGTTATTGGTTTTTTGTTGATTGTTTTAACCTACCAAAATTATTTTGAATCATTTTCATAGACAGTTCATCACTGATGTCCCTCTCTGCTCAGTAAATGAACATCACTTTTTGTCACATAATTATAAAACGCTCCATAAAAGTTTGGTAAAATTATATTTGCAACATAAAAGTTTGATTTAATTTTATTTGTGTGGTTTTTATTTCCGATCAGTCGTTCTCATCTGGTGAAAAGGGAATATGTGTAAAGAAGACTTCACAAATAAACCCAAGGGAATTAATTATCAAACACTGAGACTTTCACAGAGTGCGTGCAAAAATGTAATATTTTTACCATAATTAGTCACCAGGTTTAAACTTAGGAATGATGCAGATTCATATTTAATATCTGAGGCCTTCTTAGAAAATTCCAAAAAGATCTTTAAAAAGCAAAAAAAAAAAAAAACAGCAAATTAATGCAACTATAACAAAGAAATGAAACCTGTAGTAGGGATCAGTGCTTGGTTTACAGCTGCACAAGAAAGTTGCCCAAAAATGTTACATTTTACATGATTTTCTGAATAAAGAAATAAATGTAGGATAATTTTTAAAACAATTTATTTGAAAAAAAATAAAGAAAAAGAACTTGACTAATTTAACCAAGTATAAACGTTTTTCCTTTGACGTTTTTTCACCTTTTCCTGCTGGTATTCCAGCACAGCAATCTGAAAGGTGCTGCTTTATAGAAATTCCTTAAACCAAACAAAAAATAACTCAGTAAGCTACAGAGAACTACATTAGACTCATAAATATGTTTCATTACATAATGTAAACATTACTGTATCATATTTAGAGACGTTCTGCGCCTCTCGTTTGTATTTGATTGATTACTTTTTGCCAGATCAAAACAGTGGAGCTGCAAGGTTGAATATTATGAAAACATTTTATTAAAACCATCCATTTAAAACCAAATGCAGTAAATGAAATAAGATTAGAGGGATACAAATTCATTCCATCAAGGTTTCTGCAGCATGTTTTCCTTCTGTCAGACAAAAGAATAAACTCTATTATCTCTCCTCTGAGCACTCCATTCATTTTACTCTCTGATGAATTTCTGTGTTTTTGGCTTTCTGAATCACGTCAGCTGAGTAAAATATAAATGATCTCCTATTAGGCTCGCTCTGATTAAGTGTTAGTGAATTTTTGCTCTTGTCATAACAATATTTTGTCGTAGAACTTGATTTTGATCTGAGATGACATGAGTACCAGCTGCACAAACAAAGTTTAGCAGTTGGTACTCATACAATATGGCAGAGACAGTCGTTGCTTTGGCATCTTGAATATAAGTGACGTAAATATATCTTCCTTTCCGTGAACAGTCACCAACGTCAAAAGGCTTTTTTCTATTCTGCAATAAGGTTTGACTGTCGAGGAAATGAAATTGTATCAGACGTAATTCCTGTAAAGCATTATGGAAGACAATAATAACCAGTTTTTTTTATAAGCAATCAGGTTAGTCTTATGTTTTTTTGCTCATTTTATGTGACAATAGTGTTCTCGTTTCAGTTGAAGAAGTCAGGACTTCCTCCCACTAAAATTCAGCCTCTGCACCCTCTTTCTTTGATGCAGTCCCATGAGCCCCTTCTGCTTAATTTAAACCATTTGACATTTTATATTGTGAGGTCAGGTGTTAACAATTCACTTCTTCTCGAGGGGCTGACAAGTCTGAAATCCATAAATGAGTTTTGCCAAAAACCATGAGTGTGCTGCTTACCTCCTTGTGTCCTCCGCTGCATCAGCAACCTTGATGTCAGTGGAGACCACATTCTGTCATATGCTTTCAACTTTTCTGTATTTCCTACAACCAGCATATTCTTGAATTATTCTTGAATTATTCAGACTAGCCTTTGCATATGACAGCATGACATATCATTTGGGAAGTTAAAACTCTACAAGGCAAAACCTCGCAGACTAAGAAACCCATCTGCAAGTGCTTTGTGTTCTGCCTGACACTGCCATATCTCTTCCTCCTTCTCTAAATGTCTCTCATTAATGATCTCTATTCCTGTGTCAGTCCCCTGTCTGTTTAGAGATCCCAGCTCTCACTTGAAATTGAAAGGTTGGAGGGAATCTTATGGCCTCTCATTAGCTTCGTTCACATTCTATTTGGTCCGCTTTATTGTTAGCTTTCTCTCTTGGTGGCATTGGAAGGAGCTGTCGCCCACCTTTCAGAGAATTTATATGGGGTGCACTATTTCAGCATACTGATGCCCGACATCTAATTTGATTCTCAGCAAAAGGAGAATGTCTGTATCATCTAGTATCATTTTGGTGTTTTTATTATTTCCATAACTTTCCAAATCATGTCACTGAAACCAGCATGAGTGTAAATTTATTAAATGTTTTATTTTGTATTTTATTTTGGAAGGCTTCCTGCCAAATAAAATGCACAGTGGAAAGCATCATTTTAGATTTTCAAGGACAATAAACCACAAAACAGTCTGAATGTAATTGGTTTATGAGGGCAATGCTCACTTCTGCAGCCCTCTCAAGTCAGTGGCTATTTGAGGCAGAAAATGTATACCAATTATCTTGTTGGATAAATATTTACAGCATAGCTAGATACCTTAAGCATTGATACATTAGCCTTTTTCATTTTAGCACAATACACAAGTGACTGAGTCTGGAAATGTTTTGTAATTTAAAAAGTGCTGCTTGACCACTTTAAAGTTAACATAGTAAACACATTATGTGCAGGACTGCAATATATTTTGTGTATATATAGCAGAATATGCTATGACGTGGACACAACTATTAAAAAAAGAAGAAGGGAAGGAGGTTGATAACCTGCAGTTTATAAACATTGACATTAAAGTGACCTGTCTTTTTGTTTCATTTTAACAATAACATCAGAAAAAACATGTTTTTCATCTTTATTTTAATACTTTGACATTTCTCTGGGCAGCACGGTAGCGCAGTTGGTTAGCACAGTGACCTCACAGTGACCCACAGTCCACAGACATGCACCTTGGGGATAGGCTGATTGGTGATTCAAAATTGTCCATAGGAGTGAGCATGAGTGTGCATGGTTGTTCGTCTCTGTGTGTTAGCCCTGCGATGGACTGGCGTCCCGTCCAGGGTGTACCCCGCCTCTTGCCTGTTGGCTGCTGGGATAGGCTCCTTCATGACCCCGTCAGCGACAAAGATATAATGAATGGATGGATGGACCTTTCTCTGTGATTTATTTCTCCTTACATACAAATTATATTCCCCTAACAGCAAACCAGCATATGATACCATTATGCTAAATATTTTATGGTTTCATGTAAGCATTGCTGCTTCTGTTGTTTTTAAACCATGTTGCAAAAATCTCAAACTGTAAAATAACGTTTAGTCTGAACCCAACAAAGAAGTGTTTTTCAAAGACCAACTTTTAATTTCCTTCATGCTGATTGTCAAAGTGACATTTTCTGCAACAGCACTATACGTGTTTTTATTAGGAGATCCACCCAGAACAGGGTTAGAGTATTTAAGATCAGTTCAGTCCAGAAGTTGTCCAACCACAGGTGTTGAACTGCCAATTAAAAAAAATGCTAAAAAAGTACTTCTCATCTGTGTGTGTGTTGGACTGCGTGTGTGTGTCTCAGAGAAAAGCATAGCAGGATAATGACAACAAATGAGGTGCATCCTGTAAAGCAGAAGACAAGACAAGCTGTTTAAAACAGAAAGTAAATGTAAACTTGTTATAATCTGTCTTTCCTGATCCACATACAGTATTTATCCATTATTTTTGGTTGTGGTCAAATGAAAATGTAAAGTCACAACATCAAAATTATTTTAAAAAAGAATTTCTAACATTTTGATTGAAGACTTTAAATTGCCCGTAGGAGTGAGTGTGAGTGTGTATGGTTATATGTGTATGTGTGTTTGCCCTGTGATGGACTGGTGACCTGTCCAGGGTGTACCCCGCCTCTCGCCCGTTGACAGCTGGAATTGGCTCCCACCTGTCCTGCGACCCTAATAGGGGACTAAGCGATAGAAAATGGATGGATGGTTGAATTTCTAACATTTAAGGAAATCTATGTTCAATTATTTTTGTGGCAGAGGACTTTTATATTGGATAAACATCTTGGAGTGAAACATCTTGGAGTGTAATCCTCTCAGCTTGGACCCTCCACAATGCTTTCATTCATAATTACAGCCATCTGATGACTAATTGTATTTTTATCATTACAAATTATATCAGCTTGTGCACTCACACAACTTTAGTTGAATGAGAGGCCTGTTTACATCAGCTTCTATTACGTCCCACAGAACTGGCATTTCAGTTGTGTTTTGCACTTCAGTTGTGTTTTGCACTTCCGATATGTTGTCTGGACTAGACTGCTAAAGGATGACTAAAAAACAGAGGCAGAGAATATTTTTTAGCTCTCATTTTAACACCTCTTCTCATTTTTTGAGACAATACTGATTAAAACCACTCAGAGTTGGAATCATCTCAGGAAAACAGTAATATGGAATTAATTCAGGTTGATTGAAGGAACTGGGGAATTGTAAAAACTTGTGTGGTGTTAACTATTGTAATGAGTTAACAAAGTCTGCATTGTTAATTAAAAAATAAAATTTTCAGCTTTTCGGCTTTACAAACTAATTTCTAATTGAAGCTTATATGGTAACACATTTATTTGCCTTTACTTTATCATGCTTTGGTTAGTGGGTTGGGAAGAATTCTGATTGAATGTAACACATTTACTCCTACCAGAAATAGACAACTCAATTTTCTGCTTCTCATCTTTTGGGTTAAACTATGGTGACCAACATACTAAGGCTGTGGCTGAGTCCCAATTCAGTGTCTGCACATCTTAATTTAGCACTTGGCGCGCAAGTATGACGCATGCGGTCGAAGAAATCCACACTTCGAAATGTGCAGACCTTGAATTGAGACATGCTCTTGATTCCCTTGCAATCGCCAATCGCCCAGGATTCATTTAAAACTATACATAAACACACATTTGTCCCAGCAGCTCTTCTGAGCCGCCTCCTCCAGATTTAGACACTCAGGTAAATGAGAAGAAACATCTGGCTCCATTTTCTGTCATATAAAAGAATTCTTCCATATTTTTTGTAGAAAGATGGGATCAAAGATAATCACAGCATTTGATGTTGCTAGGCAACACAGGACTGGAGCACTATGGGTAATTATTGTACACTAGGTTGGCTTTCTCAACGGTAAGCGTACTTTGTAGTGAGCAGACTTTAAAGGAAACATCGTAGCCTAAGTTGTCTGCGTACTTCAAAGTGTGCAGAACCTGCATTGAGACACTGCCTAAGTACCATTTTTCCTTTAGTTTTAATGTTTTTGATGAACCAGCTTGAATTTAATGCAATTCCAAGTTTTTGTTATTTTAGTTAGCTCATGAAAAGTTGGATACACGGGATATTTAGATATAATTTGTCAATAACATTTTCATAATAGTACCCATATCCCTGAATATCACTGTGATGGTTTAACTCCATGCCTTCTGGGTGTGTGCATGCAGTTGAGAGGTTTTCTCTTTTATTTTTCCATCTTAACCGTTTATGGAGTTGTATGGCTTAAACTGTGCTGTGTTTCTTTGAATGCACACTATTTTACATGCCACTGGTGACAATTGTGCTGGCATTAATATGTGAAATCAAAGTTAGCTGCCATCTAACATCTTTATGGCATAGTGACTGCTTTTGCACCGAGAAACCGCAGTTAAAATGACTGTTCAGTGTAAAAGTATTTATTGGCAGATTGATGTTGAGGTTAAAAAAGTCTGAAATTACATCACCTTTTGAATATTGTGACTTATAGATATTTCGATAGCTGTAAATTGAGCTAAGTCGTCTTTATTTCTAAACCAAACCAAGTGTAGGCATCCCCTAAACACAACCAGGAAGAGATTGACCTTTTGTAAAATGTTTTTATAATAATCTTGTTCTTTTTCATCTGTATGAAACCAGCGTTTTCCATGCTTTTTAATGGGTTTTTGTGGATTCTTGCAGGAAATATAGAAAATAAATTCAGCTCAAAAGAGTTGTGATGCTGCTTGTAAAAGCAAAATGTCATGATAGGGTCAATGGTCAATTCAAGTATGTTCAAACAAAAAACAAACAAAGAAACATTATTTATTCCCAAGCAGCAATTTCAACAACTTTATTAGCTGTTTTTAATAAGATTACATAACATGACAACATTTTCTGTTTTAATATATTATTTTATATATTTTTGTGTGAAACCACAACAAATTGGATACCTGCCAAATATTCTATTAAGTATTCCAGTGAAGATGCTTGTAGAAGTATAAGAATGTGGTTGATTGTGTTTTAATGTACAGGTTGTTTTATCAACATTTTGAATGAAAAATAGGTCAGATAATAGAGTTATTGATTATTAATAATAAATATAGGTTTTTGTCATATCGCTCAAAATAGATACTAGTGCTTTTATTTTTGAGCAAACATATCTATTGCTTCACTTTCTTCTGAGTCATGTCTGCTTTTTCAGCTGTCACAGGGTGAGAGGTAGCACAGATATCCAGTACATCACAAAATAAAGATCACATTTCAAATGTTAATGGATTTCACTATCAGAACAACATAGGAAAGGTATTAATTCATTATATAAAAAAAGAAACTCTCAAGTTTGACAATTATGTTTTAAGATCAAATCAAACCTGCTGCCTAACAGCTTGTCATTTCAGCTAAAGTCTAATATTTTGTCTTGTGTCCCTGGGTTCTTTGTCTTCCCACATATACTTGTAAACATTTGTTATTTAGCTGTGAATCAAAGAGACAACATTTATTGGCATAACCTTCTGCTGTGGACAGCAACACCCATGTTCCGTCCATTACCAACAGATGGCTCTTCAGAATGACACTCACTTTGCGACCTTGACAGTTTTATTTTGTGACAAGGACAACACTCTCGAGAGCTGCTCTGTGTCTTCTGTCAGCATGCATATTTATCAGCCTCTTCCAAGATGGATTTAATCTAAATTATCGCAAGGCTATCCATTTCAGATTCAATAACTTAGTCCTGGCACTTCTGCAAAGCTGGGGAAGCTCACGAAGGTAACAAACAATAACATCAAAACAATGTGAGCATCCAGTTTTGGTCTGATAGGCTTATTAAATGAAAAGGAGGAAGTGCTGGTGAAGTGGATGTTGCATCTTTTAAGGAAAAAAAAACACATTTGAAGCATTACAATTGAACAGATAAGCAGAAAATATCCTCAACCACTGCCATACACGTACACATGCACTCATGTCGAGTCCCTGTCAGCTACAGTGTTCCTCCAGTATTATGCCAGCAGACACAGTCTCTAAGCAAACTTTCAGCAGAGTAAACTTTGCCCAAATCAATAGCATCTCTTTCCATGAAGGCGAATGCAGCATGTAGCTCTAAAAAACACAAAGAAAAAGATCTGTGCATATTTTGAGTTTCAGATGGGAGACATTATCCAAAAACAAAGAGAGACAAATAATTACCAAGCCAGATTAAAAAATTCCAGAAAGTAATTGGCTTTTATGAAAAAGCACAGAGACTAACTTATATTAACTCAAGACAAGCTTAAAAAAAAGAGGTCTCTAAAGTGTGCTCTGCTCATTACGCCTCACATTATGAAAGACGTGGACAGATTAGTCATCTTTTAAGAACATCAACAGTAGATAAGCTTAAATGATCCAAACAGAAGTGCAAATGTGAAAAATGCTAAAACCCTGTTATTTTTTTAACATACAGTCACATTTGGCAGATATACAGCTGTATTCTCCTGCATGTTAATGTAAACATAGCAAAGTGGTTGACCTTCTTCTTTAAAAAGAAGTGACTGTCCAGAATATTTCAACAATACCAATACATATTGTAAAAGTTTATCTTTGTGAAACTTAATAAATTATTACTCCCATTAAGAATTACAAAAGAGATCTCCTTAGTTTTTTAGGAAAATTTGATGTTTGCCTCCTAATCAATTTGTACAAAGATTCAGAACAAATATCTGAACACTGGATAAAAGCAAGATTCATATGTCTTGGTTTAATTTATTGCTATATTGAATATATTGAATCAAAAACTCAGATTGCACACTTTAAGAAAATACCATCATTTATGATATTACAGATCGATTTTAGATAACAGTAGGATTTAGATGTAGCTAGTAAGCAAAACTGTATTATATTGTTTAGTTTATGTGTTTAAATAAGCATGCTGGTTAGATGTAGCACTGGCACAAAAGCATATTCATTAGTTTTTAGGGTCAGTCTTCATGAGACTATGAAAGCCTGTAAAGAGCGTATGACGCCTGCTGGTTTTGGAAATTACTGTCATTTGACCTTGCAAGGTTGCTAATATTAGGTTTTCATAGTGGTATTTATCCTGATAAGCCTTCATACTCTCAGCATTTTATGTCAATGAAAAAGTATCTTAAGTCCTATAATATTTTTTGTTTTGATTAATTGAATGCATTTATTAAACTGCTATATATTTAGTCAGATTGAATACTTTAAATGGCAAAAAACGTTAACATTAAAGGATTCAGATTTAGCAAAGGCTACATATCTGCATTCATATTGATTTATCTTCCTCTTTATCTATCCGCTGCAGTTTTAAAGCTACATCTGAACCGGATTTGTTTCTCACATGTCTGCATGTCTGACAGTGGGTTTTTAAACCCGCACATAGCGATGGGGTGGGCTCAGCAGAGTCCGTGCATGGTGATGGGGTGGGCTCAGCACACACAGAGCACTCTGATTCGCTGTTTCTCCCGGATACAAAACACGTTCTTGTTCCTCCTTCATCTCATTCCGAGCTTCACTCTGAACTCGATTGGTCTTGTCTGGAGAAGCCATGGCAGACCAGGAGGATAATGTTACTATTCCAGATTTCAGCTGTCTTCTCCAAATGGATCCATATCTTAAACCGTTTGAAAAGGACTTCCAGAGGAGGTAAAAATAAAGAAGTGAAACAATTGTTTTGTATACAGCTCGTCTCCAAAATCCGTCCCAGACGAAGCGATGGAAAAGCCTGGTTATATGCTGATACCCTTCAGATAAAAATACACTCAACTTAGAGGTGATCGTTGCAATAAACCAGACTCTTTTTCTGTGTTCACTTTTGATTTTTTTTTTTAAATTAAGGTCCTGCGGGAGCTGCAGTTCCCCTTCATGCACTGTGGCTAATATAGCTTATACCTTTAGCCTGCAGAAAACTCGACTTTACACCAGGAGACCAGAAAAATCCACCGATGCAAACTATTGCAAAAACCCCAAGTTGTTTAAACTTTGTGTGCACGGCAAGTAAAAAGTGCACGACGTCTTGGGCTGCACGTTGTGGGCTTAAATGCCCTGTGGCTGCTTCAGCTGCCTTCCAGGCTCATGGTTGAGCATCACGTAGGCTACTCTGCTGCATGTCCACAGGTCGTAGGCTTTCCTCTGTTTTTCAATATCTTTGTTACGGTCACTGTTCAAATTGTCTCTTATTATCACGTAAACAATGAATTATGTTGGGCATTTTTAACTAATTCAGTAGGCAGCAGATAGCGGTGATACTTTGCAGTGTAACACGTGTGCAGTGGTATTGCACAATTCACTCTTTTAGACTTGACCTTTAGACAAATGTCCACTCATGTGAATAAGTACACCTGTCTGCGAGGTTTGATGTGTCATTGCACTATGAAAAATAATCTAGTCCTTACTATGGTTTTAAAATAGAAATGGACACCAGTAGCCTGCATGGTCACAGTTTCATTTAACTAACCAAAAACTAAGACGAGCAGAGTGGGAAAAGTACGTTTCAAAGTAAAAGCATGGTTAAAATCAAGATGCTTTTAACTGAAGGATCATTATGTGTGATTACTTTTTACTTTGTAAAAATAGAAGGTTTTAGTTTGCTGGTTTGGAGCATTAGGGTGTTAATGCAATACCGAAAAAAGAAAGACATAAACTAAATAGTTAAGAGGAGTCTGTCATTCTGTGAAATCAGATTTTTACACAAGGCAAGCTTATAACTTTAAAAAGAGGGAAAAAAATGTTAAATGAACCAATTTATTAGAAGTCAAAAAAGATAAAAGGTCCTTTGCCTTGGTTTGGAAAGCTGAGAGTTTCATCAGACTGACGGGAGTTTATTCCAAATGTGAGGAGCATAAAAACTGCCTCTCTGTCTAATCTGACTTTAAATTACATTTGAACCTGATGACCTGACAAGTTTGGTTGTTTTTTGATAAACCAGAGGACCCTGAGAGTATTTGATCCTAAAACATTTAGTGGATTTTTATTAGTTATGCTCTGCTTGATCTCAGTGAGAACTTGAGCAGCAGTGATCTGAACCAACTGTCTGATGGACTATTTAGAGAGACCTGTGGGGACAGTGTTACAGTAGTCCCGTCTGCTAAAAAAAAACTCATAGACATATTTATTGCTTAAACCTTTAAACTTTTAAACCCTTATTAAAAATAAGTGATTTATGAGGCAACTTTTAAACTGTGACTGCTGAATTCAGGTAAGAGTTCATGACAACTCCCAGATTTCTGTTTTGGTTTTTGGTTTTTAACTTGGTGAAGCCGAGTGCTGACCTTTCATCTGTTTTCAAATACACAAAAAAAATAATTAATGTTTGTCTGTATTTAACTGAAGGAAATTCTGACACATCAAATCTTTAATACGATCAATGCATTTGACTAGTGTTTATATAAACAAGATAATTATGGTTATATATTTTGTTTTTGGTTATATATATATATATATATATATATATATATATATATAAAAATAATGCTCTTATCTGTAATCAAATAAAAGTCGGTAGAGCAGTTTGTAGCCAAAGTTTGGCAGGGCAATGATCCCAGGTATTGGCACATGACTACAGAATGGCTGGAAAACAAAACAAAACAAAAAAAAATCAAGTTGTTAAAATTGTCCAAAGTCCAGATCACCCGATAGAAAAGTTCTGCCATATGAAATGCTGGAAAACCTCTTTAAACAGAGGTGATGTTATAACCAAGAGTAGGCCTAAATCATCTACAATTATGTAAGAGAGATGGCATTTTAAAGACATAAACATAACTGCAGGTTATTGCTGCAAAGGCTGTCCTGCAGGCTAACAAATGATGGGATGTGCTTTGTTTCCTGGGTCTATGCATTTTATAGCTCCCTCTCTGTATATATGTTTGTGTGTGTGTGAGCTCTAATGATGGCAACAGACTCATTTCAGATGGTGTTGTGTTAATCTCTTGAAGGATTCCAAAATATGGAAGAGTGGCTAAAAATTCTCTAAATATCTCGATGTCTAATTTGTGTTTGCAGTGATTTCTATCAGCAGTGTGTGTCGATGCAATAGTCTCTCTCTGATTCTGTTTGAAAACAAATCTTCCTAGTTTTACTTTGTGCATTTTGTTCAAAATTTGCATGACATCAACAGGAACATGATGAATAAATGAGACTAAAATGGGGCTAATAGTCAGTATAGATTGACTAAATTCCCCGCACTTGATATTAAATGAGCCTCACTTGCTTGACCTATATTTGATAGTGAGCCAGAGTGGTTTGTGTTTGGGTTTCCTTTAGTACAAGTCTCAAACTTTACACAGTTGTATCCATTTTCATTACAATGGTAGACCTTGTTTTTCTATGTGGCAGGTAAGGGACCACCTGCTTTGTATTTGAAGCAAGCAAAGAGGGCTGCAGGCTCACAGAGAGATAAGCGTGTCAGTTCCATCTCAGACACAGCTTGGGATTTTTCAGCTTCGCCGCACCTTAGACATGTCTTGAACACCTGTCCCACTGATGAAAGTTGCACAAATTATTTTACATATAGGATCACTGCTGTGTGAAGGTTAATTCTTGATAAGCTTCCACTGTTCTCACACCCAGAGTTAAAAAAAGAAAGAAAAACATCTCATGAACGCAAGCTGAAGTCCAGACCTTTCTGGGATGACGATGCCATGCCGAGTCCCGCTGCGAAGAATTTAGCTGGCTTATCAGAAAGAGACCTATGACCACAAAAATTGATTCTTTCAATTTCATCACTGTGGCACGACTGGAGGCTGCCCACGTCTCAGCTGAACTTTGCTTCACACCAGATTCAGCCACAGTTGAAATGATTCCAGGAGATCTTGTGAGTCTCCCATTGTAATTAGTTACAGTATCAGTGGTCGCGCTCAGCAGCTTTTGTTTTATTTTGATCCGGATGCTTGTTGCAGACTGATTTTTGCAAACAGCCGTTGATGCCCCTCACAGGTTACAGCCACAGTTAGAAGCACTCTGTTGTCATGCTTCATTATTTGCCTTTCCTGTTGTGCAAGTCTGCAGGAAGTGCTGTTAGGATTTTAAACCTTGAGGCCTTGTGTGTCTCTTAAATGTGACCAAATGAAATGGGGGAGCATTGGGACTGCTGTTTTGATTCAAATATATCATCCCCAACTCATTTCAAAGTATACATGCAGCAGTGAATCTTGTTCTTCTGCTTGGACGGGTGATGCAATATATGTAAAGCAAATCTGATTATTCCCTTTGAGCTGATGATTACTAATGAATGTGCTCTGACTGAAAAGTAATCAGCTGAAATCAGAAAAAGGAGTCAAAGATAAAAAGATGCACATTACTTGTTGAATGAAAGAAGCAATTTTCCGACGGCACCTTTTTGTTTTCTAATTGCTGTTATATCTTCTCTGAGAGTAACTTTGGCAACATACTTTTTACTTGTTGATTCAATTAAGGTGCTGTTAAGCTGCTAGTTTGACAAGTTAGTTTCAATCAGTCATCTTTGCACATTTTCATGGCCTCCTCTTGCTGTCATTAAGCCGCTTTGTAAGAAATGACATTAATGGCATCACCTTTCTACTGGCCTGTATGTGAGCACTAAAATAGGCTGAGATCTACAGTTGAATCTCTTTTAATGATGCGGTGCAGATGTGCTCCAGCTGTCACCGTCACTACAAATGTGATCACTCTGAATTTAGATTCCAAAAGGTTTCTATTAAGGGGAATTTAACCATGTTAGAGTAATGCTGTTGATTGATAATTTCTTATGTAGCACAGTGATGTTTTGGGTTAGTCTGTCATTTTTAGTAGGTGTACTGCCTTTGCTGATTCTGCTTTAAAATATGATACATATTGATATTTTAGTAGTTACATGGGCTACATAATCATGCTACATAAACCATGTCTTGTTTATTTTAAAGTTGCTACATAAACTGTTGTTTTGCATTCAGCTGAGCAGTTACTTGCTCCCTCCGTTGTACAAATACTAGTGTATAGAAGTTCCCTTCAGCTCCTGGTGCTAGGACTGATAAGAGCTTGACTTCTTGGTGCCAGATTATCTGGCCTGGATGTTGTACTGCTTTGCTTTTATTCCCACTTCAGGCTCCTGTAAGGTTCATTTAATTTGTGTCTCAGAGGAGGGGCCATCTTCTCTTCCTGCAGATTGATCCACCCCTTTTTGCCACTGTGTTTCAGAGCTGAAATGAAGTTCCTGCCACTGATTCTTAGTACCCTTTGAGCCTCCGATTTCTCATTGATGAGCTTGCCTGAACCTTCTTAAGTACCTGCTGAACTCTAACTTTGATTTTCAGTAGAACTTCTTAAACCTAATCAGCTTTCTTTGCTGCTTGTTTGGCCTTTGTCTTTTCCTTTTAGGGAAAACTTTTTGTGGAAAAAAAAAGTGGAATCTTTTTATTATTCCAGGTAGAAAAAATAAAATCTCTTAAAATGCATAGGATCCCTGTCACAGCAGCAAACACAACTTTATAGGAAGATGTAGCAATATATCAAGGTTCTCAGCAGAGTGCAATCCTTTTCTATGCAAGTGAAAGAACCTGAGACCCTGCAATCTGTGTTGCTGCTGGTATGGCTGTCTGCATGTTAGTGAATCACTGCTATGTATTATAAAGTGGGTTGTAGGTGTGACGGCTTCTGTTCAGTGACTCTGTCTTATGTCTTTGGTTTGGTTCCTCTGATTGGTTGAGATTTGAGGCAATGCTGTCCTTCACTTTTAAAGGAGCAAAATGCTTTTTACAACAGGGGTTGCTGTTCAGCACAGAGTGAAAAAACACTGAGAAAAACAATATAACTATTTTGAAACAATATTTGAAACAATGGTAATTTAACTTATCACATTTATGTTGTTACAGCAGGAAAAGTGGAAGCTCTGAGTGAAACTACTGCTCTTTAACCTCCGTATGGAAGCAATGTTGTACCATAATGCAACTTAAAATAAAGTTGCCATTCTTAAAATTGGTAAAAATCATCACCCTTCGGTGTAGGTTCTCTGCATCAATGGATATATTTACATGGTCTTATTTAAATAACGAATTAAGAATTCTGAAATAAGTAATTACTTATTAAAGTTTTTTTTGAGTGTACAGTGATCCCTCGCTATATGGCGTTTCACCTATCGCGGCTTCACTGCTTCGCGGATTTTTTTTACTGTACTGTAATTGAAGGTGGCATGTCCGTTTATAAAAAATCTTCTTGCTCAGTAAAAGAGAGTGCCAACAACTAACGATGTTCTTCTAGCAGAGAAAGACTCCTGCGCAGCCTTCAGTAGAAAAAGACGCAACAGCGCAGCGGAGTCAGGTAGAAGAGGCGCAGCTGGAGGGACTGTGAAATACGCGACAATCTTTCCTACCTCGTATTCATTACTATTTAAAAAAATATTGTTTTACAACACTGTTCGTCTCTGTGTGTTAGCCCTGCGATGGACTGGCGTCCCGTCCAGGGTGTACCCCGCCTCTCACCCGTTGGCTGCCAGGATAGGCTCCAGCCCCCCCGCGACCCCGTTAGCAAAACCTGACATGGAATAACTTTTCTGCATCACTCTGAGACAAGATTTCCCTCATTTTTACAATATTACATAGGTGGACGAAAGCGGTTCTGGAAAAATGTTTTAAATGCAAGTCAAAAGACCAATCCGGGTCAAGAATAACTAACTGTGATACTAAAAGTCAAATTAATGCCATCCGGATGAATTAAACTGTTTGGTCCAAAGATTTTCAAGTCCAAATACAATAACTGTCTTGTCTGAGTTTAGAGAAATAAAATAAGTAATCTAAGTTTTTATATCTTTTTATATTCTATATCTTAAACCTTTGTAATTTGATGGATTGATTGGTTTCATTGGGCTTCATGAATAGGTAAATCTGAGTATCATCTGCATAGCAATGAAACTTTACACAATTTCTGATGATATTATTGTTTTCTTTTTAGTTGTATCACAAAATAAGCTGCCCTGAAGGTAAAAATGAAATGCACTTTGGATAATTATTAGTTTTTTTTTATTTATAAGACTGGTCACGCAGCCATAACCCTGACATGAAAAAGCACGTCTGCTAATGCAATTTAGCTTTCAAATTTGAAATTTATTTGTATATACCTCCCATTTGTATTCTAATCCTACTTTTACAGAATAATTTTTATGTGGCAGTACTCTTCATTTTAGAAATTTTCCTTAACAAATTTCAGTGTTAATCCATTTCTTTTTCCACCAACTTCTTTGACAACTGTCATTTTATGGAGGTTATGTCAGATCCTAGTTGTCTTCAGTTTGAAGATACTTATTATGCTATTTTGACTTTTTTTTTTTTTTAGCTTTCTTTATCATGTGGTGAAGACACATTAGAGAAGTGAGCGATGCAGTTTTTAAAAAGAATCACATTAACGCACGTTTGAGTTTTCCAGCAAGTCTTTACATTCAGTATCCATGGTGCTGAAAACTACAGGTTTTGGAGATTTCTTTTCTCCTTTAATATTTTAGTATGCCCAAAGGGGACCTCCGTGATTGGTAATTTTCTCTATGTTTTGCACATTCATGAGAAGACAACCACATCCACAATTTGACTGCATAGTGTAGGACGGGAAATGCTAAAACTTACACAAGAAAACCTTCAGCTGTTAGGAAAAGCTACATTTGTTCAAATTCCTGACGGAAACAACGGCTAGACGACAGTGGATGAATGCTTTTTGGAGCCAGCTTTGTAACATTTTTATTTGTGAACAACCCTTCACTGAATACTACAGGATGGATAAGGGCCACTATGACAGAGGTTTTGCTGAAAGGAGGGCCTGTTCCTACAATGAAGGCACAAGTTGTAAGTAAAACAGAATTTGCTAAAAATATTAGCGACATGAAACGATAGATCTACCTACATGGAGGACTGCTGCAAACACCCAGGTTGCCACATGAAACTGTGAATGATGGGATCCGAGAAATGTAACAAACTGAGTGGAAATCAGGAGTACCAAATGATCCTGCTGCCGTTGCTTTCCAAACTGTAGTAGCAGCTTAATTTCAGATCACTTAAAATGCACAATTTTTAGAAGCACATAGAAGAAGACTGTACACATTTATGCTATTTTGAAGTAGTTACCTGCAGAGACTGTTGCATCTGCAGCCACTTTATTCTCTCACAGAGGATACATGGTTATGTTTGGAGGGGTTTTAGCCACTGACGGCCATTCACAATAGTGCTTGGCATTACTGATGGCTGATAAGGCTTTGTTAAAGCTTTGACACTTGACTCAAAAGATGGCTTGAAACAGTGCTCAAGTAGGTCATCGAATGGAAATTCAGCTCTGCATTTGAAGTCATTTCTATACACATCTTTACCACTAGATGTCAGTAGCTTGTACACACTAGACCTTATCTCAAATATTTTTTTTTAGTTAACCATTGTGGAGAGCTACTTTAAGTCTGATTATGTAGAAATATTCCAGTTGATCTTAAAACCTTCCTTTGACATTGTACTACTATCACTGTATCACTACAAATCGTTTATCAAGAAATGTTTAGGTTTCAGGAAAAAGCAGATATTTTGAGCAACATGGACTTGCTTGCATTAGAAATTCCAGGCCAGCACTGAAATGAAGGAAGAAAAAAGAAAAAACGAGTGGCCATATGTGATGACATGGTCCAAGGCTCTGCTCTTTGCAACTTTATGGGATGGTATTTTATAGCCTAATGTTGCCTGAGAATACCATGTGCACACCCATGACTGAAACTGTAGTAAAATGTATAATTTATAACTTGGTGAAACAAGTAAAGGATAAAGGCTGTATGATGCGGTACTACCAGCATGGAAGGGGAGAGGTTCCTGACTTTCTAAAGGGGGAATTTATTGTTTTCTGCACTGTTCATTCCTTTGTGATGTGCAATCTGACTCAACCTGCTTGCTTTTAGCTAAAGCAGAAAAAGCAGAAATTTAACATGAGGTGTGTGAAAGCTCCATTCATGCAACCCTGGTTTCTGCCTCCCTGTCCCTCAAGCTCAACACACTGGAACTCATTTCTAATCATAGTTATGACTGTCATAGGCATAAACACTGTTGCTTTGGAACTCTGCCCCTGTGTGAACGCTTCCTTTGTCCTTTCTTTCAGCATATTCTTAAAATGGTGACAAACTGGCAAAGGAGCTATGTGGCAGCATTGATAGGAATTTAAATGGTTCCATTTGGCAAAAACTGTCTGTATCCAGCATGCTCGATGCAGGGAGCAGCTGCTAAAAAATCGCGCTGTTACTTCAGCCCATCATCACTAACCCCAGGGCATTCATAGGCAAGCCTGAGCTTTGCTTCAGGGCTGAAGGGAAGGGAGTCTGGCTCTGCTGGCTGAAGAAGCCTCTCTGTACTCGGGGAATCTGATATGGACACCAGCTTGGTTGCAGAAACATGAGTGAGATAAATAGTGAAGTAGTTGGTGTGTCATTTGCAGCTGAAGGGAATAGACAGACATTTATCTTTTTAGAAAATGCCCGTAGTCATACATTCTTGAGACAATGAAGCAGGTATTCATCCTGAGGATAATGTGAGGATGGAAATATTAAGATGAGGCGAAAGAAATTAGAAACCTTGCATATTTTTGGTGTTTATCATGATGTAGTTCACATTGCAGTGACAGGTAAAGGCACAAAAGCACTGCAAATCAAGATATGTTGTGCCATGTTTCCAGATGTACACCCTGCATGACGGAGAAGAATTCCCTGTTAGTTTTTAAAGACAACAATTACACCAGGGTGTCACCTTCTTGTGCAAAACTAGAGGTTTTTCCTCAAATGCAAAGAAATCAAGCTAAATGCCCACTTAAGTAGCAATAGAAAAAAGTGCTGGTTGCAACAGGAAAAGGGGAAAAATGACATTTTATCACTGCAGAAAGTCACTCAAGCTCACTGAATTATGTCTTACAACTTGAAAAAATTCAACAGGTTTCTCTTTGTTTTATGTGTCCTCTGTATGATGAAGGTATGAGCTGCTGAAGAAGCAGCTTTTCCAGCTGGAAAAAGCAGAGGGAGGCTTTGACCAGTTCACACGCAGTTACAAGAACTTTGGTGTGGAGCGACAATCTGACAACAGCCTGTACTTCAAGGAGTGGGCTCCAGCTGCCGAGGCGCTTTTTCTAACTGGAGACTTCAGTAAGTAGCCGCAGACATCTGTCTGACCCCAACAGCCTTACCCCCATGTTTGCTGTGTTATCTGCACTTGTTTTTGTGTTTGAAGGTGCAACAATTCTCCCAAAACTGGCTCAGTGTGGGTGTGAAAATTGGAAATTAAAGCTGAAAGTTCGCTAAAACTTCACTACTGTTTTTATTTTTTTCCCACGTTTTTTTTTTATTTACTTTTTTTTGTTTTTATTTAAATTGTACAAAATAGTGGACTAAAGAGGAAAAGAAGGCAATTTGTTTTTTGCCATCAAGATGAGCCGTGTGAATCCATCTAGATGAAAAAGACCACTGTATGACACGCAAATGTGAGATAAAATGTAATGATTTTAAGGAAGGATTTCAGAAAAGACTGAAAAGTTGCATGTTTTTATGGTGCGTTTGAACTCCTTAACACAAAGGGAGCAAAAAGTTAAGAACAAGCTCAGCATACTGTGGTACAACGGCACCAACCCTCTTGATTAACCAACCTGGGAATAAGAAATGTGGTAGATATTGATTACACAGGGTAAACTTGCATACCGAGGGCGGATCCTTTGAATGTGGGAGTGTTTGTTAATATTTTAGTAGCTGGTTATTTCATCATCATATGCAGTTGAGAAAGTGCAACCTCTGTTTTTTTTTTTTTTTTAAGTGAAATTTCTTTCCCCCCTGGTCTTGACTTTGAAAGTGATTTAAGCTTTATAGACTTTTGGATATTATTTTTGGTGAGCATGCTTTTTGAATAATCCAGTAAATGGTTTAGTGTTTGGCATATTAACAAAATTGGATTAAACAAGCTTTTTATCAAAAAGGCTCTACAACTTTATTTTTCTTTTTGTTTCAGACGCTTTTACACAAAAGCATCTATTTTAACTTATTACACGTAGCTAGTTGCTGCATTTGTAGATATTGAAGCTTATTTACCCTCGACTTTACAATCACCTCTGATGGAGAATTTAAAGCTAAAAAAAATCTTGATAGTATTTTATTATTTAAAGATATGCAAATCACAATATTTCAGACCCATGAACACTGCTTCTTATGGTAATCAAGGTTTGTGACACGTGTCCATGTGGTAACAACAATCAAAAGGGATTCAGCACGTTGGCTGAGGGGTTTTGCTAAATAAATTTAGCGATGACCATCTGAAAATGACACATTTTGAGCAGCGACATCAGGACGTAGTTAATCTGATGTCGGCATTAACGTTTGAGCTATGTGCTAATGTAATTAGTCTAGGTGTTCCTTATCCTTGTGTTCATTTTTGGCTCTGAGATAATGTTCACCCATACAACAATATTCAGATATGAACCTGATTTAAAATATTCCTGTGAACAATTCAGTGGTATGTAAACAAGATTTTCTGATTTCCACGACCTGAATAAGGTCACAATCAGAATAAACTGCTTGAATGAAGCTACGCAAAGTATGTTGAGCTTTGTCACATTTTGCAGTATTTACATGGATATACTTGAAGCGTGGTTTTCAGTTTGTGTGGTATCTGGAGAAATGCTTTGTTGCTTTATGGCTTTGACAGAACAGGATTGCCTGAGGTAAAAGGAAAAAGAAAAACTAGGGCGAGGTTGAAACTTGGGTAATGCTCTGTGTTTAGAAAGACATGGCTTCACTGCAGACTTTGGGTCAGGTGTAAATAATGCAGTGGGCTTGAATCATTTTAATATACTCTGTAAAATAAAATATCCCTTATATAGCATGTCATGGTCCTAACTGGAATACAGTCTTAAGGTCATTTGTTTAATTATTCCTGTTAACATTGCGGCTGTGAGCTTGTTCAACATGACTGCATGGCTGCACTCAGTTTTTCACCATGTTTTTAACATTCTGTTTTTCTGTCTTGTTTTCCTAATCACTGTGAACATGATGAGTCATACGCTGCATTACCCTGACACCGGCTCGTCAGGGCTCGGAAGCTGTCAGATTTGTTGGCACATTGCTTCTCCAGAGCCCTCATGGTTCAGGTCACAGTCATGGGGAAAAACACTTGGGGCCTTCAGTGTGCTGACACATTGAGCGGTGTGCTTACTCGTGGAGCAGCGGCTGAGATACAACTCCAGATGTTACAGACTCAGTGATAGAGAAAGAGAGAAAGGTAGACAGACGAAGAGACAGAGAGGGGGGAAAAAATCACATTGAGCAGCAGCAGTGCATACACGACACGAGAGTAGAAAACGGCTAAACGACAATAGAACCTCCTAAAACTAAACTTGTACAATTAAAATGTTTCTAAACAAGAAAGGAAATTAATGTGAAAAACAGATTTTGCATAGTGTTTGTAGATTTTTACTATCACAGGATGGAAACAGAGGTTTGTCACTGCTGGCTCATTCGCTACACCATAAAGATATATATTTTGCTTTTAATGGATTTAATGGTGTTCCTGGAAATGCTAATAGTAGCACCCTAAGATTGATTCCAGTTTCCCCAACTGGAAATGTGTCAATTTGTTTATAGTACATATTTGCACTTCTTGGTTCTGTTTTCTGCTTTCTATACGTTTCCTGATCCTTTTTTCGCTCCCTCTTTTTTTAATTATCTTCCTGGGACCTTGGGCAGTAGCTATATTCCAACATTCAGTTCTGTGAGAGATTACATTTTGACACGGCTCAGTCATATTATTTGATTTCAATTTCACAGCAAATGTGGAAACAGCCCAGCAGCCCTAGTCATGAATGTGGTGCAGGTTGGATGCATAATTCAGTTTTTTTTCAGAGGAGTTTAAGCAAAGGGAGATAAATAAATTGGGTGGAAGGTGGGGAGTGGGGGGGGGTATTAGTTTGGCTGCCTGTGAAAAAGTGCTGGGGTTGCGCCCGGTCACTTCTGGAGCATCTCCTGTGATTTATTTCCATTTCTGGGGTTGTTTCTGCTCATGAATAGCAAGCAGATGTGCATTTCAAAATGAAAACAACATCCTAAATTGACAGGCCAAGGTGGTCACTTTATAATAAATGTTTTGTGTTCTGTCGGTCACTGACAATTGGCAATGTGGTATCAACAGATTACAAATGTGACACCCCTCTGCTGTTCCCTCAGATGAAATTCAAAGAGCAGTGAAGTGTTTTTTGTTTGTTTTTTATTTATCAGTTTTTTTGTACATGATGGAGTCTGCTGGTGTACTCTGTTGCAATAGTAACAAGAAGGAATTATGAAAGAGGATTTTATGGAGGCTGTGTGAAGACCGATTGTAGAAGTCAGAAAAATTAAGTGATGAAGGGAACACAGGGGGGTATTGAAAAGGAACAAAAGCCACAGTGGTCCCTGCCAGCTAGAAGTTGTTGTTAGCACCTGGCAAAGTGGCAACACAAAAAGTGTACTGGTGATTTAAAAATAAAGTTTCCTTGGCTTAAATTTGACCATTTTTGACTGTGTTGACTCCTAGTGGTAATTACAAATGAGAGAGGCACATTGTTTAGATGTTTGTTTTTTGTATGTTTATTCTTTTTGCTTTAACTTACAAATAAAAGATTATGCATTTTAGAATACTATGAGAAAAGTTACGCCCTGTTATTAAAGTAGTAACTCCAGTATCATTCTTAAAACTGTGTAACTCATTGCGCTTCTGTTTGCCTCTGTTTTATAGACAAACTAATCTATTTTACTGTTCCCAGACGGCTGGGACAAATTTTCCCACCCTTACACCAAGAAAGAATTCGGCAAATGGGAACTGGTTCTTCCACCTAAAGATGACAAGTGTCCAGCTGTGGATCACAACACCAAGCTCAAGGTAGGGGGCCGAATGTCTTCATGCTTTTTTCGCACCCTCAATGGGTGTCATCTGGCCACAGCAGCTCAGTTGTCACCATTTATGGGACATTCTCTGTCACGTGTGGCGTTTTATGAACCAAGTAAAAGCTGGCATGTCGCCATCAACAACATGTCATACTCACTGTGCGAAAGGGCGATTACGGTATGTACATGGACTGCGCCGTAGAGAGAAGGTAAGGTAAGTAGGTAAATAAGGAGCGCAACTGATGGCTTTGTTTTCAGGTCCCATCTGTGGAAGGTAACCCTCAGGGTATTGTGCTGTGTTTGTCTGCCACAAAACAGAGCCCACAGTGGGTGAACATGATTGGTTTTAAGCTCTAGTAAATAATTCATCAGGGTTAAATGCAAAAGAGGCACCTCCCCTTATGTATTGTCTCAGCATGGATGAGAAATAACCCAGAAATGTGATGCCAGGCATAGAGTGGATGGCATTGCTACAGCTCTCTCCTTGGGACCGGGTCATCATTGGCTCACTCCAACACCCTGGACAGGCTGCCCAACTCCCATTGTCAGCATAGGTCAGTCTAAGGACGATAAGAAGCAGATGGAAACGCTGGCACCTGGCCTTTCCTTGTGGACCCCTGCTGCCCATGAATGACTGTCCTACTGTGAGCTCCACTTTAGAATTAGTTTCACAGCACTCCCTCGTGGATCCACAAGCCGAGCTCCAATCACTCTCGCAGAGAGCAGCTTGCCCTCCCATCCCCTTTGTTCGGGTCCCAATTTGTCTCCATAAACAAGCAGTGTCCTTTGGTGGGTGTAGTTTTTATTACGAGCTCCTAATAATTAAAGTATGCAAGACTGTAGAGAAGTGAACTCAAGTGTTATCTAAAACATGTTTTATCCACACCTAACTTCTCACACGTTACCCACATCTAAACTGTTATTCCTGTTCATGCACCCCGTCGGCCCACCCAGCAGGCTGATTTTTCTTTAATGCTGGCCAATTTATCTGAAGGACCACTGCTCTGTTAGGCTTTATGCCAGTCCATTTATCCAACTATCTCTTCTTAATCCTATAAACTATGAAGCATGTCATAAGGGGAGCCAGGCATCTAACCCCTAGGTGGCCTGCCCATAATGAAAAAAACCCATAGGGGAGCCTGGCTACCGGCTCACAGGCAGGTGTTACTGGAATGGTCATTACTTTACAAAAGTAGCCTGATTTTTAGTTGAGCTCTAATGCCTGTTTCTGCAGGGGGACTAAACAAGGTGAACACATACTGTGGGTAACACTACAGCATTGATTTCTCAGTGGGTTTTCCAACTCTCATACTGCTTTTCCCCACCTCTTATTTGACAGTGGAGGCAAAGTAACTTGTCAGATTTCCAAACTGTTTATTTTACCCCCTTCCAATCCTGAATTGCAGACATAATAGATAAGACCCAAATGGCAATGATGTTCGTTTTTTTTCTAAATTGCTCAAATTCCCTCTCAAGATGGACCAGTAAGGGGCTGCGTTAAAGCCAATAAAAGACCTGCGCTCTTCACAAAACATAATGCGACATAATAAGCACAGAGTCCAGATTTACTGTAACAAGTATTCTGGTCAATACTGGAGCTTTTTGTTCGCTAAACCACACCGTGTCTCCAAAGCAGTTCTGGTTGGATAGTTTTTCGTTTTTTTTGTTTGGTTTTTTTTTTCCTTCAAAGTTTTTGGTTTTATATTGGCGAGCAAGAAAATACTTTTTGTAAGAGTGTTTCTTTTTAAGTTTGGCCTTTTAAAAAAAAATAAAATAAAAATAAGGAAAAAAAAAATTAGTGCAGCTTGTTCAACCCTTAAACTTATCTTTCAGTATAATGGATGGGGAGTAACGGCACAGTTTTATGATGTAAGCATTTCATGGCTGGAAGGCCTACATAAATGCTGACTATAAAGTTGCATATATTCCAAAACAGGAATCTGCAGGATTTGCAGAGTACTTTCTGAAGCCTCATGATTTGTTTTTTTTCCTTTTGATTATTTGCATTTTCACTTTCATAAAACTTTGCTGTGGATCTTTTTTACACTAAATATATATTTTAAATAGGTTCTTAATTGTTCATTGTCCTCAGTCACCCAATTGAGCTACATGGTTTGCCTCCCCTCTCGCCATATGCTAAACGACTGTAGTGGCTTTTTAATGTCTGTTCCCTTACACTGTTTGAGTGCCCTTGCCTTAATGTAATAGTCATTCATCTTATTTTCCCAGGTGGTAGTTCACACCAAGGAGGGCGAGCGGCTGTATCGGATATCGCCTTGGGCAAAATATGTGACCAGGGAGGAGAAATCCGTCATCTATGACTGGGTTCACTGGGATCCTCCTCAGCCTTGCATTGTAAAGTCTAATTTTATTGATGTCTGAATGTTGTTTTCTCTCTCTTTATTTCAAAAGGGACATTTTCCCTGTTCTTGCATCTTGTCTAAGATAAATAATGATGTTTGCTTTTGTTTTTTGCAATTGCAAAAATATTTTTTAGAAAATGCTTCAGTCTCAAAAATGAAAAACAAAATACATAAGCTTGTTTATGCTGTAACTTTTTTTTCTCATGGAAATGGCATTTGTGAAATAGAAAAACAATGTCATTGCTTTGAAAGGTTAATGAAATATCACAAACTCTTTTTTTTTTTTACTTTTTATATGTATTTATTTATTTATTTTTTTAGATAAGACTTAACTAATGGATGAGAGATTTAACAGGAATGTCCAATAACTCTGCAGTAGACTGTCTCTGTAAACATGGGGAGTTGCAACAACTTGCATACAAAAGGAGATGAGTTGGATCAACTTGTTGTCAAAACAGCTGGATATTTAGCTTTGTTGACAAGTTGCAGCCCAGTTTAATGTGTGTCCAGCCCAGTGTTAAACCTGACTGGCTCGCTCAGTGTAATGTCCTTCCTCTTTATTTTAGAGGGGGGAAAAAAGTACCATTATTTATACAATGTGGTGTCTCACACCAGCCAACATAATTTCCTTTATCTAAACTTTCTCTCTCCCATCACATATGTAAAGCTTTGGCATAATTCTTAAAGTGGATTCTCACTGCTGATTTGAGAGGGTGTGAATGATCTCAATGCTACTTAATGTTCTCAACTCGAGTGAGCAGCGAAAACAAGAAAAGGCCTTTTATAGTCCACCTTTCTTTCTTTATCGCTTGATATCCGGCACCATTTTTAATCAGAGAGGCCCTCTCACCGGCAGTACATTTGTTTTATTTACAAGTGCCTTATTCATGTACTTGAAATGGTGAGTTCAAGGCCCAGTGGGTAGCCATCGGGAAAACAATGATTTAGTCTCTACAAGCAGAGGCTGATGCAAAGACGCATGCTTTGACTTTATGACTCTTTTTTTTTTTTTTTACGCAACAGATGTATTTTTTTTTTTAACCTTGTGAAACATCTGTGTCGGATTCTGTTTGAATTTTCGTCTCTTTTTGTTTCATCTTCAGCAAGTCCATCCACGGCCAAAGAAACCCTCCAGTCTGAGAATATATGAGGCTCATGTTGGTATCGCTTCACCAGAGCCTAAGGTCGCCTCGTACACAAACTTCACAACCAACGTACTGCCTCGAATAAAGGACTTGGGTAAATAACAGGCATATGATAAGCATTTGTTCTCCTCTCTTTTGTTTTCCTTGTAATATTTATCAAATTTAATCATCTACATTGAAGTATCACCCAAATATTTTTAAGTATATACCTTCATACATTTGCACAATCCTTAGCCACCTCTGGTCTGAAAACAATACTTGAAGGATTCAGGAGTTTTTCTTTTTCTTCTCTATCTATTTTTTTAAATACATTATCATGACAGTGTCTCTGTCAACGCTGGTGCATAACAGCTGACATGCCATGCTGCAGTGAGAGCCAGTTTTCCTCCAGGAGCAGCATTTTCAGTGGCAGACCTGTCACACTGCCTCTGCATAAAACCACATCAGCAAGTCAACACCTTGTTTACTGGCATGACCTAAAGGGATCACTGACCGTTGGGCAGTGTTTTGTAAAGGCACCTCGGCAGCTCAAGTCCCAGCACACAACAAAACTGACAACTTGTTTCCATTTTTGTGATCATGGCTCAGACAGGCAATGGGGAAGAAAAGCCATTTTTCTCCATGTTTAGTCTTTTTAGTAAAGAGTAATAAACCAAGCAAATGACGCACTCAATTTAATAAAAGATTAATCTAAATACTATTGTTACCACAGATCCTCCTTACTCTGATTCGTTCTGTGATTAATTCAGTGTAATCCTCTGCTTAGCTATGTCCAGACTCTGCTTTGGGTTGATTGACAGCTTGAAACACTGTCTGTTGCAAACATTCAAGCTTTAATCATGCAGGATTTTGACTGTTGCCTCATAACACAGTAATAAATACTGTAGCATCAGGCAGGTTGGATTTATAACCTTTTCAAGTGAATAAAGTTACTTAAGTGCTTTTTCTTACTAGTACTTGAAGAGGTCAAAAGAGAGCTGAGCTGCTTCTCTTTCTTTCCTTTAACATCCTTAAACTTTTCTGGATAAACATCTATTCATAAGCAACCATGATTAATCAGTTTAATAAAATATATTTTATCTATGTAAGTGAAACAACAAAAGGTTATTAAGCATAAAAATAGTATTAGAAAAAATAACTAATCCAAAATGCTTCTCTTATAAAATTATTATATATACATACATAGATATATTTCAATACTGGTTAATTATCAATAATAATAAAATATATGTCTCTTTTAAATGAGGTTATATCTCCTTTAAGGTTACATCTCATTTAAATTAGGTTACATCTCATCATAAATGAGGTTATATCTGCTTTAAATTAGGTTATATCTTTTTTGAATGAGGTTATATCTCCTTTAAGGTTACATCTCATTTAAATTAGGTTACATCTCATCATAAATGAGGTTATATCTGCTTTAAATTAGGTTATATCTTCTTTTTTGAATGAGGTTATATCTCCTTTAGGTTACATCTCATTTAAATATGTAAACTACAAAGAAATGTAGTCTCAAGGATTGCTCCTGCAGCAGCATCATAGGTTTTTTCAGGAGACTAATCTCAATTGTCATAAACCTCAGGGCCTCCCTCTGGAGTGCTCAGTGGCACGTTAAAAGCCTCTTGTTTCTCTATGTGGTTGCCTTTGCCACAGCTTGTCCTAAGGATAGCAGAGCATGTGTCTAAAAGGAAAACGTCTTGAGCTCAGGTCATGGCAGTGTGAATGAAGCAGTATCAAGTCTTGAAAGTTTTCTCGCTCTTGGTGCCATATCAAATACAGCGAAAGGACTCCAAAATGTTTTACAAGCCTTGCTCTTTACTGGGTGGCCAACAGGACTACAACCAGCACATGTTTTTGATACAACTCAAGAAGCGGGTGTCTAATAAATGAATCATGAGAAAAGTGATGCTGACAGAAATAATACCCCCTCCAGTTATTGCAGCAGAATGAGGCTATCCAAATAGACAGGATGTAATGCTCTTAATAACAAAGAAGCACCACGATGTTAAGCAAGACTTTTTCATGCTGTCATACATATTCAACCCACATTTTATTATCATACATAATTTAGTAGTTTACCCTCAGTTAATATCTGAACATCAGCTGCATAATGTGGCTGGAATAAAGCTTTAGGACAAGAAATGGAGATTTCAAAATGAATAATGTGAGTTTTTTCTCTTCACTTTATCCTCTCTTCATCCAGGGTACAATTGTATTCAACTGATGGCTGTCATGGAGCATGCCTACTATGCAAGCTTTGGATATCAGATAACAAGCTTCTTTGCTGCTTCCAGGTAACTTATCATAAATATAAGCACAAGATTTGTACTTTTTTTTTCCACATGCATACATAATTGTATTCTTTACAACGTCTGACTCTGTTTAATCCTTAATGTTGTCAGCCATTTGTAGGGTTTTCCACAAGCACTCATACTTGATGTGATGTAGAGGGAGCTTCACAATCTGCAGATTTGCATCACATTTGTAAATTAACTGAGAAGTGACTGCGTTCAAAAGGAGGGTGTCATCTTCAATCTTTAGAAAACAAATGAAAGAAGAACTGAAAATGAATAAATGGAGCCAGATGAATCCCCTCAGCTAGGTCTTTTCAGCTCTCCTCTAAACATCCACGAGCTGCTTCAGTAACCACAGGTGTTAACAAACCAACCAGGATTGAAATATGGGTTTAAAGGATTATAACTTTAAGCTAAGGTTTTATTTTTTCTTCTTTTTCACCCCCTAGAGTTCCCTATTTAAAATACTTTATTCACCATGTGTAGTATCTGTAACTTCATACTGTCATGAACTGAGTGAGCAACTTCAAGTCAGTCACCTCAAATCAAGGTTAGGAAGTTTGACACTAGCAATAATCTCTCTGTAAATACATTTCCAGTTAATCCATGTGGAGGGAGTCATAGATAAAGGTGGACTAGTATGAGTCTTTATCTTCTTTCAGAGATCCTCCTTCTTGGCTTGGAGTTGTAGCATAAAGCACTGAGTGTAGCATATATATTGTAATTTCACCCTTGATTGATCTCATAGTGCAATATAAAACCTTAGTGGTCGAATACCGGGAAGAAGAGTAAATCCTGCGCATCCTGTTTTGCAAGCAAGCTGATTTGATGATAGCTTGAAGGACAAATGGTGTGTTGCTGCAGAATACTAATATTGTATGTAAATATGTGTAGAGTTGCGGTTTTTAGACTATCTTGTGGGTGAAAGAACTTTTAGAGAGGTTGTACTAGGACCTAAAATCTTTCAAATTGACAAAAAAAAAAACCTTAATGTGTGATCATATTTGCAACAAAGTAGTTAAAGTCTGTGACTATATTAATATCATGGGTGCTGCATGATTTTGGGTATTAATGCTGCAAATGGGAATTCATGTAGTTGATATATTTTTGTTAACTGGAGAAATGGTAAGGACATTGTTAGTCATGGATCAGAGAATCTGAAAGACATTAACTAATTAAAATGTATCTGTGTCCATGTGTAGTCGCTATGGTACCCCAGAAGAACTGAAGCAGCTTATTGATGTGGCTCATTCCATGGGCATTGTGGTTCTGTTGGATGTGGTTCATAGCCATGCATCTAAAAACACAGAGGACGGCCTGAATCATTTCGATGGCTCGGATTCCTGTTTCTTTCACTCGCCACCCAGAGGAGAGCACTCACTGTGGGACAGCCGTCTCTTCGACTACTCCAGGTGCTTTTTAATGCGTTTTCTATATATTGCAATTATTTAATCATGTGTGTGTCTCTCTCTCTCTCTCTCTCTCTCTCTCTCTCTCTCTCTCTCTCTCTCTCTCTCTCTCTCTCTCTCTCTCTCTCT
>JBAMIG010000009.1:7970665-7981455 GCA_037177335.1 Kiunga ballochi | reverse complement strand
CTGTAATTCAACCTCTGTAAAATCCCTGTGTAGTATGCAAAAGTTCTTGAAACAAGGATCTGTGATCCGATGAAACTTCCTCTGGTTAAGTAAAGGTCAGAAAAGACTAACCTTATTTGTAAGTGTGAAGCTCTGTGGGCAAATGTATTACTGGGTAAAACAGTTTTCCTGCTTACTGTCAAGAGATTTTGAGTTGCTCCACGTTTCCTTGAAGGTTATCATCAATCATGCTGCACAGCAGAAGGTGCAGCTGTTTTCTTCAATATCTTCTAGATAAAAAGCACGCAATGTCTGCACTCAACCACACAAACATGCAGACAAATACCTGCTGAGGGAATGACGGTGAACAGCTTCCAGTCTGGCAGACGATTAGACAAAATGAACCATGTTGTATGTCTGTGTTAACAGCTCGATGCTTTATGCGATGTGGGTTTTTGATCTGACGATAATGTAGAGCTGCAGCAAAGTGTTGACAATAATAAACTCAGAAACCTTTTCTTGTCACTAAAGCTTCCAACTTGAAGGTTTGGGTTTTTTTTTGGGAGGGGGGTTGTGTCACTAAGAGTGTCATTTTCTGCCTCAGCTTAACTATCAAGTCTATTCTACTCCACATAAAAAGAGTACTTCTGAAGCTAATCACCACAGGCCAGAATGATACATTATCCAGCAATGTGTTGCCACCCAAAGCTACATCCACCAGGAATGGAGATTGTGGGCACCAAATATTCACAATCCCTCCACTAGAACTGCTGAAGCACCCTTTAGCTCAACACTTGAGTCCAAACTGCCACTGTGAAAGTACTTAATAGCACACAATGGGAAAACATTGTTTATAACTGTTCAGTCGTCAGATTCATAACTGTGTAATGTTGAAGCCAAGTAGCCCAGGGAAAAGCCCGTGCATACCGAACCAGACAAATAAACAGAAAAAAATGTTATCTGAAAGTTTTTTTCCCTGCTGCTTCTGCATGAGCAGACTAGCTGTCAGACAGTTGTTGTTTCTACAAAGCCTGTATCGATGAAAATGCCACCCATATACTGTCTGTATACAGCAGGGTTTTTTTTTTTTTTTTTTTTATGAAATCACCTAATATTACTGTAGAAAATACATTTGTAGAACACAGACGAGCAGCGGGTTATCTCTGGGGATGTGTCAGTCTGTTTCAGTTTGGCTACCGAATGAATTTGGATTACTGTGTGTGTTTGTGTGTTGAGACCGAGGAAAGGCCTTTTTGTGCATTTTGAAGTGAAGTGATGTCTGCAGAATTCCTAAAAAGGTTGTCCTTTTGTAAAATGCATGTAAAACTTTGTGGGTTTTTGTTGTTTTGTTTTATCCAGCAGCCCGCAGTGAAGGTTTCAGTAAATTTACCTATATTTTAGTGAAAAAAAACAGAAATTTTCAAAAAGCAAGGCAGCGTGTGTGACCTCAGCACAGCATGCATGCACTACAGTTTCTTGTGTTTCTAGATGGGGGAAGTCATTGCATCGTTAATCAAGTCTGTCTCTCACAGCAGTTGGTTTTACTCAGTTTTAGAGCTGGTGGGGGAGAAGAGAAGGTGAGAGACAGTCCCAGACTTGACCTTCCAATGTGAAACTGGTACACCCAGCAGCACTGTACCACAGAGGTTCCATAGGATTATCCTCAGGACCCCTCTAGTGTAGCTGCACATCCTTTCCTACCAAAAAAAAATATATCCTTTTTAATCCAGTATTTGTTTAGTTACTACTTCTAGACACACATTTTCAATTAAATTTGTTGTTTCCCCTTGGGAGAGTTTGTGCTAGAGGAGAGCTAGGGAACCTTCCTGCATGTCTGTGCAGGGAAGCATTCATATGAACATGCCTTGGTAAAGTCAGTGAAGTGCACTCAGGGCTAGCCTTGCCTCTTCTCACAGAGTGTCAATTAGGGAGGGATTTGAATGGACTCAAGTGGAGCCTCCAGTGAGGTGTGTGTTGCAGAAAAGGATGGATGGAGTGGAGAGGGTAGGCGTTCGGGAGGACAGATTGGGGGGGGGGGGGTGAGAGAGAACAGGAAGAAGGAAAAAAAAGGAGACAAAGACACAGCAACAGAGATGTGAGCTTATTTATAGATTCACATGTGTGCACGAATGAATCTCAGTTCCTCGGCTGGGCCTCACGCTGTGTTTCGTCCTCAGCATGACTGATTGATATGACTCATTTACTGGCTGCAGTTGGCTGTTAGGACCAACAGACTGTGAAAAATTAAGACATCCTAATGAGAAGAACAGATAAGGCGCGGCGCAAGTTTGGATGATTCGATCTGATTATGACCATAAAATGCTGTCACTCCTAATGGATAATGTTACAAAAGCCCTCTAATTTAACAAGCACCCTTCCCTCCAGCTACAATAGATTGAGATGTAATGAAACAATTAGAGGAAGAGGGCTCCATGCTAGCCGCTTGTGTAAGAGAGGTTGATGCAGAGAATTCTCCAGCATCCCTCTGCTTCTTTCAGCTGTTCAGCTTGAATGACCTCCATGTCAATTGTCTCCATTTTTTTTTCTGGTTCTCCATTTATTTTAATTGAATAAAATATCAGTCTGCACAGCTCTCTTATTAGTTTCAGGCAGGAGGAGAAAAAAAGCATTTCTAGTTTGTGACTTTGGTCTGTCCATCACAAAGGAAAAACTTTGAATTAACATGACTTAAAAAAAAGGGGGGGGGGGGGGTGCATCTGCTTGTTTATGTAAACATTTCATCACAAGCATCTTCATCAGCAGCCTTGAAAGGGGTGCCAGTTCTCTTTGACCCGCTCTGCTGGTGTCAGCTTCTGCGTGTTGCAGCTCCGTCCTGCCTAATTGTGCTCTGACTCCACCTCTGTGCAGTGTTAACCGACAGCAAAGGATTTCTTTGCAAGACTTTGTAGAGAAAACCCACACGGGATCGAAAGTGTGCCCTTCAGCAGAGGAAAGCCTGCTGCAGTGACATTTCTGTTAGCAGAACGTTTATGAAACTGTGAACATGGGAAGATATGTGGATGATGGCTTGATCCAGAGGAGTGAGAAGTGCACACTTTTTGGATTTTGTACACCTCCGGTGGCACTGTTTGTGGGATTTTTAAAGGATGTCCCCATAGCAACGCAAACTCAAACCCAACTAGCAGATTTGTGCTTACAAGGAGAGAGAGGATGCTCGTGTCAGTCAAAAAAATGTAAAACAGGAGCTTTTAACTAAACTCGTCTGCCATTAAATGCTTCTGAGCACCATGTGATGGTAGCAGAGAGGCTCTCGAATCAGTCACAGCATGTTGGTGGCAGTGAAATGACCTCATCCTGCACTGCTAGATTTTTTTTTTCTTGTCTTAAATATATTTCTGGCTCTGCCTAATTAATCTGGGCACTCTGGTTGGCTCCTGACAGCAGGCTTGTAAAGTAAGATTTGTGCACTGCTCATTATCATTGATGAAGTGGAGTGTCAGTGGTGCCAGAAAGCTCGGCTGGCCAGGGCTGATGTGGATGAACTGGTGGTAGAGAAGTCGTCAACCCATTCAGTCCTTTCTCTGCTCCGACAGTCCCACTCAGAGGTTAATTGCTCCCAGACCACTTTTGCGGTCGAATTGGATTGTAATGATTCATAAGGAAGTGTAAAATGTCTGATTGTATGTAGATGGGAAAGCAGCAAGGATGGTCTCTGGGGTGTTTCTTGTAGATCCACTTGTTTAGATTTCATGCTGGGGATGGGGTGTATGGACATTTTAGCATCTTTGTTTCATGTTTTCCAGACAAAACTGACCTTGTACCATTTAACTTTTGAAAATGTGCATTAAAATAGGTTTTAAAAAAACTGATGAATAAGTAGTTTTACAGTAGGTTTCTAGATTATAGTCAATAATACAGTTCTGATAATTTGTTTAACATAACTTTATTTAAAAGACTTAGTATTACAAATAACACAGGAAACAAATTAATTGAATCTATTTTGGACAGAATATGTATTGCAAGCAATTGCTGGTGTAAATCTGGTGACAGATGAGCCATAGATCTAATGGTTAAGTTGTGTTTAAATAGCGGTTTATCATGTTGCTGCTGCACTTAATAAATACTTTGCAATGTTTCATGCTGCCAGACTTCTATCTGGTGCTTTTTATGCAATCCAGATTTTTATCTGTCTTTTAGATTTGATCGTGCTGTAAGGGTGCTTATCAGACGTGTGTGTCGCATCTAATGTTGTTTATATGATTTACATAACTCAGAATCTTCCAGAAGCAGCTTTATGTTCTAAGTCCATGGAGTCACGAGTTTATGCTCACTGCATGCAGGTTTAGAAACACATATATGCTCCATGTTTTTACTGTGGAACGTAAACCTGCATGATGTACCAAGTTTGAATCAAAATGGCACCATTATTTGTTTTTTCTTCTTCCAAACTAATTTAATTTTCAGTAATCTTTCACTTCATGGTCTTTCAAGCATCTCAGGTTGGGAGCCAGATTTTTTGTCCTTTTTGGGCTACTGTATTAACATTACGATGCAACGCAGTGATCGAGAGGAGACATCTTTTCACATAAATTACCTTTTTATTTCTTGAAAATTGTATTGAATTTCTACCCGTCGATTTTCTATAAATATTTCATGTGAGAACTTTAAAGATAAACTTCACCACAGATTTCATCATAAGTGAAGCTTTGACTATAAATAAACCTGTATGCTATGCATGATCAACCCATACATAACTTATGGAGTCTTAATTGCTCTCAATATTTTCGTCTTATTACTTTTTTATTCATTAAATATGGTGTTTTTTGGATTGGGAGAGGTTCTGTGAGCATCGGCAATCTTTATTTCCTCTTGAATATCTTTTAGTTTGTGTTTACTATAATGTCTGAAGCCACCTGATAAACAGTTATTTATATATGTTTGCATCTAAAGCACTTTTAGTTCATTAGAACTTGTAAAAATTGTTCAACCTGGCATCTGGGGAACCAGTAGGAATTAAGCCCAGACCTTTTGATAAGGCTTATGGTCCACTCATCTCTTTTTGATGCCGATGTCCCTACACCAGCTTGAGGATCTGGCATGGTATAAACTCTCAAAGAATTAAAAGCTCCATGAATTAGTTGTAAATTTAGATGATGAGGATCCTGGTGGGGAGGTTTTGTTGGCATTTACAAAGAATATAGCCACACAATGCATTGTACAGAAGATTAAATGCTAACAGATGGTGATAAATAAAGTGGGATGGCCTCTATTTAGGCAGACCAGCCAGTTCATCTCAGACATATTGATCTGCACAATTTACTCTCTTTACTCAGAGGATCATGGCTCTGTAGAGTAATATAAAGGTTTCCTGACATGTCCATCAGCTGTCACTGCCAATTCCACTGAGCAGTCTTCAGCCTGTCACTTAAATGGGTTTGCCAACTCTCCCACCAGTCAGGCTGTATGTCTATTACCAAGGGTTCTTGGAGGACATCAACTTTTTTTTCCCATTTTGATGATATTTTGGATCTCTGGCCTTTGTTTATTATTAAATTACCTCCTTTCCCTCTGTAGTCCCCCATAGTATATCTTTTTTTTTTCTTTCTTTTTTAGCTATTTGGGGGTTGTAAAAACATTTAATTACTAATTTGTGTTAGCATGACTTTATTGCAGCACCGTGTGGGAAGATGTGCTTTGGAAGCATGCTTTGGTAACACCTCCCGTCTCATCTCCCTCTGACCTCTGAAAATGCCTCCATTGGCAGGAAGTGTGCATGTAGGTAGTTCAGAGCAGTGGCATTGATTCCCTGGTTGGATTTATTGTTGAATCCCTCTGTTTGGATGAAAGGTTCTGACCTTGCCCATCTGAGGTTGGGAGAGCTGAATCCTTGCTACCCATGGGCTCTAGTGCAGTTATTAAAAACTCCATTACTAGCATTCAAAGGTAGACATAACTCACAGTACGGATATAGAGATGTCAAAACAGAGATTGATCCAAGAAAGAAGTGTAACCCAGAGAAAAGTCTGCCAGAACTGTGATACTGAGCTGAAAAGCATCAGTCAGAACCTGAATAGATCCCTCAGCTATACATCTATCATAACCTTTTTCAATAACCCTTCTCTGTCACTGTATAGATCCTAAAGGAGTTCAAAGATGAGGACTGGAACATGGGCAATATTGTTCATACACTGAGCAACCGGAGATATGGAGAAAAGTGTATAGCCTATGCAGAAAGTCATGACCAGGTAAACCTTTCCACACTGACTGCACCGTGAAGATTGTCATCAGTTTTTTCATCTCTTGTGAGTAATGAAATACCCTGCACCTCTTTAGGCTCTGGTTGGTGATAAGACCCTGGCCTTCTGGCTGATGGACAAGGAGATGTACACCAACATGAGTGCCCTGATTCCCATGTCGCCCATCATCGACCGCGGATTGCAGTTGCATAAAATGATCCGCCTCCTCACCCACAGTCTGGGTGGAGAAGGCTACCTAAACTTTATGGGTGAGTTATAGAAACACAAAAATCTATCAATGCATATGCTAACTCATATTAATGCCAGAATTTGTACTCCTTATTAAATATAGGATTCAATGTCTGATCTACATTTAGACTGTTCGTGTGAGCTTTAGTTTCTATGTTGGCACACGATAAACCCGGCTGACCGCACACCAAACTGCCTTGTCTTCACTTTTCAGTCATGACCAATTGCTTCTGATCCTCCTTTTAGAAACATTTTCCTCATGCCTTGAACTGGTCCAGGTTTTTTAAACGGGCTCACAACAAGGTAGCAGATTTATTCACCAGCCAAGACTCATCTACTCATTCCTTTTGTCGCTTATTGGCTTTGTAAACTCCTTTAGAGATGCTAGACGGTGTTTCTTAAAATGAGCTGCTTTCAGTTAGTTAGAAAGTTATGTTTGTAGTGGCTTAGGACTGAACTTTGGGATTTGGTAAATTTGATTTTCTGGGATTTATGAACGTGGCCTAGAAATTTCCTGCACATCTTTTGTATGTTGAAAGCTTCTTTTTATAAATTTAATGTTTTACTATGCAACCTATTTATTGAATCAATTGTAAATAATTTAATTAAGCATGTTCTACGATTTTTGTGTGGTTCATGTGAAATGAATTAGATGAAGTGATGATGTTGCTGCACTGCTTCCTTTGAGCTTTTTTAAATGAAAATAGACAAGGAAAATTATTTCTGATCCCTTGTCGTGAGACGTATTTGAACCTCTCCTTCAGGCAGACAAGATGAGTCTGTAAATTTTAAGTGAACAGAAAAAAAAAGATTTTTCCTCAATGTGTTTTTCCTGTTTTATTTTACGATGCATATATAAACCTTCTTTCCTTTCATGGAATATATGTGGAGTACTTTCAGAGTGATAAGCACCAAGGGAATCTTTTGAAGTGTGGTTGACATTGTTTTCAAGACCCAATGGTAAAATGCAGGACAAGTCGGATAGATTACTTTCATCCCTCAAATGGATCCACTTCCTAATCACTGTTGAGATGCTCCTCGTTTGCAACTCATCATCTGAAGTAGGGCATGTCTTTCTCAAGTCCTGCTGCTAAAGATAATAAAGAGATAATTAATGGCATACAGTTGTTAGCTGACCTTGGGTGAGCAGAGAGATTGAAACATTGACTCTATTTTAATGTAAATGCAGCATATATCTCTGTTTTAAATTATTTTTGCTTCACTTTGTGATCTTTTTTGGTTAAACACTGAGTCGAAACCCCCCAAAAAAATCGGTCTAAGGTTTCAGTTTTAGTTTGCACCCACAAGGATTTGTTACTTGAGTTAAAAAAAAAAGGAATACAAAGACTTTCTAAGTGGAATGATGTGGGGGTGTGGGAGGGTGGTGGAGAAGTACAATCAAAACAGTTTTTGGGCAGTCGTAACCAGGCAGCTTATAATGATTAGAATGTCAGAGAATTGACCCCATGTGGGCAGCTGAAGGGCAGTTAATAGTAATTATATCTGATTCTCTGACTAAAATATATCTGAAACGCTCACTCTGCTGCACTCTAGGTGCTTTGTCTCCCCCACAGATTTCTATGCCATGTTAATTTCCAACCAATCATCACTACTTTGAAATAATGACGAGATGATGAGTTGAAAACAATACTTCAAAAGGTGGTTTGACAATGACTCTTATCAGGCTTTTTTGTTTCTGTAGAGAAAAAACTTTCCAACCATCATTTAGGCTGTTCTGTACAACATGATGGCATTAATGTCTACAAATGTATTTATTACATTAATAGCATTGATGCAGATGCAGCTAATTTAGCTAAAATTAGCTATTTTTCATCAGTTGTCTCTGGACAGATGGTAAAAATATTATACAGGGACTAACATAATTATATAACACAATAAAATAGATATAAAAACTATTGTTGATAAAAATGTAGAGTTAAAATAAACATATTTACATGCATATTTACAAATATTTAATAGTAAGCTTAAGTGTCAAAGAACAGTATTTAAGGTAAATTGCCGGTAAGCCACCTCTAACTCCTTTATTACCATAAGAAGGTTAAATATGTGCAGCAATTAATTGAAACATATAATGCATGACATCATGAGTTGGCAAAAGTTGAGTTTGACCAGTTCATTACTCTTGGGACCGTTTAGCATTGCAGCTGCTGTTTTGGGGAAAGATGGATGCATAAGATGATTCCAGATGCACCTCAAGTGCTCATGTTTAGAAGATCAGAGTAACAGCTAAAGGCTTGAAGCAATCAGTGGAGCTTTTAGGAAGTGCCATCCCAATCCTGTTTGTGCAACTGAACTGCTTTCCAAATTGTTTGCAGGTGAAGCATAATTGCAGGCTGGATTATGTTCAGAGGTGTTTTTGAGTGAAGAAGATTTGGCAGTAGATTTGGTGAGCTGGACAGCAGCTATACAAAGCATCGGAGCACAGGATTTGCTTCCAGGCTTTGCAATAAGGCACTTGTTATTGGTTGAGTTTAAGTGAGAAAAGAATTTTGGTCAAAATTGGGGAAAGGGCCAGATTACTGAAAAATGTTAAGAGGCAAAGCTCATCACAGTTAGAGAATAAATAAAAAAAATCAAAGTTTTTCATGACATCTGGTAATGACATGGTGTCTGCCTGTCAGCTGCAACTCAATGAGGATCTAAAAATATCCACCAAATAGTTCTTGTGCTGGTGAGAAATCAGTGCCTTCTGTTAATTCTTCAGTTTTATAGTTTATAATGCAGAAACACTTTAAACAGATTAATTTTTTACTTTATTATTAACTCTCTAGTTGTAATCTGTTACAGTGCAGTGGGAGGATGACGTAATACCCAAATCATATAACAGCTAAATTTTTGCAATAATCTCAGGTAATTTTTTTTAATATAAATTATCAAAAAGTGGTGAAAAACAAAAAGATAACAAAAGAGCACTGGTTCCAAGAAATATTCAAACCTTTTAAACATCCTAATGAAGCTTTTTATTCAGTGGAGTTGCTCTAAACCCTGTTGACGTTAATAAAACCTTAAAAGAATAGTGGCTCAATTTGAAGTACAGTAGGTGGTAAGAAATTACTACACTGGGAGATTCGTCTTGTCCAACCGTTGGCAAATGTACACAAAATGATCTGTTTACCATCAGAGAATAAAAGCACTCCGACTATTTGTAGTTTGAACACAATTGTTTCCATTTTTACCTTTCTGACATAGGTAAAGGTAAAATGTTGACATGTTTTTATACACATGGTCAGTCAGCTGGCTGAATGGTCTAAATATGTGGCATTAGGGTGGAGATCCTCCATGCACACAGTGCCTTTCTGCAACATCCCATCATGTAAATCAGATACATATCAGTCTGACATCATAACATCAGCTTTTTTTAATCAAATGTAAAAGTATAAATCTTTTTGAAAGGAAAGCTTAAACAGCTTCTACATTTAAAACCAAAAATATAATAAATAGGTCTACTATTAGTCCCCAGTATAAATCATATATAAATACCATTATACCCCTGCATAATGATAGTGGTTATACAATTATACTGTTGTATAATGGTACTTTGCATCATACTGGTGTTCAATGGTACTCGGGTATGATGGTACACCGGATATAGTAAACCCAGGTATACCATTATACTCCAGAATAAAAGTACTGGTTATACTTTATGGAGGGAAATAATGGTATCCCACTATGCTCCAGTATAATGGTAGAGGAAACACTGATACTGATACTTTTCTCATTTGTAAACTTGGACTGATTATGTTTAAACACCAGTTTTCAGAAAAGGAAACAAATACTGTGATCTTTGTAGACAAACTGTCTGCCTGGACTCTTGGCTCTCTGGCTGAGAAAATCAAACTAGTATATACTGGTGTATATTTACTTACATAAGCAGGTTCTGTGTTTCTGCTCCCATTTGGATTGCATCGTATAAATCCTTACATCTTCAGGAACATGCTTTTCACTAGAAAGGGCAATTCATTTGGGAAAAATCAAACACAGTTGTAAGGAATATGGATTATGCTTTACAAGGATAAAGGGTTCATTAAACTTAAGTTCATTTGAAAGAAATGAATTGTTCCTTATTACTGCATCTGTCCTTATTGTAACACACACTGGCTCTGGCCAGCGAGGATCTTCTGATTCTTAACTCAGATGTTGATGCAATAAATTTTGTTAAAGGGGAATTATCATGCAAATGCACTTTTTTTCTAGCTCTTAAATACATGTTTTTGTGCACTTATTGTTTAGGAATGTAGAAAATGTATTTTCCCTCCTGATGGTGCACATACAGGACTGTCTCAGAAAATTAGAATATTGTGAAAAAGTTGTTTATTTCCTGTAATGCAATTAAAAAACATGAAA